>JACERP010000115.1:0-294838 GCA_014080715.1 Scenedesmus sp. NREL 46B-D3 | reverse complement strand
TGCCACATACAGTTTCAGCAGTCGCTTGGCGCTGGCGTGCCACATACAGTTTCAGCAGTCGTGGCGCTGGCGTGCCACATACAGTTTCAGCAGTCGCTGGCGCTGGCGTGCCACATACAGTTTCAGCAGTTGCTGGCGCTGGCGTGCCACATACAGTTTCAGCAGTCGCTGGCGCTGGCGTGCCACATGCAGTTTCAGCAGTCGCTGGCGCTGGCGTGCCACATGCAGTTTCAGCAGTCGCTGGCGCTGGCGTGCCACATACAGTTTCAGCAGTCGTTGGCTGGCGTGCCACATACAGTTTTCAGCAGTCGCTGGCGCTGGCGTGCCACATACAGTTTCAGCAGTCGCTGGCGCTGGCGTGCCACATCAGTTTCAGCAGTTGCTGGCGCTGGCGTGCCACATACAGTTTCAGCAGTCGCTGGCGCTGGGCGTGCCACATACAGTTTCAGCAGTTGCGCTGGCGTGCCATACAGTTTCAGCAGTTGCTGGCGCTGGCGTGCCACATACCAGTTCAAGCAGTCGCTGGCGCTTGGCGTGCCACATACAGTTTCAGCAGTCCGCTGGCGCTGGCGTGCCACATACAGTACAGCAGTCGCTGGCGCTGACGTGCCACATACAGTTTCAGCAGTCGCTGGCGCTGGCGTGCCACACACAGTTTCAGCAGTTGCTGGCGCTGGTGTGCCACACACAGTTTCAGCAGTCGCTGGCGCTGGCGTGCCACACACAGTTTCAGCAGTTGCGGGCGCTGGCGTGCTACATACATTTTCAGCAATTGCTGGCGCTGGCGTGCTACATACAGTTTCAGCAGTTGCGGGCCGCTGGCGTGCCACATGCCAGTTTCAGCAGTTGCGGGCGCTGGGCGTGCTACATACAGTGCAGCAGTTGCTGGCGCTGACGGGCTACTTACAGTGCAGCAGTTGCTGGCGCTGGCGTGCTACATACAGTGCAGCAGTTGCTGGCGCTTGCGTGCTACATACAGTTTCAGCAGTCGCTGGCGCTGGCGTGCCACACACAGTTTCAGCAGTTGCGGGCGCTGGCGTGCTACATACATTTTCAGCAATTGCTGGCGCTGGCGTGCTACATACAGTTTCAGCAGTTGCGGGCGCTGGCGTGCCACATGCAGTTTCAGCAGTTGCGGGCGCTGGCGTGCTACATACAGTGCAGCAGTTGCTGGCGCTGACGGGCTACTTACAGTGCAGCAGTTGCTGGCGCTGGCGTGCTACATACAGTGCAGCAGTTGCTGGCGCTTGCGTGCTACATACAGTGCAGCAGTTGCTGGCGCTGGCGTGCTACAAACAGCTCAGCAGTTGCTGACGCTGGCATGCTATACACAGTTTCAGCAGTTGCTGGCGCTGGCGTGCCACATACAGTTCAGCAGTTGCTGGCGCTGGCGTGCTACATACAGTTCAGCAGTTGCTGACGCTGGCGAGCACATACTGTTCAGTCGTTGCTTGCGCTGCCGTGCTACATACAGTGCAGCAGTTTGCTGGCGCTGGCGTGCTACATACAGTGCAGCAGTTGCTGGCGCTGGCGTGCTACATACAGTTTAGCAGTCGCTGGCGCTGGCGTGCTACAAACAGTTCAGCAGTTGCTGGCGCTGGCGGGTGACATGCAGCGCAACAGTTGCTGGAGCTGCCCTCAGCAATGCCCTCAGCAGTGTCGTCAGCAGCAGAGCCCTCAGCAGTGTCTTCAGCTCGCGCATGCAGGCACTGCAGCAGTTGCTGGAGCTGGCTTGTTACATACAGTACAGCAGTTGTTGGAGCAGGCAGGTGCCGTCAGCAGCAGTTGCTTTCAGCAGCAGTGCCCTCAGCAGCAGTGACCACAGCAGCATTGACCACAACAGTGCCCGCAGTAGTGCCCACCAGTAGTGACTTCAGCAGCAGTGCCCACAGCAGTGCCCTCAGCAGCAGTGCCGTCAGCAGTAGTGCACTCAGCAGTGTCTTCAGCTGGCGCAATGCACGCAGTGCAGTAGTTGCTGGAGCTGGCAGGTCACATACAGTACAGCAGTCGCTGGAGCAGGTAAGGTGTAGGCAGCGCAGCTGTTGCAGGCGCTGGCGGGTGACATGCAGTGCAGAGGTTGCTGGAGCTGGCAGGTCACATACAGTGCAGCAGTCGCTGGAGCAGGTAAGGTGCAGGCAGCACAGCAGTTGCTGGCGCTGGCGGGTGACATGCAGCGCAGCAGTTGCTGGAGCTGGCAGGTCACATACAGTGCAGCAGTTGCTGCCGCGGGCGGGTGACATGCAGTGCAGCAGTTGCTGGAGCTGGCAGGTTCCCTCAGCAGCAGTGCCATCAGCAGCAGTGCCCACAGCAGCAGTGACCACAACAGTACCCACCAGCTGTCACCTCAGCAGCAGTGCCACAGCAGTGCCCTCGGCAGCAGTGCCGTCAGCAATAGTGCACTCAGCAGTGTCTGCAGCTGTCGCAATGCAGGCAGTGCAGCAGTCGCTGGCGCTGGCGTGCTACACACAGTGCAACAATTGCTGACGCTGGCGTGCCACAAATAGTTCAGCAGTTGCTGGCGCTGGCGGGTGACATACAGCGCAGCAGTTGCTGGAGCTGGTGAAATGCAAGCAGTGCAGCAGTTGCTGGAGCTGGCAGGATACATACAGTTCAGTAGTCGCTGGAGCAGGTAAGGTGCAGGCAGCGCAGCAGTTGCTGGCGCTGGCGGGTGACATGCAGTGCAGCAGTTGCTGGAGCTGGCAGGTCACATACAGTGCAGCAGTCGCTGGAGCAGGTAAGGGGCAGGCAGTGTAGCAGCTGCTGGCGCTGGCGGGTGACATGCAGTGCAGCAGTTGCTGGAGCTCGTGAAATGCAGGCAGTGCAGCAGGTGCTGGAGCTGGCAGGTCACATACAGTACAGCAGCCGCTGGAGCAGGTAAGGTGCAAGCAAAGCAGCAGTTGCTGGCGCTGGCGTGCTACACACAGTGCAGCAGTTGCTGGCGCTGGCGTCTTGCATACAGTTCAGCAGTTGCTGGCGCTGGCTGGATGCATACAGTTCAGCAGTTGCTGGCGCTGGCGTGCCACATACAGTTTAGCAGTCGCTGGCGCTGGCGTGCTACACACAGTGCAGCAGTTGCTGGCGCTGGCGTGCTACAAACAGTTCAGCAGTCGCTGGCGCTGGCGGGTGACATGCAGCGCAGCAGTTGCTGGAGTTGGCAGGTCACAACAGTACAGCAGTCGCTGGAGCAGGTAAGGTGCAGGCAGAGCAGCAGCTGCTGGCGCTGGCAGGTGACATGCAGTGCAGCAGTTGCTGGAGCTGGCAGGTTCCCTCAGCAGCAGTGCCATCAGCAGCAGTGCCCACAGCAGCAGTGACCACAACAATACCCACCAGCTGTCACCTCAGCAGCAGTGCCCACAGCAGTGCCCTCGGCAGCAGTGCCGTCAGCAATAGTGCACTCAGCAGTGTCTGCAGCTGGCGCAATGCAGGCAGTGCAGCAGTCGCTGGCGCTGGCGTGCCACATACAGTGCAGCAGTTGCTGGCGCTGGCGTACCACATACAGTGCAGCAGTTGCTGGCGCTGGCGTGCTACAAACAGCTCAGCAGTCGCTGGCGCTGACGTGCCACATACAGTTTCAGCAGTTGCTGGCGCTGGCGTGCCACACACAATTTCAGCAGTCGCTGGCGCTGGCGTGCCACATATAGTTTCAGCAGTTGCGGGCGCTGGCGTGCCACATACAGTTTCAGCAGTTGCTGGCGCTGGCGTGCCACATACAGTTTTAGCAGTCGCTGGCGCTGGCGTGCCACATACAGTTTCAGCAGTTGCTGGCGCTGGCGTGCCACATACAGTTTCAGCAGTTGCTGGCACGCCAGTGCCACTTACAGTTTCAGCAGTTGCTGGCGCTGGCGTGCCACATACAGTTTCAGCAGTTGCTGGCGCTGGCGTGCCACATACAGTTCAGCAGTCGCTGGCGCTGGCGTGCCACATACAGTTTCAGCAGTCGTTGGCGCTGGCGTGCCACATACAGTTTCAGCAGTCGCTGGCGCTGGCGTGCCACATACAGTTTCAGCAGTTGCTGGCGCTGGCGTGCCACATACAGTTTCAGCAATTGCTGGCGCTGGCGTGCCACATACAGTTTCAGCAGTCGCTGGCGCTGGCGTGCCACTTACAGTTTCAGCAGTTGCTGGCGCTGGCGTGCCACATACAGTTTCAGCAGTTGCTGGCGCTGGCGTGCCACATACAGTTCAGCAGTCGCTGGCGCTGGCGTGCCACATACAGTTTCAGCAGTCGCTGGCGCTGGCGTCCAACATACAGTACAGCAGTTGCTGGCGCTGGCGTGCCACATACAGTTTCAGCAGTTGCTGGCGCTGGCGTGCCACACACAGTTTCAGCAGTTGCTGGCGCTGGTGTGCCACACACAGTTTCAGCAGTCGCTGGCGCTGGCGTGCCACATACAGTTTCAGCAGTTGCGGGCGCTGGCGTGCTACATACAGTTTCAGCAGTTGCTGGCGCTGGCGTGCTACATACAGTTTCAGCAGTTGCGGGCGCTGGCGTGCCACATGCAGTTTCAGCAGTTGCGGGCGCTGGCGTGCTACATACAGTGCAGCAGTTGCTGGCGCTGGCGTGCCACATACAGTTTCAGCAGTTGCGGGCGCTGGCGTGCCACATACAGTTTCAGCAGTTGCTGGCGCTGGCGTGCCACATACAGTTTTAGCAGTCGCTGGCGCTGGCGTGCCACATACAGTTTCAGCAGTTGCTGGCGCTGACGTGCCACATACAGTTTCAGCAGTCGCTGGCGCTGGCGTGCCACATACAGTTTCAGCAGTCGCTGGCGCTGGCGTGCCACATACAGTTTCAGCAGTTGCTGGCGCTGGCGTGCCACATACAGTTTTAGCAGTCGCTGGCGCTGGCGTGCCACATACAGTTTCAGCAGTTGCTGGCGCTGGCGTGCCACATACAGTTTCAGCAGTTGCTGGCACTGGCGTGCCACATACAGTTCAGCAGTTGCTGGCGCTGGCGTGCCACATACAGTTTCAGCAGTCGCTGGCGCTGGCGTGCCACTTACAGTTTCAGCAGTTGCTGGCGCTGGCGTGCCACATACAGTTTCAGCAGTTGCTGGCGCTGGCGTGCCACATACAGTTCAGCAGTCGCTGGCGCTGGCGTGCCACATACAGTTTCAGCAGTCGTTGGCGCTGGCGTGCCACATACAGTTTCAGCAGTCGCTGGCGCTGGCGTGCCACATACAGTTTCAGCAGTTGCTGGCGCTGGCGTGCCACATACAGTTTCAGCAGTTGCTGGCGCTGGCGTGCCACATACAGTTTCAGCAGTCGCTGGCGCTGGCGTGCCACTTACAGTTTCAGCAGTTGCTGGCGCTGGCGTGCCACATACAGTTTCAGCAGTTGCTGGCGCTGGCGTGCCACATACAGTTCAGCAGCTGCTGGCGCTGGCGTGCCACATACAGTTTCAGCAGTCGCTGGCGCTGGCGTGCCACATACAGTACAGCAGTCGCTGGCGCTGACGTGCCACATACAGTTTCAGCAGTCGCTGGCGCTGGCGTGCCACACACAGTTTCAGCAGTTGCTGGCGCTGGTGTGCCACACACAGTTTCAGCAGTCGCTGGCGCTGGGCGTGCCACATACAGTTTCAGCAGTTGCGGGCGCTGGCGTGCTACATACAGTTTCAGCAGTTGCTGGCGCTGGCGTGCCACATACAGTTTCAGCAGTCGCTGGCGCTGGCGTGCCACATACAGTTTCAGCAGTCGCTGGCGCTGGCGTGCCACATACAGTTTCAGCAGTTGCTGGCGCTGGCGTGCCACATACAGTTTCAGCAGTCGCTGGCGCTGGCGTGCCACATACAGTTTCAGCAGTCGCTGGCGCTGGCGTGCCACATGCAGTTTCAGCAGCTGCTGGCGCTGGCGTGCCACATACAGTTCAGCAGTCGCTGGCGCTGGCGTGCCACATACAGTTTCAGCAGTCGCTGGCGCTGGCGTGCCACATACAATTTCAGCAGTCGCTGGCGCTGGCGTGCCACATACAGTTTCAGCAGTTGCTGGCGCTGGCGTGCCACATACAGTTTCAGCAGTCGCTGGCGCTGGCGTGCCACATACAGTTTCAGCAGTTGCTGGCGCTGGCGTGCCACATGCAGTTTCAGCAGTTGCTGGCGCTGGCATGCCACATGCAGTTTCAGCAGTCGCTGGCGCTGGCGTGCCACATACAGTTTCAGCAGTTGCTGGCGCTGGCGTGCCACATACAGTTTCAGCAGTCGTTGGCGCTGGCGTGCCACATACAGTTTCGGCAGTCGCTGGCGCTGGCGTGCCACATACAGTTTCAGCAGTTGCTGGCGCTGGCGTGCCACATACAGTTTCAGCAGTTGCTGGCGCTGGCGTGCCACATACAGTTTCAGCAGTCGCTGGCGCTGGCGTGCCACTTACAGTTTCAGCAGTTGCTGGCGCTGGCGTGCCACATACAGTTTCAGCAGTTGCTGGCGCTGGCGTGCCACATACAGTTCAGCAGTCGCTGGCGCTGGCGTGCCACATACAGTTTCAGCAGTCGCTGGCGCTGGCGTGCCACATACAGTACAGCAGTCGCTGGCGCTGACGTGCCACATACAGTTTCAGCAGTTGCTGGCGCTGGCGTGCCACACACAGTTTCAGCAGTTGCTGGCGCTGGTGTGCCACACACAGTTTCAGCAGTCGCTGGCGCTGGCGTGCCACATACAGTTTCAGCAGTTGCGGGCGCTGGCGTGCTACATACATTTTCAGCAGTTGCTGGCGCTGGTGTGCTACATACAGTTTCAGCAGTTGCGGCGCTGGCGTGCCACATGCAGTTTCAGCAGTTGCGGGCGCTGGCGTGCTACATACAGTGCAGCAGTTGCTGGCGCTGACGGGCTACTTACAGTGCAGCAGTTGCTGGCGCTGGCGTGCTACATACAGTGCAGCAGTTGCTGGCGCTTGCGTGCTACATACAGTGCAGCAGTTGCTGGCGCTGGCGTGCTACAAACAGCTCAGCAGTTGCTGACGCTGGCATGCTATACACAGTTTCAGCAGTTGCTGGCGCTGGCGTGCCACATACAGTTCAGCAGTTGCTGGCGCTGGCGTGCTACATACAGTTCAGCAGTTGCTGACGCTGGCGAGCACATACTGTTCAGTCGTTGCTTGCGCTGCCGTGCTACATACAGTGCAGCAGTTGCTGGCGCTGGCGTGCTACATACAGTGCAGCAGTTGCTGGCGCTGGCGTGCTACATACAGTTTAGCAGTCGCTGGCGCTGGCGTGCTACAAACAGTTCAGCAGTTGCTGGCGCTGGCGGGTGACATGCAGCGCAACAGTTGCTGGAGCTGCCCTCAGCAATGCCCTCAGCAGTGTCGTCAGCAGCAGAGCCCTCAGCAGTGTCTTCAGCTCGCGCATGCAGGCACTGCAGCAGTTGCTGGAGCTGGCTTGTTACATACAGTACAGCAGTTGTTGGAGCAGGCAGGTGCCGTCAGCAGCAGTTGCTTTCAGCAGCAGTGCCCTCAGCAGCAGTGACCACAGCAGCATTGACCACAACAGTGCCCGCAGTAGTGCCCACCAGTAGTGACTTCAGCAGCAGTGCCCACAGCAGTGCCCTCAGCAGCAGTGCCGTCAGCAGTAGTGCACTCAGCAGTGTCTTCAGCTGGCGCAATGCACGCAGTGCAGTAGTTGCTGGAGCTGGCAGGTCACATACAGTACAGCAGTCGCTGGAGCAGGTAAGGTGTAGGCAGCGCAGCTGTTGCAGGCGCTGGCGGGTGACATGCAGTGCAGAGGTTGCTGGAGCTGGCAGGTCACATACAGTGCAGCAGTCGCTGGAGCAGGTAAGGTGCAGGCAGCACAGCAGTTGCTGGCGCTGGCGGGTGACATGCAGCGCAGCAGTTGCTGGAGCTGGCAGGTCACATACAGTGCAGCAGTTGCTGCCGCGGGCGGGTGACATGCAGTGCAGCAGTTGCTGGAGCTGGCAGGTTCCCTCAGCAGCAGTGCCATCAGCAGCAGTGCCCACAGCAGCAGTGACCACAACAGTACCCACCAGCTGTCACCTCAGCAGCAGTGCCACAGCAGTGCCCTCGGCAGCAGTGCCGTCAGCAATAGTGCACTCAGCAGTGTCTGCAGCTGTCGCAATGCAGGCAGTGCAGCAGTCGCTGGCGCTGGCGTGCTACACACAGTGCAACAATTGCTGACGCTGGCGTGCCACAAACAGTTCAGCAGTTGCTGGCGCTGGCGGGTGACATACAGCGCAGCAGTTGCTGGAGCTGGTGAAATGCAAGCAGTGCAGCAGTTGCTGGAGCTGGCAGGATACATACAGTTCAGTAGTCGCTGGAGCAGGTAAGGTGCAGGCAGCGCAGCAGTTGCTGGCGCTGGCGGGTGACATGCAGTGCAGCAGTTGCTGGAGCTGGCAGGTCACATACAGTGCAGCAGTCGCTGGAGCAGGTAAGGGGCAGGCAGTGTAGCAGCTGCTGGCGCTGGCGGGTGATATGCAGTGCAGCAGTTGCTGGAGCTCGTGAAATGCAGGCAGTGCAGCAGGTGCTGGAGCTGGCAGGTCACATACAGTACAGCAGCCGCTGGAGCAGGTAAGGTGCAAGCAAAGCAGCAGTTGCTGGCGCTGGCGTGCTACACACAGTGCAGCAGTTGCTGGCGCTGGCGTCTTGCATACAGTTCAGCAGTTGCTGGCGCTGGCTGGATGCATACAGTTCAGCAGTTGCTGGCGCTGGCGTGCTACATACAGTTTAGCAGTCGCTGGCGCTGGCGTGCTACACACAGTGCAGCAGTTGCTGGCGCTGGCGTGCTACAAACAGTTCAGCAGTCGCTGGCGCTGGCGGGTGACATGCAGCGCAGCAGTTGCTGGAGTTGGCAGGTCACAACAGTACAGCAGTCGCTGGAGCAGGTAAGGTGCAGGCAGAGCAGCAGCTGCTGGCGCTGGCAGGTGACATGCAGTGCAGCAGTTGCTGGAGCTGGCAGGTTCCCTCAGCAGCAGTGCCATCAGCAGCAGTGCCCACAGCAGCAGTGACCACAACAATACCCACCAGCTGTCACCTCAGCAGCAGTGCCCACAGCAGTGCCCTCGGCAGCAGTGCCGTCAGCAATAGTGCACTCAGCAGTGTCTGCAGCTGGCGCAATGCAGGCAGTGCAGCAGTCGCTGGCGCTGGCGTGCCACATACAGTGCAGCAGTTGCTGGCGCTGGCGGGCTACTTACAGTGCAGCAGTTGCTGGCGCTGGCGTGCTACATACAGTGCAGCAGTTGCTGGCGCTGGCGTGCTACATACAGTGCAGCAGTTGCTGGCGCTGGCGTGCTACAAACAGCTCAGCAGTCGCTGACGCTGGCGTGCTACACAGAGTTTCAGCAGTTGCGGGCGCTGGCGGGATGCATACAGTTCAGCAGTTGCGGGCGCTGGCGTGCTACATACAGTTGAGCAGGTGCTGACGCTGGCGAGCACATACTGTTCAGTCGTTGCTTGCGCTGCCGTGCCACATACAGTTCAGCAGTTGCTGGAGCTGGCGGGATGCATGCAGTGCACCATCTGCTGGCGCTGGTGTGTGACATACAGTGCAGCAGTTGCTGGAGCTGGCGGGTGACATACAGTGCAGCAGTTGCTGGAGCTGACGGGCTACATACAGTGCAGCAGTTGCTGGCGCTGGCGGGATGCATGCAGTGCAGCAGATGCTGGAGCTGGCAGGTTACATGCAGTACAGCAGTCGCAGGAGCAGGTAAGGTGCAGGCAGAGCAGCAGCTGCTGGCGCTGATGGGTGAATACAGTGCAGCAGTTGCTGGAGCCGGTAAGATGCAGGCAGTGCAGCAGTTGCAGGAGCTGACGGGCTACATACAGTGCAGCAGTTGCTGGTGCTGGCGTGTGACATACAGTGCAGCAGTTGCTGGTGCTGGCTGGGGACATACAGTTCAGCAGTTGCTGGCGCTGGCGCGCTACATACAGTGCAGCAGTTGCTGGCGCTGGCGTGCTAGATACAGTTCAGCAGTCACTGGCGCTGGCTTGTTGCATACGGTGATACAGTCGCTGGCGCTGGCGTGCTTCATACGGCAGCAGATGCTGGCGCTGGCGTGCTACATACAGTGCAGCAGTTGCTGGCGCTGGCTTGCTACATACAGTGTAGCAGTTGCTGGCGCTGGCATGTTACATACAGTGCGGCCAGTCACAGGAGCAGGTGAGTTGCAGGCAATGTAGCAGTTGCTGGAGGTGGCAGGATGCATGCAGTGCACAACTTGCGGGAGTTGGCAGGTGCCCTCAGCAGCAGTGCCCGCCGCAGTGACCACAGCAGCAGTGACCACAGCAGTGCCCACCAGCAATGACCTCAGCAGCAGTGTCCACAGCAGCAGTGCACTCAGCAGCAGTGCCCACAGCAGCAGTGACCACAGCCGTGCCCACCAGCAGTGACCTCAGCAGCAGGGCCCACAGCAGCAGTGACCACAGCAGTGCCGTGACAGCAGCGCACTCAGCAGTGTCCACAGCTGGCGCAACGCATGCAGTGCAGCAGTAACTGGCGCTGGCGTGTTACATACAGCACGGCAGTCGCTGGAGCTGGTAAGGTGCCGGCAGTGCAGCAGTTGCTGGCGCTGGCGGGTGACCTACAGTGCAGCAGTTGCTGGTGCTGGCGGGTGACATACAGTGCAGCGGTTGCTGGAGCCGGTAAGTTGCAGGGCAGTGCAGCAGTTGCTGGCGCTGGCGTGCTACATGCAGTGCAGCAGTTGCTGGCGCTGGCATGCTACATTCAGTGCAGCAGTTGCTGGCGCTGGCGTGCTACAAACAGTGCAGCAGTTGCTGGCGCTGGCGTGCTAGATACAGTGCAGCAGTCGCTGGCGCTGGCGTGCTACAAACAGTGCAGCAGTTGCTGGCGCTGGCGTGCTACATACACAGTGCGACAGTTGCTGGCGCTGGCGGGGTGCATGCAGTGCAGCATTTGCTGGAGCCGGTAAGTTGCAGTCAGTGCAGCAGTTGCTGGAGCTGGCGGGATGCATGCAGTGCACAACTTGCTGGTGTTGGCAGGTGCCCTCACTAGCAGTGCCCTCAGCAGCAGTGACCACAGCAGTGCCCACCAGCAGTGACCTCAGCAGCAGTGTCCACAGCAGCAGTGCACTCAGCAGCAGTGCCCACAGCAGCAGTGACCACAGCTGTGCCCACCAGCAGTGACCTCAGCAATAGGGCCCACAGCAGCAGTGACCACAGCAGTGCCGTCACAGCAGCACACTCAGCAGTGTCCACAGCTGGCGCAACGCATGCAGTGCAGCAGTAACTGGCGCTGGCGGGTGACATACAGCACGGCAGTCGCTGGAGCCGGTAAGGTGCCGGCAGTGCAGCAGTCGCTGGTGCGGGATTGCTGCATACAGTGCAGCAGATGCTGCAACCGGTAAATGCACGCAGTGCAGCAGTTGCTGGCCCTGGCGGGATGCATGCAGTGCACCACTTGCTGGAGTTGGCAGGTGCCCTCAGCAGCAGTGACCACAGCAGTGACCACCAGCAGTGACCTCAGCAGCAGTGCCCACAGCAATGCCCACAGCAGTGCCGTCGGCAGCAGTGCACTCAGCAGTGTCCTCAGCTGGCGCAATGCATGCAGTGCACCACTTGTCGGAGCTGGGGTGTTGCGTACAGTACGGCAGCCGCTGGAGCAGGTAAGGTGCAGGCGGAGCAGCAGTTGATGGCGCTAGCGGGTGACATACAGTGCAGCAGTTGCTGGAGCTGGTAAAACGCAGGCAATGCAGCAGTTGCTGGAGCAGAAAAGGTGCACGCAGAGCAGCAGTTGCTGGCGCTGGTGGGTGACATACAGTGCAGCAGTTGCTAGAGCTGGTAAGATGCCGGCAGTGCAGCAATCACTGGAGCTGGCGTGTTGCGTACAGTACGGCAGTTGCTGGAGCAGGTAAGGTGCTGGCAGAGCAGCAGTTGGTGGCGCTGCCCGGTGCCATACAGTGCAGCAGTTGCTGGAGCTGGTAAGATGCCGGCAGAGCAGCAGTTGGTGGCGCTGGTGGGTTACATACAGTGCAGCAGTCGCTGGAGCAGGTAAGGTGGAGGCAGAGCAGCAGTCGCTGGCGCTGGCGGGTGACATACAGTGCAGCAGTTACTAGAGCTGGTAAGATGCCGGCAGTGCAGCAATTACTGGAGCTGGCGTGTTGCGTACAGTACAGCAGTCGCTGGAGCAGGTGAGGTGCAGGCAGAGCAGCAGTTGCTGGCGCTGGCGGGCGGCATACAGTGCAGCAGTTGCTGGAGCTGGTAAAATGCAGGCAGTGAAGCAGTTGCTGGAGCTGGTGGGTTACGTATAGTACAGCAGTCGATGAAGCAGGTCATGTGCAGGCAGAGCAGCAGTTGCTGGCGCTGGCGGGTGACATACAGTGCAGCAGTTGCTAGTGAAATGCAGGCAGTGCAGCAGTTGCTGGCGCTGGCAGGTTACATGCAGTACAGCAGTTGGTGGAGCAGGCACAGTGCAGGCAGAGCAGCAGTTGCTGGCGCTGCCCGGTGACATACAGTGCAGCAGTTGCTGGAGCTGGTGAAATGCAGTCAGCGCAGCAGTTGCTGGAGCTGGCGGGTTACGCACAGTACAGCAGTTGCGGGAGCAGGTAAGGTGCAGACAGAGCAGCAATCGCTGGCGCTGGCAGGCGAGATACAGTGCAGCAGTTGTTGGAGCCAGTAAGATGCAGGCAGTGCAGCAGTTGCAGTACCGCAGTTGCTGGAGCAGGTAGAGTGCAGGCACAGCAGCAGTTGCTGGCGCTGGCGCGTGACATACAGTGCCGCAGTTGCTGCAGCTGGTAAGATGCAGGCAACGCTGCAGTTGCTGGAGCCGGTAAGATGCAGGCAGTGCAGCAGTTGCTGGAGCTGGCGGGATGCATGCAGTGCACCACTTGCTGGAATTGGCAGGTGCTCTCAGCAGCAGTGCCCTCAGCAGCAGTGACCACAGGATTGCCCACCAGCAGTGACCTCAGCAGCAGTGACCACAGCAATGCCTACAGCAGTGCTGTCAGCAGCAAGTGTACTCAGCAGTGTCCTCAGCTGGCGCAATGCATGCAGTGCACCACTTGCTGGAGCTGGCGGGTTACGTAAAGTACGGCAGTCGCTGGAGCAGGTAAGATGCAGGCGGAGCAGCAGTTGCTGGCGCTGGCGGGTGACATACAGTGCAGCAGTTGCTGGAGCCAGTACGATGCCGGCAGTGCAGCAGTTGCTGGAACTGGCTGGTTACATACAGTACAGCAGTTACTGGAGCAGGTGAGCCGCAGGCAGAGCGGTAGTTGCTGGTGCTGGCGGATGACATACAATGCAGCAGTTGGATGAAGCTGGCGGGATGCATGCAGTGCACCTTTTGCTGGAGCTGGCAGGTCCTCAGCGGCAGTGCCCTTCGCAGCGACCACAGCAGTGACCACCAGCAGCGACCTCAGCACCAGTGCCCACAGCAGTGCCGTCAGCAGCAGTGCGATCAGCAGTGTCCTCAGCTGGCGAAATGCTTGCAGTGCACCACTTGCTGGAGCTGGCGTGTTACGTAAAGCAGGGCAGTCGCTGGAGCAGGTATATTGCAGGCAGAGCAGCAGTTGCTGGCGATGGCGGGTGACATACAGTGCAGCAGTTGCTGGAGCTGACGTGTTGCATGCAGTGCAGCAGTTGCTGGAGCTGGTGATTACATTCAGTGCAGCAGTTGCTGGAGGTGGTGAGTTGCATGCAGTGCAGCACTTGCTGGAGCTGGGCGGGATGCATGGAGCGAAGCAGTTGCTGGGGCTGGCGGGATGCATTAGGTGCAGCAGTTGCTGGAGCTGGCCGGAAGCAAATAGAGCAGCAGTTGCTGGAGTTTGCGGGCTGTATACAGTACAGCGGTGGTTGAGGCTGACACGATGCCTACAGTTGAGCAGTGGTGATGCTGCTAAGATGCACTCAGTGCAGCAGATGTTGGTGCTGGCAGGATGCATACTTTGCAGCACTGGCGTAGTTGGCATGATGCAGTGCAGCAGTTGCTGGAGCTGGTATTATGCATACAGGGCAGCGGTTGGTGCAGCTGGCAGGATGCAAACAGTGCCACTGTGCCAATGTTGAACATTTGGTGGGCCCGGTGCCTGAAACACCTGTGCCGGCCAACGCTGTCACAGGTGTCACTATAGGAGCCAGGCACTGCTTACACCTGTAATCTTCTTATCCTTGTGTCATGTTCGCTTCTTTGGAGATGTAGTTATAGTAGCGTCTCCAGTGGCATGGTACAATGTTTACAGCATCAGAGGGGGGTGGCTGCGGGCCCTAGGCACCGTAGCAGACCAGATGATGAACTGATGTTTAGTGAGGCTGACTAAGGATGATTGCTAATGCTAAATCCATCATTGGTCGGAACATGCTCGGGCGTCCCACCATGTGTCACAGCATGTTGTCATCACCACACCTGGCCTAGTCTAGTCGACTGAGGTGCAGCAGCTGCATTGATGGCCGTAACATCATGACGATGCATCAACAATATATGGCCAAAGCTCTGCATCTTCCATGCCAAGGGTGACAGGATGAGCTAGGATGGCTAGTGCTAATGGCCTCTTCTACCAACTGTTTTTACTGGCATAGACGTGTTCTAATCAATCACCATGTCTATCATTGGCTCCCCGAGCCGGCAGAGTTACCCAAAAATATTTCATAACTGCTCCGCCACTTGCATGTTGATAATAATGCTCAGCAACCTACAAATGATGTATGAAAGTGACCATGACTCAGGGCATAAACACATTCTGCTGGGTCAGCTGTTGTAATAGTGATCATACAAAATCAGCCATTTTACAAGCGTACCAATTTGTGAATGCATCAAGAAATGAATGTGTGTGGGTTGCTGTCATCGACCAACCAACACTCTGGAGAGTGCTACTCCTTACTTATACTACTACAAGCAGGACTGCTGCGCCTATATGCCATGTACAGTCTGAAATCCAGTTGTATGGCTGCATCCCAAGCCGAACTTTGACTGACACGGGTCACATGGGTTCACACCTGGAGGTTCTAACTGCAGATCAAGCCAATGGCAGAGCTCTTGCGCAAGGTACACCCCTGCACACCGCATGGCAAAGGACTTGCAGCAACTTGCCGCTTGCGCCAACAGCCGCACTTAGGGTGACATCCTGTGCAGTCGTGTCCAGCCATGCATGCCTCTTCCGCCGCCACCGCAGCAACGTGTTGCTTGCAGCTGTGAACCGTCAAGCTTGTCATGGCCGCGTCCTTCGGTAGTCGTGACCAGCCACAAATGCCTCGTACGGGTTGGCTGCGGGCACGGGCCCGCCGTGAATGATGTTGTATGAGACGATGTGCGTTGCTGGGCAGCCTGCTGCTTTGCTGTTTGCTGAACGCCACTGCTCTTGGCTGTGTGCCTGAAGGCAGCAACAGACAGTCAATCGCTTGATTGTGTTCAAACAGATACCTGCAGCTGTAGCCTATGTGGCAGCTTGCTGGTAGCAAACTTGGATGTTGTGGAACATGACATGCAGTTTGATCTGCAGCATGAAACGCAGATGGCGAGCTGCAACTGCCACCATTGGACACCCACATGCCACAGTGCCATGTGGGATCACATGTAGCTCTGTGACAGCTGCCAGGCGCAGGGCCAGATGCAGGCGTACCCTTGTTCAGTGGCTGCACATGCAAGCCCACAGCAAGCCCAACATGCAGCAGCTACGTACTGGCGCGCTGTACCCACCTTGAAGGTGCAGCCAGTCTGAGTGTTGAAGTCTGGTGCTGTCGCTGGTGCTGTCTGCAGCGGATTGCCAGAGTCCTTTGGTCTTGTGCCTCTGCAGGGCGGGCCTGCCCGCTGCAGGACACCTGGCTGGTAGTCAGTGCGTGTCACGCTCCTGCAGAACGCACCCACGAGTTCGCTAGCAGTTGACAAGCTCGCATGCGCATGCGCGCACATGCAGTGGCTGTGGAGTGTTGTGGCATTAGCAGCAGGTATGCACACTGCTGAGCGGCTCCACTGACACCCGCTGTGCTGCTGAGGACCTCTGGCACCAGCACAGCGGCAGCGCCGTGTCCCGCCGTGACAGGATGGGTTCCAGCAACATCAAGCAACAACAGGCAGTCGGCAGGGCTTTGCCATGCTTCTTTGGCGCATGTATGATGTCACATGGTTGACGCGTCTACTGTCGTTCATGCTGTGTGCATGCCTTGAGCAGCCTACTCACTGCAGCACTGGTGGGTAATCTGCGTTGGGTATCTGGCTGCCAGGTGGCTTGATTGGCACCTGAAACGCAATTGCCGGAAGCGTGTGGCCATTCATTGCGGTATGAGCTTAAGTATGATATGTCTCGGTAGCCATAAGCTTGCTCTGCACTGCAGTGTTCTCATGCAAGGCGATCGCATGAACCGCATGTGGGTGGAGCCGCACAGTTGAGCAGGCTGCAGCCCGTGGCAGAGAAGAGCTGGGCACAGAACAACCAACTGCTCATGATGCCTGCTATTGCTTGACACATGCTAAGCAGAATGTTGCTGAAATCGCTGCTGCCGCTGCTGCCATGCAGTGTGTGAGGCTGGTGCTTGCAGGCAGTAGAGCACAGACACACCTGACGTGCAGTGCCTGTAGGCGGGGGCTTGAATGCTGCACGTGCCTCCGTCTTTGTTTGTGATTTGCAGCTGCTGCCAGCTTCAGCAGCAGTCCACAGGCTGCTGCTGTAGGTAATCTGTGTTACATCAGCAGCTCCAGGTCAAACAGTAGCAGGCAACACACTGTCAGGTGACACAGACGCTCGTAGCAGGTGGATGATCACAACAAAACCCGCTGTTTCAGTGCATGTGTGCGCACACTAATACATGAGCGCTGACACATATGAATGCCCACCTCGCATTTCTACCTTGAGAGCATAGCATTAGGTGTGGTTGTGGCTGACTCTGGAGGACAGATTTATGTGTAGAAGCAGCACCTGTGTTCTTGGCCTGGCACAGCCTGTGCCAACTCCAGCAGCTGGCAGCTTCGCTGGGTCCGGCTTTAGGAGCTGCGGCTCGTGAGATTCTGCTGCGGTCAAGTCAGCAAACGAAAGGCCTTGTTGTTGCGGTGCCCTCATGCTGATGTGTCAAATGTACTGCTGTCACAGTATGCATGCTCTCTGTGTTGCGGGCGTTACTATTTTTGCGTGCTAAAAGTTTTATCTCCAGAAAAGCGAGCCAGTACTTCGACCACGACAGGCTGTCGTTGAACACAAGCTGTTGTTCACCGGTAAGTCAATAACAGTTCGGTTGCGTGGGGCCCAAACCACTGTGGCCACGAACAGCCTAAATTTCATCTGCTCATTTAAAGCAGCGCCGATTGTGTCGTATAGTCGCTGATACAGAAGCGGGGGTTGTTGTGGGTGAAGTGGACACCTCTCACAGACATGCAGGGCAGCGTCATGCAGCAACAGCACCTTCTTCAGAGGAATGGCATTTTCAGCACCCTACAAGTGCGCCGGATAATGGTGCGGGCTGGTGCTGCCAGGCCCCGCTTGATCCCCTCCACCACACGGCAGCAAATGGTTGCAACCACCAAGCAGCCAGCGATAACCCAGCAGCAGGCAGTTGATGAGTGCCAGCCGGCGCCCTCCTCTCGTTGCGAGGGCACTAACACACGCTGGGCTATGCCCTCATGGCTAGCTGGTGGTCCAGGCACAACCCTGCTTGGTGTTGCAGCAGCGGGTGCAGCAGGCGTGCTGGGCAGGTGGGCTGCCAGGAACAGCAGCAGCAGACCGTTAGTGCTGTCTTGTGGTATTTTCAGCTGGTAGCAGTGCCCGCAGCATGCATGCAGTGTGCCTCCTGCCAAGCTGGCTGCAGGCCATGGTTCACATATGCTCGACTCGTCATGCAGACACCAATCTTGCTGTAATGCTCTGAAACAGTGTGGATCACTCAGGGCTATATATCTCCTTCCTCGTCCTGTTTGCTACTCGTTGTGCTCCGCAGCGGCTTCCAGGCTGACGGGCCAATAGCAACTGCTCAAGCCATAGGTGTGCTGGCAACCATCATTGCTGTGCATGAGTTCGGCCACTTCTCGGCAGCGCGGTTGCAAGGCATCCACGTCACACAGTTTGCCATCGGTTTTGGTCCCCCGCTGATTTCGTACAAGGTGCGGCCGCAGCACAGCGACAGCTCAAATGTGCAGGAGCTGAGCATTCTCATCTGGGGCGCAGCAGGTGTCCAGCTGGTTTGCTTCAATGGCTGTTTTTTTGTACGACAGAACAGCAGCAGCATCAGCAGCAGCAAGCCTTGTTGTAATCACAGCAGCGGCTGCCACCACCTCGCGTGTGGGATGCTATCCTCTGCTTCTTCTCCACAGCTAGCTTGCTGAAGACAGGCCTACATGGTGTCTGCTGCATCATGCATCTCAATGCACCTGTTAGGGCGTCCTTGTCCTACTGCTCAGCAAATGCTGCTGCTGTCCAATGTTGTGCCTCCATGACTTACTCAAATGCCTGCAGCCTGGGGAGGTGGAGTACTCGCTGCGAGCAATCCCCCTGGGCGGCTACGTGGCTTTCCCAGAGGACGACCCCAAGGGCGGCAACAGCGCCTATGCATCGGATGATCCAGACCTGCTGCAGAATCGCAACGTGGCGCAGCGGGCAGTTGTGATCTCAGCGGGCGTCGTGGCCAACGTGCTGTTTGCGCTGGCGGTTCTGTTTGCACAGGTAGGAGCGCGCACATAGGTGGCAGGGTTGGCAGCCACGTGCGTTGTGCAGCATGCATGTGCAGCATGCACACTAGCTTCATGCAAGCATGTGCCAGGTTGCCTTCTACATTATCCTCAGTAGAGCAGTGGGAGCCCACCAGCATGCATTATTTCACGTAGATTCCCGCAGTAACTACATCACGCAGTTGCCGGGCACTGACAGTGATGAATCGTCTTGCGGCGCCACTAGTTTGTGCATTTGACGCACATACTGGGCTTGGGTGACACGGCCCATGTGCCTGCTGAGTGGGCCCATAGCGACCAACAGTCTCCAGCTCTGCTCAATAAGCATTGTCTCCTGTGTGTATGGGCAAAACGCAGGTGAACATCGTGGGCAAGGCGCAGACCTCCTACCTGCCAGGCGCGCTGGTGCCTGCGCTCACCGCGGGCGGCATCGCTGAGCAGGCAGGTTTCCAGCGCGGCGACATCATCCTGCGCGTGGGAGATGTCACAGTGGCCGCCAACCCTGGGCAGGTGAGTGGGTGACATGCGGAGGCCAGTGTTTCTTGCCTGACATCTGCGGCAGAGGCAAGGCTGGATTGGTGCACGCCACCACCACCAGCAGCAGCAGGGTCAGCCCGTGTTCCTGTTCCACAAAATTGCTTCAGCCACACTTTTACCAGCTCGTCACTGAAAGGCCGCTTGTGTTGTGTCTGGTTTGCTGCTTGCATCAGGTGCCTGATGTTGTGTCCGCCATCAAGACGCACCCCAACGAGCCACTGGCGTTTGAGGTGCAGCGCGGGAAGGAGACCCTGCAGCTGCAGACCGTGCCAGCAGCAGGCAAGGGCGGCGAGGGCGTGATCGGCATCACCCTCGGCCCACACACCTTCATCAAGCACACCATGCCTCAGGGCCTCGGCGACGCTGTCACGATGACAACTGCCGAGTTCAACCGGCTTGCAGGAACGGTCCTGAACGGCCTGGTGCAGGTCGCGACTAACTTCAACAACTCGTCAAACCAGCTCGCCGGCCCCATTGCGATTGTGGCGGCCGGCAGCGAGATTGCACGCACAGATGCTGCAGGGCTGTACCAGTTCTGCGCGATCATCAACATCAACCTGGCAATTGTGAACACGCTGCCGCTGCCGGCGCTGGACGGCGGCTACCTGCTGCTCTTGCTGCTGGAGGCTGCTCGGGGCAAGAAGCTCCCTGATTCCTTTGAGCAGGGTGTCATGACAAGCGGTCTGCTGCTCATGTTGGTTCTGGGCGTGACCCTGGTCATCAAGGACACTATTAGTCTACTGTGAGTGTTGCGCGATGTGTCGTGTTCTGCCGGCTGCTTCAAGCAAACAGACAGCCAAGCAGTGTTGAGAGCGGTGTTGCTGCAAAGGCGCCATACAGCAGCTCAGGTTTTGATCAGTGCCGCACGTACTGTGCCTCAAGCAGCGGGTGCGACGAGCAGTGGGTGCAAGTGTAGTGGAGCGTCTGCAGCTGTAGGCTGCTGCGCTGTGAACGCAGCGCATTTGGCTGGCAGGGGGATTAAGGCAGCACGTTGTCTGCATTTGGCTGCTGCCATGTGCGGTGCCAACGCTGCATGTGTGTCTTTATGTACATTACACATGTTACATGTGAGATGTGTGGATGGGGCATCTTCATTCAGCCGCGCCATATGACAGGCCCCACCCATCTAGGTGTACTCAACTCACCTGACAGCTCGGATAAGCAGTTGCTGTGCCTGCAGGCAGTTGCGCTACATGTCGAGCCACGTTGGGCAGCAATGTCTGGGGCTATGCGTGCACAGCGTTCTGCAGGACCAGATCTGGTTCGTTTACTGTACATCAGTGCATATGGTGGTTAGGTGGCCGCATCATATGTTTTCACAGCTAACCTGGCACGTTGTTTACGGGCACCAACTGCCTGTGCTAAGCACTGCTTCAAAGAGCTGCCAATGCAGCTGTTGCTGCTGGAGTGAGATCTAGTACTCCTTATCTTGTCATACATTGTCTTCATGTACTGCTAAGTAATCGCAGCTTGACCCCTGATGACGTCTCGGACGCAGCAGTACAAGCTACTTGTTCCTTGTTATCTTGTCAGTGTCAGGCTGGGGTACAACCGACGCCTGCACTCACCAATGAACTAGCCCACAACGCACTGTTCAACGATGGCTTAGGAGCTACTGGCAGCACAACGCTTGAACAGATCGAGAATTAACTGACAGCACGCCCTTTCAGCACACACACGCGCGCCCTGGTTGCAAGATGACCGCAGAACATGGAAAGGTGCCGGTAACCGTGGTGACTGGCTTTCTTGGAGCCGGAAAGACGACCCTGGTGAACCACATCCTGAAGGGTGCGCCTGGCAGCAGCAGCTCTTTGAATAACCCACTTGGCTGCCATTATGTTGCATCAGCAGCAGCATGCCTTGACAATTGGGGGTTGGCACGCACATCTGTACTTGTGCATATAGCAACACCATTCGCTTTCTGGCCTGATCATCGTAGCATGGAGCTGCTGTGTGTAACATGCTGTTGTATGACTCTGAATCCATGGCGTGACCAGTTGCCAACCACTTGTACCTGCAGGCAACCACGGCAAGAGAATTGCAGTCATTGAGAACGAATTTGGTGAGAGGTGACTTCAACTACAGCATAGCATTGCTACGCAGCAGTGTTATGATTGGATGCTACGCAGCAACTGCTGCACTCAACCCATTCAAGCTGTGTGAAGTTAGTACGTGGATGGTAGCTTTCAGCAACAGCAGGGCTGCAGGAGGACATTGCAGACGCTGGTCCCTTGCAGAGTAATCCGGCAGTCCTCAGTCAAGCAAAGCATGGAATACAGAGGGTGTCATGGCAGCAACATACACAGGCGGGTCTCAACTTTGCAGCACGCAACCTCTGTCCTGTGTGGTGGGCAGACTCTCGATTTTGCATGTATCACGTTGGCTCGTCACCCATCTCCTTTCCAGATTCTGGTGAGCACGCCACTACCTTCTCTCCCGCATGCATGTGGCGCGGTGAGACTGAGCCTGCATGTACCTGCCTTTTTACTTATTGCAGAATAGGTGGGCGATGTCAATGCAGGAGCCACGCAGCCTTGCATGGCATTCAAGGCAATTGCAGTCAGCAAGTGCTGTAGCAGTGCTTGATTGCGTCTTCTGGCTGCCCTGCATGTCCTCCTGCCTGCATGTTCTCCAACTTGCAGGAGAGGTCGGCATTGATGATGCGCTGGTCATGGAGACCAAGGAGGAGATTTACGAGATGAACAACGGCTGCGTGTGTTGCACAGGTAAGATGGCTGGCCTGCAGGACAGAACCACAAGTGCAACGCCAAGACTGAGGTCATGACTCGATTGTCAAATGTTCTGGCTGTGCATCTGCTCGTGCTCGTACAGCAACTGCGGCTGCGGTTGCTGCTGCTGAATGTGCGCCTCCTTTTGCAGTGCCCATGGGATTAATTGCCTTTGCTGCTGAGCGTATGCTGCTGCCGTCACTCCAAGGCAACAGCTGCTGACCAACTGCTTCTGCTGGTCCTCCTGCATTGCCTGACGACATGGTCCCCACTGCCAGCTGCTGTTGCAACTTCCATCGCTATTGCTGCGGCTGCCGCATCACCATCTGCTGCCGCTTGAACTTCCTGCAGTTCGTGGTGACCTGATCCGCATCCTCAACAAACTGCTGAAGCGCAAGAGCAAGTTTGACGCCATCATGATTGAGACAACAGGCCTGGCAAACCCGGCACCAGTGATTCAGGTACGCCTCTTGTGCACGCATACATGCAGGCAAAGCAGTAGCTGTGTGAGCACATGCGCATGGTGTTGTGGGCGGGCAGGCTTGCAGCACCGCTGAATCTAGGGTCAGCGCCCAGGACACACACGCACGTGGGCGAGTTCACTGCAGGTGTTGCCTCGTGCTTCAGAAACCTGTGCTCAGAAACAATCTGCTGTCACAACAGCACAAGCATCGTTGCGCTGCGCTGCGCTGTGCTGTGCTGTGCGGTGATTGCGCAGCATTGCTGACGTTGAGTCCCCATATGCGCTCTCTGTCTCGCTGCATGCAGACGTTCTTTGTGGACGACGACTTGAAGGAGAACTGCCAGCTGGACGCGGTGCTGTGCCTGATTGACTCAAAGCACATCACACAGCACCTGGACGAGGTGAAGCCCGAAGGCGTGGTGAATGAAGCAGGTGCGGTGATGGAGGTTCAAAGCCCTAGGCAGCCAGGCAGGCCGGCAAGCAGGAAAGGCAGGCCAGTCGACGGGCATCGAACGAAGCGCACACGTTTGAGCAGGTACAAACGGCAAGCACAGTTCGCCTGCATCTTGTGGGCGTCGTGTAGCCAGAGGGCACGAGGTGGGTGAGGCTCACTCCTGAGATCCCCAGTTGGACGGGGAGTATCAGTTGGATGCCTTTGCTGATTGAGTTGGTTAGCCAGCCCAGCTCACATGCATGCGGCGCTGATGTCTTGCTGCAACTGCCGCTGGCTGTTGTCGGTCCTCCTGCTGCTGTTGTCGTTGATGTTGCAATGGTCACCCCGGCTGCTTGCAGTGCAGCAAGTTGCGTTCGCGGACCGCCTGCTGCTGAACAAGACGGACCTGGTCAGTGACGCAGAGAAAGCAGCCGTCATCAAGCGCATCCGGGTGGGTAGCTAGCTCGCCTTGAGGTCCATTTGCACTGTACCGCCTCGCAACATGTGTGCATATGAGCAGTAAACTTATCACGCGTATGCCGCACATTGTTGAACAAACCGGCTGCAGCCAGGAGTGCACAAGAAGCTTGGGGTGAGCCGAGCTTGCCCATGGTGTGCTGTTCGTGCATGCTTTGTCAGGCATGCGGTGGATGGCACAGCAGCACCACAAGAGTGGTGCTGCTGATGCTGTTGGACGTCGTGAGCACTAGGTGCTGCTGCTCCTCGCAGGCCATCAACCGTGGCGCAGAGCTGGTGGAGTGCACCAATGCAGCTGTTGACTTGGCTCGTGTGCTGGGTATCCAGAGCTTCAGCATGGACAGGATGCTGGAGATGGACCCGGATTTCCTGGTGAGGATGCGCTTCAAGCTTTCAATATACAGACCCTGCCATCAACAATGTTACATTGCGACACTTGTCATGCTGCCGCCTTGCTTCTGTGTGGTTGGGGTTCACCAGAGCTCCACCACAGACAGGAGCCACGGATTATCTAGACTAATTGTACGTTTCACCATTGTGGCGCCGTTGCTGTGGCACTGTATCGTTGTCACATGTCATTAGTGGCTTGGTCCAGGGCCGTTGCAGTGCGTCACAACAGCGCATTGCATCTTTATCAGTGCTGCTTGAGCCGCATTTGTTGGCCTGCTGTTGCCGTGCGCCCATATCTTGCATGTTTGCATTGGCGCATCGGCCACGTGTTACAACTCTCTTTCAAACATTTGGCATGTTGCTTGCAGGAGGATGACAAAGAGCACCACCAGGAGCACCACCACCATGATCACCACTGCGATGCAACCTGCACCAACGAGCACCACCACCACGACCACGTGTGCGACACTACCTGCTCGCACGAGGGAGACCACCACTCGCACTTGGACCACGAGCACGACAGCAGGTACGCTACCTGTAAGAAGCAGCAGCAGCAGCACTGCCACCTAGCAGGAAACAAAGCATGGACAAGCATACCCCCAGCTTGTTTGCAGTTTGTTGTATGTTGAGTGCATCATTGGCCGTCATGCCTACACTGGCAGCTGCACGCGTGCACGTCAAGCGCTTGCACACTGAGCTGCTCAGCATGCCGCTGAGGCCTGCTACTGACCGTCCGCTGCTGTTGCCTTGTGCACTCCCGTCTATCTGCTCACCTACCGCCACCGCTGATGACACTGCTGCTGTGCACACCGTGTGTGTTGTGTAGCGTGACCAGCGTGGGCATCGTCTCAGAGGGCAGCGCAGACATGCGCAAGCTGAACACGTGGCTGTCAGGGCTGCTGCAGGAGCGGGGACCAGATCTTTTCCGGTCCAAGGGCATCCTGGCCATTCACGGCTCAGACGATAAGTAAGACCATGACTTCAGTCGCCTTTGGGATAGTACAGTGTTACACTTGGTGCAGCGGTCTCAATGTGTGCGTGCTGGTGTGTGCATGCTTCCACCCCCCCGGTCCCCTGCACATGCACCTGTTTCATGAGCACCGCAAGCCGCCCCTTGCGCCCGCCGCAGCTGCATGGCAGCGCGTGTCGCCCTGCGCCGTGCCACTCTGCTTGCTTACCTGCTCACGCACTTCCTCTTGCCTGTGTCTGCTTGCCAGGCACGTGTTCCAGGGGGTGCACATGCTGCTGCAGTTCAGCAGCAGCGCACAGGGCGCGGGCAGGCCGTGGCGGCCGGATGAGAAGCGCTACTGCAAGCTGGTGTTCATCGGGAAGAATCTAGACCGGAAGGAGCTCACGGACGCGTTCAGCGCTTGCCTGGTCACCAACTGATACATATTATGTCAAAAGGAGCAGCACTCTTACAATATGTGTAGTACACCATATAACAAGCAGCCCCTTGGGATGCCAAGGTCAATCCTACAATAAAGGATCCAGGGAGTGGGTCCATGGACTGTGACAGGACACGGGACTGGCATGCAGGACGCTGGGACACCATGTTGAACTTGGCTGGCGAGGTCTGCTGCGCTGCATCACGTTGTACTTCTTAAGCTGTCTGACGGCGGCGCGACATTGCAACAGGCATGTTACTCACAGTAGTAGTGTTCGTCAGACTGCACATCATTGTAATGAGCAGGAGCACTTGTAATGAGCAGGAGCACTTGGTCAAAGACTGGTCCAATGTTCTCTCAAAGAGCACAAGGCTTACAGAGCAGCGCTGCTGCTAGCATGCAGGACGCCGCCACACTGCACCACCCACTGTACGTATACGCATCAGACTCCCGCCATTGATAGCGGTATCATCAGCACAAGAGTTGCAAACTTGCAAGTGACGAGACACCTGCGGGGCACCCACCGCCCTACAATCATCACGTTGAAGATGCCTGCAAGATGTTGAAGGTGCCTGCAAAGGCGACCCTTACAATACAAGTGTCAAGTTGACACAGCGCACGCCTATCCCAAAACAGGGCATGCTGATAGAATACAACCATGACAGGGCATGCTTCTTCACAACCATAACGAGTTTACAGCCATACAATCAAAACTGCATAGATAAGTTTACAGCAGCACAATGAAAGCAAGCCAGCGCAATAGGAGGGGCGCTTGCTCATAGTGACAGGCTCTTCATGCTGCTGACACATCTGCACTTCACGGCAACGCCCCTGGTCGGCACGGTACTTGGCACTGGTGTGCACCAAACAGGCTCAAATGGCATACAGTAGCATTGCCGGCACTAATGCATTCGGCAGAAACAGGTTCTGCTGTGCACAAGCAGACAGCACTGCATTCCGAGCAGTCAGAGCAGTAAGAGCAGGCTGCTCTGAACAGTCACGGAGCACAACCCCAGCAGCCTCATCATGCCGCACCCCTGCAGGAGCCACACCACCACCGGGGCAATGTGCTGACACAGACCGCTGCCCGCAGCGCGTGTCCTGCCTACTTGTGCTTTGTGACGGGCTGGCAGATCCTGCAGCGCCACACACCATGCTCACACATGAAGCCAGTCTTCTCGTGCTCCTCCTTCTTCTGCTTCTGCACACAGCAACACGCGGCAGTGCACAGCGTGCAGGATTGCAGGAACGCAGAGTCATTCAGAGTGAATCCACATACGTCAGAGGGTGCACCGAATCGTGCTGAAAAGTACATGCCTTACAGGAGTGGAGGAGGTGCTCAAATGCATGCCTGCAGGCTCACACCTGCATGGTGTGTGCCTGCATGCATGCATGGGAACAATCCCCCCCCTCCTGCCGCGCATCTCGTTCACCAATCGTGCCAACAGGCTGCGCACAAACAATTGCTGTGATGAGTTTGATAGACTCCACGACAAGTGTACGGCACTGCGCACACTCCTTTGTGCACCTTGCAGATGTTGAATGCCAGCCAGCGCTGGTCACAAAATTACAAAGGATGTTGCACAAGTCATAACAGCACGACACGTGTCCCACCTCACGGACTTCTTTCTCATAGCGCTTGCTGTTGTGGTTGAAGGCGCGTTCAAAGCGGTTGGCTGCTGCGTTCTCAAGGCGTTCCTGCAAGCGCACAGCGCAGGCAGCGTGGACCAGCAGCATGTCAGCAGCTCTGCTCTGACAGCGCTAGCCTGATCTGCAAGGCTGAGTCCGCTGGTGCTACAGCGAGCAGGTCAACAACCAAACACTTCAATACGCGCGGCAAACAAATAATGCAAACTGACCTCCAGACAAGAACCTTTGAGACATGTTGACCAGCATAGCACAATCCAAGGGTGTCGATCCTGGTTTGGTACTTCTACGGGGGACTGCTTGCAGGACACACCTCCTCCTTTTCCTCCTTCTCTGCCTGCTTCTTTTCCTTCAGAGCTTCCTTGATCTCCTTCTCTCGTAACTTCGTCTGCAGCAGCTTGTCTACACGATCCACGGCAAAGAGAAGTTTTAAGAGAGTTAGCAAAAGTCAGCACCGGACGGCATGCAGCTGCAGCAGCAGCACATGCACCAGCATGCAGGAGCAGCACAACTGCAGCCTGAGCTACACCACAAACAGACCAGCTAGTCACACGCTGCGGCCACCCGCTACAGGTTGCAGTTAAGCAGGAAGCGGCCGTGTCTGCAGTGGCCATGGCAGGTCACGCAATGCATGCAGCGCAGCTGTTCCAGGCTGAACTGCAGCAGGAGCAACAGACAGCAGGCTGCCTACCCTTGGGGTGCTCGTCAACGTGTTTCTCTCTAACAGTCTTGCTTTGGACCAGCTGTTTGTATGCTTCCATTGGGGTCAAGCCTGGCTGGAAGGGAGCAGCAGCTGCAGCAGACAAGGCGCGACCTTGAGCACGAATGCTTGGGCTGTTATTGCGCGGCAACGTTAAACCGCATCACTTGTGCATTACGACACTTGAGCTTACGTCGCTAAGAAACAAGTGCCCACCGAGAGTGATCTGCGCGTTGGTGCTGCAGGCTTGACAGCGCTGAATGGTGTGTCGGTTGATACTGTCTTGATTTCGGGTGCTCAAAGTTTGATGCAGCTCGCGGCTGTCGGGCAAACCAGGGTAGGATTCAGGACAAGGCCACCTGACGTGGCGTACCTGTTACGGCTGTGTCGGATCACGCGCCCATTGGTGCCTGCATGCTCTACATGAGCGGATTGCCTCTGTAGTACTACGGACGACAAGTCACGGAGAGCTAGGTGTGCCTGTGACCCACATCAGCAGCACAACAACAGCAGAAGTTGCGATCTTGCACCAGCCACCGCTGCAGCGATGCAGGCACTTCACCAGAAATCACATGCGATGTTGGGCAAAAGAACGTTGCACCCAAGCCGTGCAGCAGCGAAGCCTGTGTTCCGGCGTTGTAGAGTGCATGCCGTGCAGAAGGACACAGAGATCAGCACTAGGGATTGGAGGGCTCAAGGCATGGCAGACAAGGTGCACGCCCTGTTTGACAGGGTATGGAGCAAGGGAGAGGTACAGCTGATTGATCAGTTGATTACTGACGACTTTGTCTGGAAGGTGAGGTAGCAGACGGTGCAGCACTGGCAAGCCAAGAGTAGGGTGCAGGGGGGTACCCCAGGCTGTGGTGTGAGCAGACATTGGCAAGGGCCGGTGCTGGTGCAAGGCCATTGGAGCCGTACCCTCTGTTTCTGTGCCGGCATCCAACACGCTGCAGCTATGGCTAACCCCTGCTGCTGCTGCTGTTGCTGTCAGGGGTTCAGCCTGCTGCTGAGTCATAAGTCTTGATGGTGGGCAGCATCGCACATACGTTGCAGCACCACGCCAGTCCGACTGCTGCACCTGCATGCTGGCCTTGCAGGATGTGATCTGGATGTCCAGCAAGCGGGTAGTTGGCAAGAAGGCGTTCAGCAGCTTTGTGGAGCAGATGCGCGAGGCCTACCCAGACTTGCATTACGAAGTGGGCCAAGTGAGTGCAAAGCGTGCCACAGTATGTGTGTGTATGTGGCACTTGGGCAGTCGGATGTTGTGTGTCACATGCGTGCAGGGTAAGGTGTTGCTGGAGGCATGTGCTTGCAGGAATCGTGTGCTGATGCAGAAGCACTTGCTTGCGCAACTTGGAACTGCAGCTGAGGCAGCAGTGCATGCCTATGCTGTGGTACCTTCACAGTGAGATGAGCTGCACTGCTGTGACTTCAACAGCCTGGGACGCTTCTCGATCTGGCTTCTGGCCGTTTGCTGCAGCGTATTGTGGAGTGTTGGACGGCAGGTTGCTGATCATGCAGCAAGCCTGCCTGCCCTATACAATGCAGTGCCAAGCAAGTGCTGGCCAAATTCCGTTCAAGCAGCACCAAGACGTGCCGCAGCTGCTACCCGCGAGAAACCCCACCCGCAGCAGGTGCTGGTGCTGGTGTGTTGCTCCCCCCTACAGCCCAACAATAGCTCCTGGCCGGCCATGATGACCTGCAGGTTGGCGTGTGCGACCCTGTGCACGTGTTTGTGCACTGGACCTGCCATGGCACCAACTTGCGCCCAACAAGCGACAACAAAGGCCGGCCCCACAAGCCGACCTTCCACGAAAGCCACATCAGCGGCATTGACTTCATAACGTTCAATGATGACAGGTCAAAGCTGCAGGAGATCGTCATCTACAGGTGACTTGTGGGTCCAAGGGTGGCTGGAGAACCACTTGTGCACCTCTCCTTGCAAGTTAGGCAGCTGCGCTAGTTTTTGATTTGCTGCAGTCTGCGCATGCGCTTGACTGTGGAGCCATTCTGTTTACAGTGTTAACGGTGCTGCTATCTGACGCTGCTGCTGCTGCTGCTGCTGCCGGTGTAACAAGCAGCAGACTGTCACCTAGCAGGGAAGCAAATAATATTGTTGGTTGACAGGCAGCACGCGCTTGATGACTGCGAGGCTTTTGAAAGACGGACCTGTTGCAGGCTTTTCCTTGGGCATTTCAGCATTTCTCACAGTCATGAGTCATCATTTTCCTCTGCTGCTGCATTGGATGGGTGCAGGCAGCCGACACTTGAGGAGCGAGAGTTCTTGGAGGAGGAGGCACTTGAGCAGGAGCGCTGGAGCATGATTAAGCTGGAGCGGCTGCACTTTGACGGCGCCGTGCAATGACAGCGTCTTCAATGCAACCAGTGCAGTTGGCTTGCTGGCATGACCCTGGTGCTGGGTGCTTCAGCAGCATGACTAATGCTCCGGGAGCCGCAGCGCTGGAGCTGATATATGTTCCAGCTAGAACGGCTGTGTGCTGGTGGCGCCGTATACAGACGATGCCATCCTGACTACTGCAGCTTGATGTTGCGGCGACTTGGCCTGCGCGAGGCGTGTCAGTGTCACTTTGGCGGTGTGGCAGCATGGCAGCGGCAACGCTGAAGCAGATCTCCGGTTGGTGTGTCTGCTTTCATCCAGCAGCGCCTCCTGTGGTGCCTTGGCTAGGCGTTCTGTCCTTTCACCTGTTGCTGGAACGTTTGTTGGGGTGGCCCTTAGGCAGCACAATCAAGGTGATAACATATGGTAAGCTCTGCAGCCTGAGGATTGGTACAGCCTCCACAGGCATACAGGCATGCAGTGACTGCAGCAGAGTTGTAAAAGAACGGATTTAAACGGCTCCTGGGCTCCAGAGTTGTATGCAGGGGCTGTTTTGTTTGAACTAGCAGCCCTTGAGCTCAGCTGCGGTGTGTGGAGTGTGACACAGCAGCAAAATGCCTGCTGTTCTGTCTCGGCGTGTGTTAATGTCGCAGTATCGTACTGTGACAGCTGGCCGGTAGGCTATAGCCATCGCTTATACCGTGATTGTGCACTGGAAGGATATGGAAAGGTATAAACGTTGTGCGCTGGAAGCATGTGGAACGGTTTTACCTTTTGGCTGACATATCATACATCACCGTGTATTGCTGCTTATCTTGTCAAGTCTTGGGATGTGCGCAATGCATGCAAACATTCTGGAGCAGTGCTCCCTCCTCTTTCCGCCCCGGTGGGGCGCGGGGCCGATGGCGCTGATGCTATGGCTTGAATGGGTAATATGATGATGATGATGATACATCACCGAAGCCTGAACCTTTTGATTTGGATCCTTTAGTCGATCACCAGAAACTTACAGAATCTTTGTCTCTTCCCGTGATGATCAAGAGCAATACGGTGTATATGCCTAATGTACTGATAGCACAAGTAGTAGATCAAGGAATGCTTTGGCCAGGGCATCTGGGCATTCATTAATTGCAGGGTAGGTGAGCGATGCTGTGGCGGTTGACCAGCTGCAGCCAAAGCAGGGCCACAGGCCCACCCATTAAGGAGCCAATCAAGCCTTGTACCTCAAGCAGTGGTGGACCAGGAGACCGTCTTCCCTCACCAATGCTTGAGGTAGGCAGCTGTGCAATCACCTAAGAACAGAAGCCGTTTACTTCTCGTTCATTTCACAACTAAATGAAAAGATTCAAAATGCACTAACAGCTATTATGATGTCATGTTTGTTCTGGAAGATGTCGGCTGGTGCCACCAAGATTGTCAGTTGAAGGCTTGGAATGTGCGCAATACTTGCAAACATTCTTGAGCAGTGCTCCCTCCTCCTTCGCGCGGGGCCGATGGCATTGATGCTATGATGGCTTAAATGGGTGATGAGATGATGCTGATGATAATGGTGTTATGTAATGACCCTGTGACAGTGGGGGCCACAGGGACGAAATTCTGAGTAAAAAATTCCAGTGAAATCACATAAAAAAAGCCGATATTTTCAATGGCACACCCTGTCACAGAAAGCAGATTTGCTAAGATTTGTCTACACTTTGAAGTGCAATGCTGCGGCTCTTTTTATCCAATTCACTGCAGCTGCAACCATTTCGCTGCATCGCAGCGCAATACTTGCCGCCATTTATCTAGACTCCAGCATTTCACGCCCTGGCAGCCGCTGCTGCGACCACTTTAGAACGTTCAGCACACAAATCCAGGGTTTAAAGGTCTTACGGATTCCATCGGACTTGCAAGCAACCTCTTGTCAACCATACCCGTGGCCGGAAAGGAGTCACATGGTGTGCTCAGCCACGGGCGACTTTACCGCTCAGGTAAGTCGCATCATCTGATTGAACTTACCTAAGTTTTATATTAGATTGGGATATTGACAGCGGGTTGAACACCGATGCTATCTAAGGAGATATGTCATTTCTCATCCGACTTGATTGACCATCCCCAGCCAGAGCAGCTGACTTGCCTCGTACACGTTCAACCATCTTGGTAGTGTCTACAACAGCGTAAAGTTGTCTGGGATCACTTCTCGCGTCGTTTTCATGAGTCACTTCGCCAAGCGCAAGTGTGGGCGCACATTTGGCTGGACCCCAGCAGCAAACATTATTATTGAAACATGTCAAGTGCTTTGAAGTGCCGTTTGGGCCGAAATCCTGGGAGATAAGTACTGAGTACAGGATTACGCGTCCTGCTTTTAGATCCACAAGTCACTGCCTTTGCCCGCACCGGCCTTGCAACTTTCACATTCAAATTTTTGTATTCACTAGACTTCTATTTTAGGCTGGGCGGGGTCAACATAGCAGTCGGGACACCACAGCAACAGGCGAAAGCGGGCGCCATTGCACCAGGAGCAAATGGTGAGCGCCCACGACTGTGGATGGATCATTACAGTTTTATGTTGTTCATAGCTGTTAATATGTGCTCTGGGCTGTCGCTGCAGCAGCAGCAGTACCCGTAAAAGCAGCAGAGCAGACAGGCCCCAGGGGTGTCTGGGACAGATGAGCATCTGGAATGCATGCACGCACCAAGGGGGGCTGATGTGCACCTTGCGTATGTCTCGCTCTCGTTCTTGCCTTCTTGCCTTCTGTAGAGTCTCAAGCTAGCGTTTCACAAGCAAGACAGCATACACGCTGAGCCGACAACAGCAGCGGCTGCAACCGCCCACCACAGCAGGCCTAACAGTAATAGGAGGCAGCAGCAGCACACAGCTGCAGCATGAGTGCACTTCCAGGCAGGCAGGTGCCGCCAGAGCAGCAGCTGCTGGCAGGCATGTCATCGTCGCCAGGGCAGTCACAGTATGTTCCAGCTTTTGGCGCAGCTGCAATGTCAGGCCCGCAGCAGCTGCTTGGCACGGCTGGCCCGCTGCTGTTCAGTCAGCGGCAGCCGCTGCCAAAGCAGCTCACAGCGGTCATCAAGAGTTGCACATCGCTGGAGCGGCTGTCGCAGCTGTTTGCAGCACACCAGGGCGTGCTGAACCCGATCCACATAGCGGCAATGATCACCAAGCTGCCAAAGCTCGACACCAGCGCACACAACCCCGCAGCGACAGGCAGCAGTGAGGTGGCCTGGAACCTCACAGCAGGGCAGGTACACCAGCTGCAGCTGGGGCAGCTGCTGCAGCAGCTGCTGCTGCGTCTCAAGGCGCAGGGCTGCGGCCATTACAGCCCGCGTGGCGTCGCAAACATCGTTTGGGCGCTGGCAAAGCTGCAGTGTCCCCCGGACCCGGAGCTCCGCTGCATGCTGCTGGACACGTTCTGCAGCCAGGCGCCGTCGGCAGTGCCCCAAGACATCTCCAACGTGCTGTGGGGCGTCGCGAAGATCACCAAGGAGCGTTCCACAGCGGCAGGCGGAGCCGCAGGAGTGCAGCAGCCGCTGGCGTCGATTGCCGCTGGTCTGCTGTCGTCGCCGTCGAGCAGCGCCAGCTTGGCAGGATCATCAGGATTCAGCGCACAGAGCTGGGGGTTGGTAGGAGGCCCTGCAAGCCTGCCGTCCCTGCATGGCAGCGGCAGCTACGACGCGGCCGGCACTGCTGCTGCTGCTGCTGCTGCCTCGGTGCCGCTGCTCGGGCAGGACCGGGTGCGCCTGCTGCTGCAGCACCTGTGCCGGCAGCTGCACGCGGCGTCGGTGCAGACGATCAGCAACAGCTTGTGGGCGGTGGTGGTCCTGCAGCAGGAGCACCAGTGGTGCATGTGCAACTGCCTGGGCGAGTTCCGCGGCCTGCTGTCGGCCTTCTGCCGGCAGCCGCAGCAGGCGCTGCCGGGCCACATCCAGCCCGTCATCCGCTGCATGGCGCAGCTGGCGACAACGTGCAGCAACCACGCTGGCGACGGCTGGGTCGCCTGGCAGCCGCCGCTGCTGCAGCAGCTGCTGCGCGACCTCGGCAGCCAGAGGAGCAGATGGAGATGCACCACGTGTCGTCGGTGTTGCGGGACGTCGCGCAGGTGGTGTGCCTGCACCTGCTGCACGCGAAGCAGCTGCGCGACCAGCGGCAGCAGGTGTGCGGCGCGCGGCCGAGCAGCAGCGCCAGCCCCAGCGGCCGCAGCAGCAGCGGCCAGCCGCAGCAGCCGAACGCCGTCTCGGGGGAGGGTGAGGGGCAGGATGTGCTGGCGCGCCTGGCGGCGTCTGGTGGCCCGCAGGACACCATGAGCACCGTGGTAGCCCTGGCCATGCTGCGGCCGCAGCTCGAGCAGCTCGGCCTGCAGCAAGGCGTTGCGGTGCTGTGCAGCATGCTGCCGCCGCAGCTCTGCCGCATCTGGATGGAGAGGCAAGCCAGCGGCTACTGGCTGCAACAAGTGCAGCAGGCACCGGGCCAGCCGCGGCAGCAGCCGGCCCTGCTGCCTCAGCGGCAGCGCAGCACTTGCAGCTGGTGATACCTGAGCAGAGGCAGCAGGCAGCTGGCATGCGTGCTGCAGCACTGAGCACGCCGAGTGCGGCCCCCGGCAGCTGCAGCGCCAGCAACAGCAGCGGCAGCAACATTGTGCTCGGTGGCGGGGACGCCAGCAGCGGCTCCAACGTGTCCACGTCAGCACATGCGCCGTCCGCCAGCCCTCAGCCGCAGCAGCTACAGCCGCAGACCGCAGCGTCAGCACCAGCAGCAGCAGCAGCAGCAGCAGCGACGTCAGCCCCTGGCTTCTCTGCTTTAGATGGCCTGATAATGACTGATGCCGCAGGTAGCAGTGCGGTGCGTGTAGCTGGTGATAGCCTTGGCTCCCTGAGCAGCCTCAAGCAGCAGCAGCCTCAAAGCCTCAAGCAGCAGCAGCAGCAGCAGACAGGGTCTGACAGTTCACTAGTTGCGGCCCAGGCTCAACAACCTCGGCAGCAACAGCAGCAGCAGCAGCAGTCTCCTGCAGTTGCAGCAGCAACAGGTGCGGCGCTCAGCCCCAGGCAGCGCCGCCTCCGCACGTGCACCAGCTGCAGGGTCTTCCCTTGATGCCGGCCAGCGCTGGCGGCAGCGGAGGGCCGCTGCCTTCAGCTGGCGCGCTTCTGCCGGCGGTCCCTCGGGGGATGACGCTGGCTCAGCAAGCGGTGAGAAGGAGGAGGCAGCGGCGCGCCAGCTCACGCACAACATAGCCAATGCGGAGAGCGTGTACCAGCTCAGTGAGATCTTCACCGCGCACTCCGGCGTCATGGACATGATCCACATCACGGCCTGCATAACGCGCCTGTCCAAGGTTCTGGGCGCAGCGCCGACTGCAGCCGGCCAGGCAGCGGCCGCGTCGCTGCTGCCGCTGCTCGGCGGCAAGCTGCTGCAGGTGCTGCCCAAGGCGAACGCACGCGGCATCGCCAACGTGCTCTGGGGCTACGGGCGCCTGCGCAACCTGCCGCAGAGCGAGCTGCTGCCCGAGCTGCTCAAGGCGTTCCTGCAGCAGATGCCGACCGCAGCATGCAGGGACAGTGCGGTCGTGCTGTGGAGCCTGGCACGGCTTGTCGAGGGGCAGGGCATGGCAGCGGTGGGTGTGACGCCCGACCTGCTCTGCAGGCTCGGGCGCCAGGTTCTGGACCAGCTCTCGGCAGCTGCAGCGGCAGCAATGGAGGGGCGGGGTGGGCAGCAGCAGCCGGCGCCACCTGCAGCTGCACAGCAGCAGCAGCAGCAGCAGCAGCAGCAGCATGCATGGGATGCAGCAGGGAAGCACGATCACCGTGACGGCGGGGAGTCGTCTGCGCCGCCCTCATCCAGGGACATCAGCAACAGCCTGATGGCCCTAGCTCGCCTCGGCTTCGTCCCGGAGAGCAGCCAGAGCGCAGCGGCTGCCGCGGCGGCGGCGGCTGACACATGCGTGGCAGCGGGTGCAGCTGCTGCAGCGCCATCGGTGACGGCAGCAGCAGCCCAGCCAGCGCCGCCGGGCTCCCCTGCAGCAGCAGCAGCAGCAGCAGCAGCAGCAGCAGATCGTGAGGCTTCAGCAGCTGCAGCTCTCCACCGCCTTTCCCTGCAGGCAGCAGCACCCACCCCAGCAGCAGCAGCAGCACAGCAGGCACAGCCGGCAGCAGAGCAGGAGCGTGCAGCAGCAGCAGCAGCAGCAGCAGCTGGCAGCGGCAGCAGCCAGGCGCCCGAGCAGCAGGAGCTGGCTCAGCAGGCGCCCATGCCGCTGACGCTGCGGGTCGCGCCTGTGCGCGTCGTCGTGCAGTACCTCCTGCGCCACACGGCCGTCGCCAAAACCTTGGACCTGCAGGAGGCAGCGACGGCGCTGAAGCAGCTCGGCTTGCAGGAACTGTCCGCGCAAGTCGCGGCGGCGATCGGCGCGCCGTCCGGCCGAGGGGGCCACGGCCAGCACGGCGGGTTTGACGCGGCCGGGCAGCACCACGGCTTGGGGGTCGGGGGGTCCGCTGCGGCGGCGCAGTACGGGCACGGCAGCGGCGGCGCGCAGCAGGGCCATCACCACGTGGCAGGGCCGGGAGGCATGCAGCAGGGCCATGCTGCGGGCCACGGCTGGCCGGGAGCGGGGCCTGTGTTTGGCGGAGGGCCCGGGCTGTCTGGCCGCGGCGGCGGCGGCTACAGCGCGGCCGGTGCGGGAGGCGGCTACAGCGACGCTGCGCTTGCACGCGGCCACCCCGAGTGTGCGGCGATGTACCAGCCGCCGCCGCAGCAGCAGCAGCAGCCTGGGGCGTTGCCGCAGCCGTCCAGCATGAACTTGTCGGGCACGCAGCTTGCGGGGCTGCTGCAGCAGCAGCGCCGGCACCAGCCGCTGCCGACTTCCGGCCCGGCGTACGGCGCCGGGTGGCTGCCGGGACACTGCCCACAAGAGCAGCAGCAGCAGCAGCAGCACCGCCGAGGCAGCGCTCTGGTCAGCAGCGGGACGGCGTGCACCGCGTCCGGTGCCGACAGCAGCGGCTTGATGGCTCAGCAGCAGCCGCAGCAGCAGTACCGGGTATTTGTGCCAGGTGGCAGCAGCGGTAGTGCTGGCGGCTCATCCGGCATCAGGCGACCGCCTGCCAGCGCGGCCCAGGGCATGGCCTTTGCAGGTGACGCGTCTCAGGCTGGCGGGTATGTGTCAGGCCCGGCAGCAGGCTCAGGGGGCGGGGTGCAGGATTACGTGCAGCCCAGCAGCATGCAGCAGCAGCACCAGCTGCAGTACCAGCAGCAGCAGCGACGACAGCAGCAGCAGCAGCAGCAGCAGCAGGCATCAAGAGCAGCAGTGGGGGCAGATGGCTGGGCAGTCTGTACGGAGGTTGTCTGGTGTGGTGCAGGCAGAGGTGGCGCAGCAGCAGCAGCAGCAGCAGAGTTATGGCATGCCGGGTGGGCAGCAGCAGAGCAGTGTGCAGTATGTGTTTGCGCCTCAGCAGTACAATGCGCAACAGCAGCAGCAGCAACCTGGCACGTACCTGGTTCCCCAGCAGGGCATGCCGCCGCAACAGCAGCAGCAGCAGCCTGATCTAGGGGCAATGATGCAGCAGGTGATGCAGCAGCAGGGAGGCAATGTGCAGCAGCAGCCCCAGCAGCAGCAGCAGCAGGGGGGTGGCCGGGCAGCCGCGGATGGTCATGCTGCCGGCTTCGGTGGCTGCTGCGCTGCTCAACATGGGTCAGCCGGTGAGCGGTCTGCCAGGTCAGCAGCAGCAGGGCTTGGCAGCACCCGGGTGGTCATGCAGGTGCAGCAGCAGCAGCCGGCCGGTGGCGAGGCTTGGATGGGGCAAGGGTTTGCAGGGGCTGGGGTGCAGCCGCAGCAGCAGCAGCAGCAGAGCCAGCAGCTCATGCAGATGCTGCCTCAAGTCCAGGCAGCAGCAACTGCTGCCGGCGTCATGCCTGCTGGCCAGTTTGGTGTGCAAGGCGGCGGCGGAGCTGCTGCTGCTGCTGCCGCCAGTATTGCCGGCTTGCCGTACCAGGTCGCTGCTGGCAGGCTGGTCGGCGGCACAGAGTATGGCGTGCTGCCCGTTGAGCCTGAGGCGGTGGCGGCTGGGCAGATGGCTCAACTGGTTGGCAGCGGGCAGCTGAGCGGGGAGTACGTGACCATGGGGCTTGCAGCGCCAACCCAACAGCAGCAGCAGCAGCAGCAGCAGCAGCAGGTGTATGGTCTCGTGCCGGGCGCGGGCGGTGTGATGCAGCAGCAGGTTGTGCAGGTAGGGTTGGAGTCCCAGGGCTGGTATGCACAGCAGCAGCAGCAGCCGCAGCAGCTGCAGCAGGATGCGCTGCAGCTAATGTATGGCATGGTGCAGCAGGGTATAACTGGCCAGCAGCAGCAGCAACAGCAGCAAGGGATGGTCATGATGGCGTCACCAGGGGCTGGCTATGCATTCCCGGGCGGGCAGTACCAGCAGCAGCCAGCAGCAGCAGTGATCCGGCACTGTCCGCAATGGCGGCCACTGGCGCCGCACGCTGCAGTTTGCTGTGCTGTGCTTAGGCTCACGTTTATGGCGTGTTTAATTGGCTGGGCGTGTGCGCTGCTTATTGATGCGGTCGACCTTGCGGCTGCAGGAGTGCAGGAGTGCAGGTTGGTTGCGGGGTGATTGCAGGTTGATTGCGGCTGCAGGAGTGCAGAATGCGGCTGCAGCTTGTGGCTGCAGGAGTGCAGATTGCGGCGGCTGGCATGTACGCGCTGGGGCTAGCATGGTGCCACAGCTGCGTGCTGCGGCACGCGTGCATGCGGCCCTAGGCTGTGGTGCCTTTGCAGCATCTGTCCTTTCAATGTCTGGCGCGTCTGCTTGCCCTGGCGCTCCCGGTGTTGGTGCCAGGGCAAGACCTGTCGCTGTCAGTGCCACAGGCGCTGGGTTCAGGGTACAGCAGGTGGCAGGCGTGGAGGGCTCGCACCTGCGGGGATTTATGATGCAGTCTCCTGCGTTGGCTCACTAGTTGTGCACGAGTGTGGCCGCATGCGCGGCATCCGGTGCCTGGAGGGCGCGCGCTTGCAGCACTGCTGTGTGGTCTGGTTCAGGGGGCGCGCGCGTTGCATGCCGCTGTCGCCTCAAGCCTGCCACCCCAAACAGCACTGCATGTCTGCTGTGCAGCTGCTGGTGTGTGGCATGCGCAGTGCGTGGCGGGCGCCTGGATCGTTGGGGGTGCACGAGGCATGCTGCTGGAGTGAGATTCAGTACTCCTTCAGTACTCCTTCTAGAGGAGTCCTTCTAGTTCTCCGGATCTATGCATGAGGCATGCCGCCTGTCATCTGCACGAGGACCACCACACCTCATGCGGCGTGCTGTGTGCCGCCCGTTTCAGATCTGCTTGTTGTTTTGCCATGGCTGCATGCGGTCTGTGGGTGGCAGTGCCAGCAGGCACATCGTCAGCTGCCTGTGTGTGCTGTGCATGTGCCTGTGGCGTGTCAAGTGCATCCAGCCCATGCATGCTCCTTCGCCACAATATTTGGTCTTTTGCTTGGCTTTTGGGCGCGTCCCTGCCACGCTGGTGCAGCAACGCCAGCTGGTGGTCCGCATCTCAAGCATGGCCCAGATCATCATCTGTTGAGCGAGGTATGTTCTACCTCAGCCAAAGTACGCAGGTAACGGTGCACTTGGGCTTGCGGGATGCGCTTGTGTAAGGGGGTTACAATCGCGCCGCTCTGAAATAAACCTTGATGCTGTGTCTGCATCATGCATGCGGGTGGGTCAGTGGTCTCGGTGCCTGAATTGACGGGAGCAGGAGGTCTGCTCACCAACGGGCGACCTCCTAGAGTGTGTGATGCATGTTGGTCCGTCCGGTAGTTGATCTGGATGGGGAGTAAGTGATGAGTTGCCTTTCACACAATGCATGCCATGCCTGGCTGGTGGTTGCCCTTAGCTGTGCTGTGCTGCAAATTCGCTTCACAAGTAGCTCACTCCTACCTTTCCTTTGCTGGTCTTCATCGTGTCTGTGGTTGGCAGGTTCCTGCCTGCCTTGCTGTGCTGTGCTGCATCTGGTTTTTTTCGGCAATGCAACAGCTGCATCAGGGTGCAGCCACATATATGTGAGCGAGCAGGCTTTGCATACATATATCTATATGTACAGCTCATGGCGGTGGCATGCCAGTGCCTGTTCCTGGTGACTGATGTAGCGGTTTGGGTATGTACACCAGGGCTGCCTCACAGCCAGTCGCTGGTGCAGCACTTGGTACTTGTATGTTGCTGCATCTTCTGCATGGCGTGGCAGCTGCCGTGCGTGGCATGCAGGGTTGGGTTTAGGGTTTGCTGCAGATCACCGCAGCCTGAGTTACAGTGACAGGCGGTGTGTGCGGCACAAGAAGCGCACAAAACTGCCTTGTGCAGCTGCAGCAGCTGCTGGGCACTGCACCTGCTCTGGCGTCAAGCACGCCACTGGCTGTGATGCAGCGAGTGATCTGCCCTGCGCTGCTGCTGCGGGATGGAGCTTGCAAGCACCGTATTCTGTTCTGAATTCCTCAAGACGCAGACGTGCATCAGCTTTGCCTCAGCATGGAGGGCAGTCACTAGCCTTGGATACAGCTGTGCTCGTGCTGGGCACAACACCTGCGCGTGTTTAAAAATGGTGGTTGCAGACACATGCCATTGCTAAGTGTTCTGCTCCTTTGTTGTGCTGTGGATGGACCGGCTGCTTATGCTTTGTTCTGTGAAACAGATGGTGATGGGTTGTTGCTGAAGGGCTCTACGCAACTGTTATTTGTACTAGGTCCAGGTTGCTTTAAATTTGTTCAAAAGGGCGTTGGGTTGTTGTTCTCTGCCTGGCACCGGCTTGCAGCAGCAGATGCGCACAGGCTGCTGCTGTTGTCAGTCTGCGGTGATAGCAATTGCTTGCGCCTGCCCTTGCTCCAGGGGTCTGCTGGGCTGGGGCACGAGCTCAAGCAGTGCTCCGCACACCGGAAGAGCCTCCTCACTGCATGCGTGCGCACAAGCGGGTTGGGTGTATGTGCGTTGTCTGGCAGCGCCGCACCCCCTGTACCCACTGCTGCCACTCACATTCTCCAACGCCAATTCCAATGCAGCATCTGCTGCAAGCTGCAGATGGTGCGGCTTCTGCACATGTCCTGCTGTCTTTCTGGTTGCAGAGTCGCGCTGCCCGCAGCACTGTGCAGGGGCGGCGTACAAGCCCCCAGGCTTGTTACTGTGGCATTGTTTGGACCTGGAATATTGTCAGTATGTTGCGTGCTTGTCAGGCAGGGGCAGCATGTGTGGGTTGATAGCATTGGAGCTTGGTATGATTTTGGGCCATGGGGTGTGTGTGTGTACGACACAGCACCTTGTTGCATGCATGGTTGTACGTACGTGCGTGCAGCATTTCCAGCGGCAGCATGCCTGGCCAATTGTCGGATGAATTGAATCTGTTGCAAAGTGGCGGCATAGAAGTTGACTCTGACCTTGTCATCTCCGCATCGTGCTGGGCCGTGATTGTGTGGAGCGCTTCTCAGTGGCTCACACAGCACACACACAACCCACGTGCTGTGTGCATGCACCATGTGGGCTTCCATACCGTAGCATGCGCTGCCGTTGGTGGTTGGTCTTGGCCAGAAATGCATATGGTTGAACACATCAACATGGTGCTGTCCAGAGTGCATGTGGCTTGATGTTTCACGCTTGCAGGTTCCCGCACTGCTTTTCATCTCACTTGCAGGTGGGTCCTCATCACCCAGCATGGCAGGGGTGTTGCTTGGAGGTGCATGACGTCATAATCAGCGCAGAGTGGGTGTAGCGGTGACACGGCTCTGCACTCGTGTGTTTTTATGTGGTGGGGCACGCTGTCCTCATAATCAACAATTCGTCCTGTGTTTGACACCGTCTGTTGCCATATTGCATATCAGTGATACTGATTCGAGCTCACCTGTGTCTTCGCAAGTGATATTTGGGGCCCATGCATGCATCCCTGGTGTGGGTGACGTGGTGAGGCCTACCCTTGGTTCCCCTCCGGCGTACAGAGCTGTTGTTGCCGCAACACAGCAGCGCTGCAGCCAGATGTTTGCTGTGGCCAGCCTGCGCATGTTGCTGGTTTGGTTTCAGCTCCCTACCAACGCCAGGGGTGTCTTATCCCGCGGGATACTGCAGCGCTGCGGTAAAGTGTGCTCATTTTGTGCGGGAGATTTGGGGTGGTATGTACACTCTGGGGCCGGCCCCCGGGGTGCTGTCACGGCTGTTGTCTCAGTGTATCACATCCTATCATCTCGTCTTGAAGTATGATCATGTGGTTGCGTCTGGAATATATGTGGTTCATTGACCCAAGACCTTGCAGGAAACACTAGTTGGCACGGCAGCCCAGCCTGCTCAAGGGATCTGGGAGGGCAGGGCCATGGCAGCGGTGGTCCGCTGTGTGGCGGCTTGTGTTTCACTGCAGGCGTTCAGGGTGCTGAAGCTTATACCCTAGCGGTGGTGTTTGCAGCATCTGCATTTGCGTAACCGTGGCTGAGCCGAAGCCGGGGCCACAAGAACCAAAGCAAAAGACACCCAGCATGATGGTATTTTTAGCCTGCAGGCTGCTCCGTTGCTGGTTCCTGCACTGCGGCCTGACAGTGCAGGTCCAAAGTAGCACACTGTTGTGAAAGGACACGGCACTAGCATTCAGTACATGCTATATGCCCACCACCCACATACATGCATGGAGCAACTGCTGCCTGCTGTGGTGCGTTGATGTCAGCGCTGGCAGTGGTGATGGCGGCAGCAACGTGCTCAGCTGCTGTCGTCATCACTACACATCTGTGTGGGGAGGGCCGCCTGAACTGCGGTACCGTGTAACACAACTACGGTCTGAAGTGTTTGGCAGAGCATTTTGCCGTTGATCAGTCTGAAGCTGCTTGCTTGCTTTGCTTGTTGATGAGGCCGGGGTGCCACCACAATTAGTGATTGGTGCCAGGGTTGAGAAGAAACAACACTGAAATTTCTGACGAGGTGCTTGTGGTCTGTTGTGTATGGTTGCTTTGCCATCATTGAAATGATCAATGACCCTCACGTGCAAGATCAGCGCTTTGGCAGTGACGGTGCACTGTACCTAGACGGTGCACTGTACCCAGTACCGCCACGTGGCGAAAGCAGTCCACTCAGTGACTGGGTGTCCTCGTGCGTGCTGGTGAGCTGCACTCACAAAGGCTTCGGCAGCTCTTGGCATGGAACCCATACGGGGCATGCACGGCCCGCCAGCTGCAATGCCAGCCTCTAGCATCTCCATTGTGGTTCATCGCAACGTTTGTATCTAGGCTGGGGAAATAGCTGTGTTTGTTGCATCGTACTTTGCGTTGTTGTACAAGTGTGCCTCTGTAACGACATTGTGCTAGGCACATTGGGTGATCTGGCTCTAACAGATCTAATCGGAGCCCTTCCAAGCCTTGGGCGGTCACCGCCAGTCACCGAGTGCGACCGTGTTCAAAAATGTGCTGAGTGTTCAGGAGTGTTCATATCTTACAAAATCTGCGTTTAACGCAGTAGATCTATGTAAAGGCAATCAGCAGGCAGGCATTGCAGGGTGGTGCCCGAGTGGTTGCGTGTGGTTGGTTGCAGCTTTGAAGCTGAATGATCAGCAAAAGCCTAGGGTTCTACTTGCGCGACTTGCTGGTAAGTATACTAATGAGCCTGAGGTCATTACCGCTGAGATCGTGTACCTGCTGAGCGATGAACATTGCATGATTACTCGGACGGAGAAGCAGTGCCTGTACCCTCCGCATGTTGCGCACCAGGTGCCACCTGCATGTACGACGCTGTGCCTCTTATTGACATCCTGGCATTGGAGTGTACGGTTCTTGCCCAGGAGAATTGTACTCTGAGTTGCCACCTCCTGGAACCTTCCTCCACATAAGCAACACCAGCATCAGTAGCAGCTGCTTGCAGCGGCATGCCACGCGTGCTGGCAGTGACCCTCCCAGTTCAAAGCAGCTCGCAGGATACAACAACATGGGAAGGTTGGGGCACCTCTTTAGCATGTAAGTGATGCGGCAGACGGCACGACAGGTGCCTCGCAGGACATTTGCTGTTAAGTGCGTTTCTCTAACAACTGTCTGCTGCTTGCAGGGTGGGCTCATGCAGGTAGGGTACCACCTGTGGGAGGCAAGGTACTTTGCAGGCCCAGCACAAACTTTCTGCACATCACTAGTTGTCGCTGCACTTGTTCCTTCGCTTGCTGATGCCATTCTTGGGTGTGTTGTGTAAAATATGCACCACAAAGCATGGAGCCCCGTGATTACAGGGATTGAGTTAGTCTGCACAACATTATAGGGCGTTAGGGCTTTCTTCTCCTATGCGTGTTCATCCCTGCGCGTTCAAACAGCAGATCCATGGCACAGTACACACTACGCAGCAGCGGCTGATATATTGTTCTTGTTGCAAAAGCTGCGCCTGCTGCTTTGGCGACTTGCAGCTGGCGGCAACGAAGCACTGCGGCAGCAGCTCTGCACGCTGCTGTTTTCAAAGGATGCTGCAAGGGGCCTGGGCATGAACATAGTACGCTACAACATCGGCGGAGCAAACCCAGCAGCTGCAGAAGAGTACAGGACAGGAGCCGCTGTGCCATGCCTCAGGCTGCCAAACGGCTCGTACGACTGGTAAGGTGTTGCATAACGTATTGTCACATGTTCACATCATCCTGCACCTTAATGTTGTAGCTTGGCTTCGCAGGATGCGATTCGGGTGGGGCGTTGGGGCGGGCAGATCAATGGGCAGCTGGGTGTGCAGCTTTGGGTGGGGCATTGGGGTGGGCAGATCAGTGTGCTTGCCCTCTTGCTATTCTTGGTGCTTGAGCCGCTGTTGCTGCCACTTGCCGCTGCAGGGAGGCGGATGCTGCTCAGGTTGCTGTGCTGCTCGAAGCTGCACGTCTTGGAGCCGACACTTTTGAGGCTTTTGCGAACAGCCCGCCATACTTCTGGACTGTGTCTGGGTCCAGCAGGTAGGGGCTATTCCAAACCGCTCGCGAGGCAGCTTCAGAACAAGCGGGTGCAGCACGGTGCAGCATGTTTGCAGTTGCCAAAGTCCTTGCTGCACCGAAGTCCCGGGTGTGACAGTTGTCTGCACGCACTAGCAGATGTGCAGGCCTGTGCAAGTAGCGCTGCCATTTGTTCCAGCGCCTGCGCCACAACACATGGCAGCCATGCGCGGCTGGAAGCACTGTTTTTGTTGGCTCGACGTGCCGATGAGGCGCTGCCTGTGCTTGCCTGTTTGTCCAGGGGCCACAAGCAGCCGCTGCGCAGCAACTTGCGGAAGCAGCACATCCAGGACTTTGCAGCCTTCTGTGCAGGTGAGCTGCTGCATGCCGCCGCCGCAGCAGCAGCAGCGAACGCAAGCTGCTGTTGCTTGTTTGAATGTGATGCTGTTGCATCATCTTTGCACGATTACGAACATATCACATGTTACAGATGTGTCGCATTGGCACAGCCTAGTCTGCGCATGCTCTGGAGTTGATCAGCTGGGCCTGCACCTGGATCCAGTCACCCACTTGAATGATCAAGAAAACTGGGTACAATTACCAACAATGAAGAAGAAACTGGGTACAATTACAAGACACCCTCATGAGCGGAACGACGGCTCGCTGGGCTAGTGCCTGAGGCAGGTTCAGTCATGTACTACTGTATTGTATTGTGTTGTATAATTGCAGCAGCCATGGCAGGGTGAGCACGCCTTCAGCACATTAGCGATGTTCATGCTGCCCCACCCTCGCAGCTCTGCCCTGCAACGCCTTTGCCGTGCAGGTTGTCCAGACCCTTCCTGTCCCTGCACGGCATCTCAGCATGCAGAGCCACACAACTCTTTGATCGAGTGTGCTGTTTGACACCATGCCTGCTGCTTTTGTGTGCTGCATCTGCTGGTGATGCAGCTGCGCTGCAGCACTGCAGTCTCTGCATCATGCCTCTGCATGCAGAGCGACACTGCTGAACAAGCATGCCAACTGACACCACTGCTGCCGTCTTGTGCGCTGTGTCTGCTGGCCTTGCAGATGTGCTGCAACCTGTGCACTAGTCTGCATGCAGAGCCTCAGTCTTCTCACCAAGCATGCCAAACCTATCTTTTGTGCGCTGCGTCTGCTGGCCTTGCAGATGTGCTGCAGCACTTCCAGTCTGTGCACGGCATCCGCATGCAGAGCTTGAGCCCTTTCAACGAGCCCGCCAGCCCTGCGTGGTGTCTGCAGCTCAACAGCAAGCAGGAGGGCTGCTACTTCAGCAAGCCGAGGTCGCACAAGGTGCGCAAATGCAATCACGCAATCACAGCCACCTGTCCCTCGAAGCGTCACCTTGTCCATTCTGCACGCTGCTCCCCGCCAGGACCCCGGCAAGTTGCGTTGGCATCAGCGTTGCTGCCAGCGTCCCTGCCAGCCCGCCCACACAGGCGCTGTTTGCAAACTGCCCTTGCCAGCTGCCTGACCCGGCCTTCGCTGTCAGTACTTCCTGCATGCTGTGTGCGCAATAGCGTCTGCTGCGACAGCTGCCACAGAGACCGGCTGGCAGGGGCTGGTCGTGCTGCAGCCATGAATGCACCAGCTCACTGCCAACCCGCGGTCACTTGCGGCTGTCCTGCAGTAATGTGCAGTAGCAGCGCCTCGCACTGCTCAATCACCTTGGTCACCCGCCCTGCACAGGCTGCTGCGTCGCGACACGTGCCCGGCGCGTCTGCCCGGCTCTGTGTTGCCCCTGCAGGTGTTGCGCGCCCTGGCGCAGCAGCCGGCACTGCAGGGCACCCAGCTGGTGGCCTTTGAGCAGTTCTGCTGCCACGACACGCTGTCGGACCTGCGGCGGCTCCCACAGGACCTGTGGCCGGCGCTGCACCGCGTCAACACGCACACCTACACCAGCAAGCACTTCTTCAAGCACCCGCTGAAGCCGCTGCTGCTGTGGCAGGTGAGGCTGGCTCGAGCCCTGGCGGAGCAGCGCCAGTAGGTCGTTATGGCCGAGACACCGTCCTGAGTATGTCGGCAGCCTGTACAGGCAGGTCCCTTGTGGTTGCGAGCCAATTCTCCAACAGTGTCACTGCTCTGTGGCAGCGTGGTGCGCAGTTCGCTGGCATGTCATACGCGCCGACGGCGCAATGGGCTAGTGCTGGCGCTGCTCTGCCTTGAGGCCAGCTACCGGTCAGCGGCCTTGGCAGCTGATGCGCACGCACGCCGTGTTATTTTGCTGGTGCGTGCCGCATCTCACTTGATGGCCAGCCCTACGCGGTGCACCAGCAGCTGCGGCTGCACCTGGGATGCCAGCACTGACGCGGGACACAGAGCATGAGCAGAAGCACGACCTGCTACTCTTTGGGCGTAGGGTGCAGCCTGCATTGTCACAGTGGGCTTACCGCATGCACAACTTATCGCCACCCAGCATCCACTGCGCGCCATGCATACGGCTTACTACCAGTAAAAGAGCCTACATACATGACATCCCCTTCGGCTTGGGCATGTTGCTGCTTGCAGGACAACACGCCGGTGTGGCGGCGGCTGCTGCGCAGGCAGCTGCAGCGGCACGGCAACAAGCCGCTGTGGGTGAGCGAGTTTGGCACAGGACGGGGGCCGCTGTCGCTCGCCAAGCAGATCGTGAAGGACCTCAGCACCCTGAGGCCGACCGCGTGGGTGCATTGGTGAGTGTGCTGTCGTGTGCGATGCCGCTGTCACTTCAGCAAAGTGCATGTGCGGTTGTTTGAAGTGGTTGGTGCTGCCAGGCAGAGCACACATCAACCGCCTTCGCGTCATGTATTGATTTGGTGCCGATCCTGTGGTGGTTCATACCATAGTTGTGAGCGAAACCAGCTGCAACTATCTTCTCTCGTATCAGGCAAGGTTTCACAGGCTTTGTCTGGTGGGGATGTATCGGGTGGTTGGCGCTGTAGCCATTGTAAATTCCAGCTGGGGCTGTTGGTGAGCAACTGCTCTGTCGGGAGTGCATGGGAGTGCATGAGAGAGCGGTGAGTGCATGCAGTGCAATGCAAGCAACACGGAGCGCTTCACTTTCAAGGTGGTCAACCAGCCAGTGCATGTGCAGGGTCACAACAGTCACATCTTACATGACATCACCTTGCGGCATCAGCAATGCGCCTCAACACCCAGGGAAGGCAAAAATTGAGAAATCTTTCCCTCTTTTCGGCTTGAGGTGGGCCACCCAGATCCTTACACCCTACCAGGCAGCATGCGGGTGAGTGCACCTGCAGGGTGCCCGGCGTCGTTGGACGCTGCCATAACATCGACACGCTGCGCTGTCTTGTTGCAACTGCAGGCAAGCTGTAGAGGGCGTTGGCACCAACTGGGGCTTGCTGGAAGCACCTCTGGATGCCTGCAGCACAACAGCAGCAACGGCTGCTGCGCAGGCACCCAGTGTCGCTGCTGCGGCTGTTGCAGATGCAGCCAGTCCTGCTGGCGGGGAAACAGCAGCAGCAGCCGCATTACAGGTCCTGGTGCACCCCAACTTCTTTGTGGTGCAGTTCCTGATGCAGTGCCTGCCTCTCGGCTGCTGTTACGCGCCTTTGAAGCAGCTGGGCAGATTTGGTGTGATTGTGCACCCATCCTGCAAGCGTGTGGTGCTGGTGTATGTCAACGCCAGCAGCACCAAACCTAGGACTCTGGCAGTGGATGCAGGCACATGGTTGAAGGGCACAGCAGCAACGGCAGCAGCAGCAGCAGCAGCACCTTCGGATGGTGCAGTGGTGAGACAGGAGGCAGGCGACAAGCAGAGTAGCAATGCAAATTCAGGCCCAGCAGCAAACGCAGCAGCAGCTGCAGCAGCGGTCAGCCAGCCTGTGCGGATGCACGTCACTCTGCTCAACTTGGATGCATTGCAGACTGTGCAGTACAATGCTGCAGCCGGGCTCAGCAGCTTCAGCAGCAGCAGCACTGTAACGGAGCAGCAGGCAGCCTGCATTGGCTGGCCAGTGCTGGTGGAAGTTCCAGCTGCAAGCTTGTGCAGAGTGGAATTGCTGGCATAGGACCCAGAACGCTAGGTGGTGTAACTCTCACACCAACGGTTGGTCACCGAGCCAGTTACCCTGCAGGGGCAGGTGACACCTGGGCCGATTCCCTGCATCAACTTCTGAGCACGGCACCAGTCGTGCGAACATTGTGCAGTCTAACTTATGGACTTGATTGGCTTTAAGCAGCCGTCAGCTGCTCCTATCAAACTATAACACGCTTTCCTGTTCCGCTGCGGTTCCCATCTAATTTGATTAGTATGGCCGTTGCGCACCTACGAACAGTGTAACCATCACGTTTTATTGATTTCGTTGGTGTGAAAGGGAAGAGACAACGACAGACAAGGTGATGATCGCCCATCGCCGTGCAAGATTTCCAACCTGCTGCCTTTGAGCTTGACGCAGCAACTTTGACATTTAAGTCTAGTTTTTGACCGGCAGTTTGCTGGATTTAAAGGTCTAGCCGGCCAGAACAGCAGTTCAGCCACGTGTACTGAGCACTGCTGGTTGAGGGCTTGCAGCATGGCTTGTCGATAACTGCTGATGCGGCAGATCAACTGCGGCTTGGCATGGCTGGGGTTGGCCTGGGCTGCGCTGTTGGTCGTTTTCCTTGCGGCCTCCTACCCAGCTGCAGGTGAGCAGTGATTGCCCACACGAAGAGCTATTCTGAATTGATTTCTCGAAGACTCGGCGAGCTGGCTGATCGGCTGGAAGGCATGCCTTGAAGCGTCATCATCCACCCCACGCTCGGGCATTTCCAGTTTTGTCCGTATGCACAGAAAGCAGTGCACCACGTTGGGCCGTGTTCTCGAAGCCGGCAACTGCGCCGCCGCAGCAGCAGCAGCAGATAACGCGCATGGCCTGCAGCCACACAAGCAGCAGCAACAGCCAGCAGCAGCAGTGAAGCAATATGAGTCACCAGCAGCTGGGCTACAAAGCTCCACGTGCTTGTGGTTCACTACCACTTGGTCAAACTGTTCTTCACCCCTGCGATACGGCTTTGTTGTGCCTCTGCAGGCCAGGGATTGTCAGTCAACAAAAACGTGCCCGGCGCTGACTTTTGTACATTTTCCAAGCTCCTGCGGTACACTAAAAATGGCGCAGCATTCCGCAACGCCTATGCAGCAGGGCCTAGCAAGGCCTGCACGGGCGGCAACGGCCTGTGTGCAGCAGCAGCGGGCTCTGAGGAGGCAGTAGCACTGCTGGTTGCCACGTCTCCTGCAGTGTATGATGCCAGAAGAGATGCCGGCGACTTCAACCCGATCAGCCCAGTCCAGGATCAGCGTCCGTGCCAGACATCTGTTGCCTTTGCAGTGGGAGCAGCAGCAGAGGCCGCCGCCGCATCTGCACTGCAGATCAACGGCAGCTCCGTCAGACTCTCGCAGCAGGACCTGCAGTTCTGCCCAGGGCTGCAGCGCGGTTGCTACGACAACTGGGACATCCAGCCTGCGTTGCAGCGCCTTGTTAATGACACAGTGGTGGACTCAGAGTGCCTGCCCTACACAGCGCCGCAAAGTGACGACCCCGCGCGTTTATGCAACTACCGCTGCCGGGTTCCCCCACGCGCCATCCTTCAAGGGAAGTTCGGCTACAGCCCATTACGTGACGTCATCGCCGCGCAGAAGCACATCCGTCGCTACGGCGCGTTTGTAACGCGGTTCAATCTGTACGAAGACTTCTTTGAGTGGGTGGCAAAGGTGCCCCAGAAGGACCCCACTGCGGTGTACACCTGCCCAAAGAGCAACACGCCTGCGCCTGATGCACAGGCTGTGGCGGTTGTGGGCTACGACAACGTGAAGCAGGCCTGGATAGTGAAGAACAGGTACAGCACTTTGTAGTGGCTGATTTCATCCTACACAGCACTCTGTTGCATGTCGCCGTTAAACGCACCATTTGGGTGCAGCTGTGGTTGCTGAGGTGTGAAGCAGCCTAGCGCGGCACAGAGGGGGCATGGGTAAACCACAAAAGCTGCATCTCCGTTGTCACCGCCATCAAGCATACTCTGGGATGCATCTGCCCTCTTTGCGTTCACCTGCAACCACACAGCCGGCCATGGTGGCAACATCCTCAACACTTCTGCATGGAACTTGCAGCTGACACCTCTTTCATCCTCTTCCCCCTGCCGCCTCTTGCTGCTGCTGCTGCTGCTGCTGCTGTACACCATGCCGCTCTTGTTGCTGCTCTGCAGCTGGGGCCAGGCCACTGGTGATCGCGGTTACTTCAGGGTGCAGTATTGCGTGTGTGGTGTGATGGCGCTGGGTGACACTTTCGGCGTGTTCTACCTGCCAGACACCTTGAAGACGCTTGAAGTGGCAGGCACCGCATCGCTGAGGCAGGGCAAGAAGTGCTACATATACAGGGTGCGTGCATAGTTCACCACACAAACAGTATTCTCCTGTGATGCAATTAACCTTGAAATGCCACAGCAACACGTCTGCTGTTGTGCTGCAGCCAGGCCAGCTGGCAAGGGCGATTGCATTGCGACCTGTGGCAGGCTGTGGCGGGTTAACAGCAGGCATTGGGCATCCAGGGGTGACCAGATTTGTCCCCTGCCCAGCTCGACGATCGGCTACACCATCGACTGCTTGGCTTCAAGCACTCACTCAGTGCTGCTGCTGCTGCTGCTGCTGCCCGTCCTTTCACGCGTCTGCCGCCTTCCTTGTACCCACTCCGCATCATCTCCAGGCTCGTAGGGAGGACTCGCTGGCAAAGATTGCAGACAGGGCTGTCGTCAGCATCGGCCAGCTGCTGGCCGACAACATCCAAGTCATACGCAACCTAGACAAGCCCCTGACAGGCCTCCGGCTGCGCATCTGCGACCCGGACCCCGCAACCATCAGCCTAGCTGGCGGCAAGCCTGTTGCTGCTCCAAGGGGCACCCTCGGGACAGCTAGTGCTGCTGCGCCGGAGGCTGCTGCTGCAGTGACGCCGCTGGCAGACAGCGCGTCCGCTGCTACAGCAGCTGCGCCGGGCGCTGCAGCAGCCGCTGCTGCTTTTCCGGACCTGGGGCCCACCACCATCGAGCCTGTTGTGCCTGAAGAGCCTGATTGGTCTGAAGCCGAGGCGGAAGGTGCGCCAGTGGTTGGCAGCATGCAGGCTTGGGGCTGTGCTCTGCAGGAGCAGCAGCAGTTACCGTGTTGATTATGCTGCTGCTGAATCTGGTGGGGACCTGGGAAGTGTGCATGCCACAGAACAATGATGGGGTTGTCCTGGTTTTCTTTCCTGCAGCAGTGGGGCGGGCCATTTTGTGCATTTGGCTGCACAGCACCAAGTATCACGTGTAAGGGCAAGCGTGCATGCGCAACAGGTTGAAAATGTTGCTATGTGCTGTGCTGCAGCAGTCGTGGCAAACTGGTTGCCTGCTGCCACCCACGTGTGGCCTCATCCGTCTCTGTCACGCCTTACCTCTGCTTCTGTTGCTCTCTCCTGTGATGCTGCCGCCTGGCACCCAATTGCTTGTCCCCCCATGCAGTGCTGCTGGCGTTCAAGGCCAGCTTGGGCGACCCACCACCCTCGACAACTGGATAGCGGGAACCCCGCCCTGCGGCGACCCTATCAAATTGCTGCAGCCATGGAAGCAGGTCTTCTGTAGCACCTTCAGCGGCCGGCAGCAAGTCTACATCATCGACCTGTCCCAGATCGGGCTCACCGGAACCTTGGACGACAGCGTTCCGCTGGCCAACCTCACCCGGCTGCAAGCCCTTTGGATGTCCGGGAACGAGCTGGCAGGAAGCCTTCCTGCGTCTTGGGGCCGCATCAGGAGCCTGCAAGAGGTCAAGCTCGACATGAACGCGCTCACCGGCAGCTTGCCGGTCGACTGGCGGGACCTGCGGAAGCTGAAGAAGCTGTTACTGAACGGCAACAGGCTGAGTGGGTCTGCGCCTCCGAGTGGGTCGAGATGAGTAGGTTGGAGCACCTCTTCCTTGGCGGGAACAGCTTGACCGGCAGCATCCCGCCAGCATGGAGCGGCATGCGCAAGCTCACACACAGGTGGGTGCGGCCAGGGCGTGTTGCTGGTGGCTGAAACCGCACGCACGGCTGAATGCTGCAGGGCATCAATTCGGTGCATGGAAGGCAGCCAAGATGCCTCAGTATACCACAGCTCCCGTTTGTTGCATCCGCAACCGTCGTAGCCAGTGATGCTGCTGTTGTTGCTGCGGCCTGCATGTTGACGCACTTGCATCGTACGCAGTGGCGTGCGCACAGCGTCCAATTGTCCCAGCCCTTGTGCTGCTGTCCAAGCTTCTCCTGCCACTGCTCTGCTGCTTTTGCTCTCGCCTGCAGCTCTGTGTACGACAACAACGGGCTATTTGGCTGCCTTCCATTCGATTGGAATGCCCGCCCAGACAAGGTGCTGCTGTCATCCGCCCAGAAGCAGCGGACGGCACCGCAGGCCTGTCTCTTGCGGGGACCTGCATCTGCGGCTACTGCAGCGCCCCTGAAAGCTCAGCATGCGAGGCGGAAGCTGCTGTGAGCGCCAGCTGCGCTGCGATGATTGCGAACGCAACCGCTGCCGCGAGCGGCGCAGATGATGCAGCGCCGGATGCCGGCGACATCGTGGCGCCTGAGCCGAGTCCGGGCAGCAACATCACAGATACTGCCGGGGATACGAGGACGACGGCACCGGTGCAGCTGATGATGCAGCAGACGGTGCTGTTGAGGTGCCGCCAGGTGCAGCAGCAGCCGACAACAGCAGCGCCAGCGACGCAATCGCACCCATCGCGGCTGCTGCTGGAGCAGTGCCAGAGGCAGCTGCTGCTGGAGCAGTGCCAGAGGCAGCAGCTGGTGTCGTTGCCGCCGGCGCCATCACAGCTCCGGCGGCAGAGGGGGCAGCTGCTGGCACACCAGCCGCAGGCAGTACATCAGGCGCAGTCGGCGTGCCCATTGCACCGGCAGCAGGTGCTGCTGGTGTGGCCAGCAACGCTCCCGTCCTGCCTGTCACGCCAGCTGCGACTCTTCCTGCCGCCATGCCAAGCTTTGGTGGCCTGGGCAGCGGCACCCCGCTGCAAACTGGAGTCGACCATTCAGCGCTGCTGGCAGAAGACAGGCGCAAGAGCATCTGGATGGACACCAGCAGCAGCAGCAGCAGCAGTAGTGCTGCAGCAGCAGCAAGTTCAGGTACTCACAGCTGAGTGCACAGCAGCTGCAGCAGCTGTGACCAGAGATGGCCGATCGGGGCTGTGGTCCTGGTAGGTGTGCCGGGTGTGAGCTGTCGGAGCAGACGGTGCAGCACAAGCTGCAGCTGCTCCCACGCCAGCCCGCAGCGGGCCAGCCTGGCTCTGCGTGTATTTGCTGTTTATCCCTGCTTGCACAGATCAGCTGCTGTGTTGGCGATGTTGTCTTTTGTTATGTCACAATGATCCACGTCAGAATGCTTGCTGTGCATGGAGTGTACAGCTTTTTGTAAAGGTGCACAACGCAGCCTATCTGTTGCAGCGGTTATGCAGCTGTTGAACGCTGGCTTGGCCCGGCACGCCTCTGTGGGATGTTGTGTTGTAGGCTCATGCAGCTGTGCTCGTGCAGGTGGTTGGGCCTGTTTGACATGCCTCCAGTCTTGGTTTACTTTCACCCCAGTCCTGATACTAAGCCTGCGACAGCAGGTGCACGCGTCTGTGGTGGTGCTGGCTGCATCGGTGCTATGCAGATTCCACAGCATGTCTGCTTGCGGCTGTATCATAGCAGGGTGTATGGGATGTGGACTTGGCTGCTGACCAGCATTTGAGGGCAGTTGCATGTGCAGCACGCTTGCCCCAGCATGTGGTGTGCGTGCTGGTGCTTGGCTGCTGGCAAGTCGTGCAGCTCACATTGGTTGCCAGCGGGTGCACGGACGCACCGCAACATGCCTTCCGTGTCCTGGTTGGTATTGAAGGATGCAGACGGGTTCGGATTGAAATACGCAGCTGCCTGCAGCAAAACGCACCACGCATGAGCACAGCATGGTACTGCTGTGTGTGCGCTTGGTGTGCTGTGACTTGAGCTGTGTGTCATCCCTTTGCAATGGATTTAAGCGCGATTACATATCTTGATGTGCAGTCACTGGGATGGAGGGTGCTGTTGATGTACGGTAGGAACATGGCCAACCTTTATCGCTGCCTACTTGCTTACTCTGTTCACTGCACTGCACTGCACTGCACTGCACTGCTGCGCAAGCAACAACAGCGCTGCTGGGGTGGTAGCGACGGCGCAACAGTCAACAGACATCGCAGCGGCATTGACACCTGCACAGCATGGCTTGTGGCACTTGCGCACTGCAGGCACACTGTGGGTGTCATCGCCTTTCGTTGTATGCCATGCTGTGTCTGGTGTGTGGAGTATGTTGCAGCCATGCTCAAGCTGTCCGACATCAAGCAAGCTGCAGCATACTTGTCACGCAGTTGCACCAGCTGGTGCATTGGTGCGTGTATCAGCGTGCCTGATTTGGACAGCAGACATGCCGCTGGCTGAGTTGCTTTGCAGTGTGCCTGGCTGTGCCGGCCTGCCGCTGTACCCATCACTGCATTTGCAGCTGTGCAGCAGCAGGTAGGGCGGCTTGGCAGGGGCTTGGCTGGGCCAAGTACATGTGGCCAAGGCTGCCTGCGAGTGTTGGGTGCATGTGTTGTGTGACTTGGTATGTAGTTCAAATTGCTGTGGCGGCTGGACACGGGACGTACCAGCCTTGGAGCCAACAGCTGTGCCGTTTGTGCAACGTTGCTGTTGCTTGGGTCACAGCTTGCCCTGGCTGTGCTCCGTGGTGCTGCAAACCAGTGCACGGCATTGGGCTGTGCTCAGATCGAGACGCCCCTTGCGTCACTGACCATTCCTTCTGCAGCGCCAGCAGCACGGCGTGCATTGACAACCTGACCATCGGGCGTGACATTGGCTATGCCTGCCTGTGGAAGGGCCTTTCTTTTGCACTGTTGTGCAGCATGGCTGTGCTTCAGTGCTGCAGCGTGTTGTTCTGTGGAGCAGTCCCTCTGTATGCTGTGGGGTGCTGCGGTGTTCACCACGTTTATCAGCACATGATGCAGCAGGATGTGCATGCACCATGTCTTGTTTTGCACATAGCTGCCATCCCTTCTGCTGTTCAGTTGGTGGTGGTGCCTACAGAGTGAAGAACAGCTCAGTGCACACATGCCTGTTTTGGGTGGAGGAGTACCAGCAGAGTTCATACGGCGGATGAGTGATGTATCCAGACGAGTGCCGCACACGTTTGTTCTGTATACCAACATTGAAACAAAGAGAGGGCAGGATAGCGAGTGCATTGAAGGGCCGCCGTCACTGCCCACATACCAGGAAGATTGGCACGGTGTGGCATGCAGTGGTGGGCAGCCTCAGGTTTCCACGACCAAGCCTCTGTGATCGTGGTTGGGCCACGGTTGCCCCGGCTGATTGTGCTTTGTTGTGGCACCACCAGGCACTTGGTGACGTGCAGGCGATCTCATGAAGTTGAGCGGCATGCGTCATGTAGGCGGTGCAGTGCGGTGGTTGAAACACCAGATCACCAGATTTGGTTTTTGATAATCGGCAGTAGCGACCGGTTCTTTTGATTTTGTGCTTGCTACCCACTGCATCATCATCCTGAGCCGTGTTCCAAGTGGATCCGTGACCATACGTCAGCAGTTGAGTTTCAGCCCTGGTTGGTTGGTCTGCAGATGTCCGCACCACACCTGGCTTAATGACCGCAGTGCCTGCTGACTGTGCCTACGAGTTGACCTGCTACAGCAATGTTGCTTGCTGCCGGGTGCAATCTGGTGCTGTATCATGCTTCACATGCTTTGCGCGCCCGCTATCTGGTATTGCATGGTCATCAGCATCATGTGACCCGTTTCAGCCATAGCAACAGCGCCATCGGTCCCGCGCCCCACAGGAGCAGAAGGAAGATGGAACGCAACTCCATTGTGTTTGTTTTCTACACGCGTGTAGTACACTGCTTGTCTGGACCTCCAGCTTGGGACAGCAGACTGGCTGTCAGCAATCGTGCGTTCTCTGCTTTCCTTGCGTCTCTGCACAGTAGGCTACTGTGTTACAGTGCTTGGTGCAGTCAGTGCTAGCTCTAGTATGTGACTGTTGATGCATTGAACCAGGCATAAACCAGTGCCAGCCTTGCAGCCACTTCTAGGTCAAAGTTTAGGGTAATCCTGCCTTCTGATGAGTGAATTGGTGACTTTGGCAACTGCCAGCTTTCTAGATCTAGGCCATGCTAGCTGAGCTTGATCGTCATAGGTGCGTTTGTATCTGTGATATTGGGCAGTCTGGAATGTTGATGTTCACGTGTATTGCTGCTTTTCTTGTCAAGTCTTATGTGCCAATGCATGCAAACATCTGGAGCATGCTCCTCTTTCCGCCCGTGGGCGCGGGCCGATGGCGCTGATGCTATGGTTGATGGTAATATGATGATGATGATGATGATCTAGCTGAGCATCATGGAGCGACAGTGTGACGCACAGTCACTGTTGAGTTACAAGAGTCATTTACCTACACACAGTCTCATACCACACAGCAGACTGCAGCATCATAACATTATGGTAACACTGTTGAGTACGATGGATGCGCCCGCGCACTGTTGTATGGCCAGCCTGGTTTGTGTGGGCCGGGCCGCACGGCGCCAGCCGCGCGATTAGGTTCGGTGGGTGGAGGTGGGAACGAGCTTCAAAGGAGCCAGCTTGTGTGGTAAAATACAGTGGTACAGACTGAAACTGCCTCTAAAGAACCTACACACCAAAGGCTTAAAGAGTGAGCTCAATCTCGAGTTTCGGCCTACCAGCTGTCAAACAACCTCACTGCTGCCAGGGCTTGAGAACTGCGGGCTTTGAAACCACTTGTGGTGACGGTGCTCCAGGGGTGGGTCGACAAAAGTTGGCCGCTAAACAGGTGTTATCGCGACCAGATCTGGTGCCGCAGTGCATCCGCCGCCCCAGAGCAGACCCAATGACGCCATCTGGTTGAGATTTTACAAGGTCTTGGAACGGGAAGTTGCCAAATGGTCGTCCCGAACTCGGACCGCTGCAATACCGAATAATCGCATTCAGTCGCTGGCGGCTCAGTCCAAGACAAATAATGCCCTTCGCTGTCACAGGCAACACGTGATAGATCAAGTCACAGTGATGCCACGCTAAGACTGTCACTGCTTGTCTGATGACAAGTTGAAATTTACCAACTCCTGAAACCCCCCCCCCCTTCCCCCGGTCACTGCAGTCAGCCCAGCTTTGGCAGCAGGGGTGAAGGCTTGCAGACCTTGTACTGTGGGAACGAGGCCAATGGCACGCAGGCGAAGCCCTGCCCGCAGTGCACGTCCTGCGTGCAGTAGCAGCTGCGCTGCACGTCACACCCTGCGGAGTAGATGCTGGGCTGTTTGGCGATGAGCCTGCTCATCAGGAGGGGCTCAAACACCTTGCTGGGGTCGTACCTGCAACAGGCAGCGGCAACAGAGCCCAAGCTGATGTGCATCGCCTCTGCTTGCGAGAAGGGTGCTCGTGCCTCTTTCTACGGGCCACCCTGCGGCGCATGGCGCTGCGGAAGGCTTCTGCCGACAAATGCTCCCTCAGCAGGGTTTTATGTAGGGTGCAGGGTGTAGGCAACAGTTCTCAAGCATTTTGAATAACCAAGGGCGGTGCACTCACCTGGCTGGGTTGGGGGCAGTGGCCCAAATTAGGCAGCTGCACCTCAATTGCACACGGCTTTCACGCGGTTCATGCAGGACCATTGGAGGTAAACAGTGCAGCCCAGATTCCCAGGGGTAGCTATGCCTTAGAACTCAGGACAGTGCACCCAGCACAAGCTTTGCAAAAAAAACTCACTTGGCCTGCATCTCCAGCTGCTTGTCAAAGTTGGGCAGCCTCTCACGCATAGGGCAGTCTGGGTGGCCCCATGCCCTGTCGTAGTTCTTGCCCCTGCACAACAGGCGCAGCTCACCATCAGTATGAGCCCCCATAGCACGCATGCGCTCACCGTCACGCATTGACACCGTGCCGATTTGGGGTGGCTCATACCATCTGCGACGGCGACTGGACCCACGTATAACTGCTCCCTCTCACGTGGCGACGGGTGTCGCACGGGGTCCCAGCGCACACCAGCAGTCGCCGCAGCAGCTGCATGTTGTTTGTGCAACCTCAGGCTGGCAGCTGCACAGCGTACAGTGCCCTGTCACCACCCACACGGGGCAATGCATGACAGGGCCTTCAGCAACTTCGCCCCAGAGAAACCCAGTTTCATCCAGGGTCCCACATTCGAAGTGCCAAGTTTTCAGTCCTGCCTGCGCCTGTAAGCTCAGCATCAGCTGCGCAACAGCTGCCTGCGCCGAAGTGATGGCCAGCTGCTGCCGCGGCAAGCATCCACGCAAACACGCCTTGTCGAGTCTTGTCACGGTTCAATGTTCCATGTGTGTGCGAAGCGTCGTGCCACTCACCAGTGTGGCCGGCCCCTGTACTTGCACAGCGTCAGTTGTTCAAGGGCATCCTGTACAAACTGGTACTTGCCGGGCACTCCCGGCAGCTTGCGCGACTTCACGTGCATGAGCTCCACATAGACGGGGCTCTTCATGCCGCTCGTGACGCTGCTGTAGTCGCTGTTGCCCTTGCCGAAGCGGAAGAAGACGTAGCCGCCAAACGGCAAGCACCTGGCGGCGGCAAGCGGCAGGCACACCAGGACAGCAGCGCAACTCGCATGTGAGCGCGGGGGCCATCCTGTTCCAAACTCACAAACAACATGGTTTCAGCTGCTAAGCGGTCGGGAGCTCGAGCTGACCACCTTTATTTAGGACATGCAGAGTTGTTTTGTAAGCCTTGTCAAATGTGCTGACCTGTCTTGTGCCCTGCCATCTTCGGTAAGGTCTTTCTGGAAGATCTTCTTCACATCATCCACCCAAGCAGGTAAGTCGTCCAGCTCAATCGCAAACTCAACGTCATCCACGGTCAGCTCGCTGTTCCACATGCAAAAGGGCTCACAGCCACCGGCCATCATCACGTTGGTGCTGCCCACGGCTTTTATCTGCAGCAGCAGCAGCAGCAGCGGCAGCAGCAGCAGCAGCAGCAGCAGCAAAAAACAGTGGTTGCGGCAGCAGCAGCATGTTTAATGACGCCAGGGCTTGCGCATGCTGGACTTCATTGCGTTGTGCACAAGTGCACGCCACCATCGGGTGACCATGCATTGTGAGGCTGGCCGCTGTTGCCAAGCGACCCTGCCGGCATCTGAAGGGTTGTCCAGGATGGGGGTAAATGCAGTACGGCCAGCGCGTCAAATCCCTGTCTGTGCCAGCTCGCCTGTCTGTGCCAGCTCGCCTGTGGTGCGCCAGGCCCTTGAAGCAGTTGGTCTTCAAGTGCAGAAACTGCAGAGTTCTTGCTGCGCAAGCACAAACTTCACATCGGCAAAAGTACCCATGTTTCAGCTCACCTGTGCTACGGCCAAGTCCAGCGGTGCCCCTGGCACTTGAGGCAGGATGCTCTTGCTGGCCCAGCGCAAGTATGCTACACTGGTCAGCGCCGTCAGGCAGTTGAGCGGGTTGAGGCTGCGTGACACGGCTGTGTCGTGAACATCCGCTTGCAACGGCAGCAGCACCAGCTGCGGCAGGCACAGCAGGCGTCCCGGCAAGCAGCAGCAGCGGCTGTGAGCGCAGCTTGCGGTGGTCTTGTTGGTGTGCAGTTGGTGGTGTGAGTACATCTCTGCTGCACCACGCCTTGGCTAGCAGTGTGCATTAGCATGTGTTCAAGATGAGGCAGGTAATTGTTCTAACCCCTGTTTACGAACGGCGCACTGCGCCCAGCCTGTGTTGCTGAGGCATAGGGAGCGATAGAGAGCAGTGGCAAGCGGTGCGCAGTGCAGTCAGACACCATTGCTCCAGACCGGAATGCCCACCCTTCCTTTCACAAGCCTGTTTTCAGCTTTGCAAAGTGTCTTCAATCCCTTGTGAACAAGAATGTATGCGAGGTGGATGGTAGACAAAAGCAGGATGCTCATCAGCTGTGCCTGACCTGCCACACATACTTGTCCACCAATGTGACATTAGCAGCCTGCGTCTGTACCGACTTACTTGGAAGGCATTAGCAATGGGTGTCGGCAGTGGGAATGTCAGGCCAGCATGGTCTCCTGGCTTTGCTTTCTCGTCTGTCTTTGACATCAGGAACGCGTTGTACTTCTTGAGGTCTGGCCGCCACATCAGCGCCATGTTCTTTGTGGTCTGCACAGCACCAAGCAGCACACACAGCACATGTTGGGTGGCCGCAGTTGAGCACAAAGCGGAGGCACTGCACTGCACTGCAGCAAACAGGGCAGCCAGCTGAGGTTTGTGCCCTTGTGGACCGTGAGATGGCGTGCAAATCACAGCGTAACAAGGCTGCAAGGTCATCTTATCTGAGAAAGCACAGGAGGCAGGTGTTTGCTTCATGAGCTCATTGCGCCAGCGGTGTCGTCAACACGAGCATGACTTTGCTGGTGGGCTGCAGGATACCTGCTTTAAAAGGCTGGGGGAGCACTAATCATGAGGAGCCACAGCACGCTATGATAGCGTGACAGTGACTGCTGCATAGCAGGTCTGCTGTCAGCAGCAGCTGCCAGGTGTTGCACAGTTCAGCAGCAGGCATAAGGCCAACCTTGTTGCAGTTGCACACCTTTGTCTTGCCTGGCATAGAGTGCATTGGCGTCATGCTTCATACGTATCGTGCATATGGCCATATCTACATCATGTACATATCATATGATGCACATGGTGTGCTTCACAACCGCCATCATTGCAGGCGCGTGCAAGCAAAGCAGTGAGCAAGTCCTTGCAGGATTCAGAGCCGCACCTGCAGGAAGTTTCTGATGTCTGCAGCAATGTTGGCATCAGGCAGCAGGTTGATGCTGACAGCCTTGGTGTTGCTGGGGGGTGTCATCTGCAGCTTGATCTCTGTGATGATGCCGATCAGGCCAACCCCTCCTGTGAAGTGGCATGTGCATCCATGTAAGTTCTGCCCTACTCAAAACATACTGCTGGGTAGGCACCACCCACCCAGTAGTTTGACAATTGTGGCACCCCTAATACATTACTAACCAGCATCCAGCATCCATTGTGACAAAGCTGCACAACCTCACGAGGCATGCACCTACTGCTCTGCACTGCCAGCCTGGCTGCACCCCTCAAGCTGCTTAGCATCGAGCTGATGTAGCTGCCACTGGCACATCATGCATGCAGCAAGCAGCAGCAGCTGTGCATGTCATTTGCAGCGTCGCTGCTCAGGTTGATCAGCACACATCAGGCGCAAGGCTGAGCATTAAGCTAGCAACAGGCTGAGCCTCACCTGCCAAGCTGCACCACAGCAGCAGCAGCAGCAGCAGCAGCAGAGCAGCAGCAGCAGCAGCACCAGCAGCAGCACCAGCAGCAGCAGCAGCACAGCTGTGTGTGTCATACATGAGCTGAGCCTCACCTGCCAAGCTGCGCCCCTCAGGGCTGTCACGGCTGCTGACGTGGACAGTGCCCAAGGCATCCACCCACGTGAACTCCAGCGCAATGTCACCCTGCACCAGGCAGACAGCAGGCTTGGAGCGTTGGAGCGTTGCATGCTGCTGACGTGCATTGCTGGCAGGTGCGCTTCCATGCAAGCCACGACACCTGCACAGCGACCAGCAGCCTGCAGCACATGCCGACTAGTACGGACATAACCAACAACATGGAGATTCAGCGTCCTTTGCAGCTGTTGCAACGTTGTGTTGCTGTCCTTAGTGGTGGATCTCGGCTGCTGCTGGCTGCTGCTGCTGCTGCTGCTGCTGCTGCTGCCAGCGCCGCACCATGGAGCTGGTGATGTTAAAGCCCGTGCCGTGCCCGTTGGCAGAAATGACACCTCCAATAGTCAGCTCAGCGTAGTTTGTTGGTGCTCCCAGCTCCGTTGCCATGCCGTTCTTGTCTGCCCACCTGCATTGCCGCCACGCATAACGCACCTTCACTTGGCCAGCAGTCCCCAATGCATGCAGGCAAGCTCTTCCCCACAGACCTAGCTGTACTGTGCATCAAACGCTGTGTCTGAGCGCGCCCTCATCTGTCAACTATTGCGTAAGCAGGGTACTTGGACAAGCATACAGGCTGCAGTGGCAGTGGCAGTGGTTGAGCTAAACTGCTGCTAAGTTTTACCATGGCGTAGAATGCCAACCACACCTACCTCAGCAGGTCCAGTACCCTCAGCCCAGCCTGGACCGTCACTGTATATGCTGCCTTGTCAACTTGCAGGACTTTGTTGAAGTCCTCCGTCATCACCGCGACATAGCTTGGGGCTGCGGCGCTGGTGTCCGGTGCTGTTGGGATGCGGTCGCTGGTGTAGGGGCAAGCAAAGGATGCTGTGCTGTGGAACACACTGCAGCACAGCGAGAGGCACACAAAGTGATACAACACACGGCCAGCTGCCACGGTGTTGAGTAGCGCCACGTATGAAAGCTGTGCCGAGAATGACGCAGCGAACTCGCAACACAGATGGCAACCAACACCAACCACAGCAGCCTGGGGCATGACTTGCAGTCAGGCAAGCGGCGCTGTGCTGTGGTAGGCGCTGACAGCCCAACAGCATGCATATTCACATTGTGAACTTCCAACCCTGTGCATGCTTGCATGCACGGCATGTATGCTTGTGAGCTGATCTGCAGCTAATGCATGATGCGATCGCAACATACATTGGGCATGCCGCTATTTGGCGGCAGCACATGCCTGCCAGGTTGGTGTGTGCGGCTGTGCTGCTCAAGCGTGTGTTGATAGCAAGCTGCTGCAGCTTGGGAACCCACCTGCGGCTAGTGCGTATCTTTAGTTGCTTGCTGGACTGCTTTGCTGCATCTGCAAACTGCTTCACTGCTGCGGCTAGCTGCTCTGTGCTCTCAGGCTTTACTAAAGCCTCTGCATAGCACTTGACCTGTCCATAGACATTGATATAGGTCTTCTCTGTTTCTGCCTGCAGACACACAATGAGGTAACAAAGCCTGCTTTAGCAATGCATGGCGTGAATGATCTGATCCATGCTGCCTGCTGTTGGCACCCAGGATGTCACCAGGCTGCTGCAGCATTTCGCTGCTCAAAAGTTATGATCATTCAGGCTTCTGAGTTGTACCCTGATTCCGTTATTGAATCGCTTTATCACCTTGACAACAGCAGCTGATCCGAACACCAGGAATAGCAAGCTCCAAGCCAGCGAATTCCTGGAGCGCGCTGTTTCTGCAGCACGGCTGCTTACAGACGTCCCCATTTAAACCTTTGCTCAACAATATTGTGCTTAAAAATCTTCAACAAATATTGTGTTTAACGAGTGCTGCAACCAACAAGCGACTATAGCTGAAGCTGCAGAGATGCGTGTGGCGCCGAACTTGTCCTTGGCAGTTGGAACTGGGCCCAACCGACTAAGAAGCTGTGCTGGTCACGCGAGAAAAGAAAACAAGTATTTCAACTGAACTTGCAACTAAAGATTGATGTGAGGAAGTCGCCTGCACTGTGTTGGTGTGTTTATAACAAACACACGTAACATAAGGTGCTCGGCTAGGTCAAGGGTCGCCGGACGTGCACACGCCCTGAAACAGGTCAAGACAATCCTCCAAAATCACGTGGTAGCCAATGAAACGCTGTTGAATCGTTATCTTTGGCCTGGCCTGTGGCATTTAAAACTTGCCGAGATCGCAGACTTTCGTCTGCCTTGTGCCTGTATCATCATTGATAACTCATGCCACGCTGAACTAAATGCGGTAATAGTGAGTCCGAAATGCTCGACGCAGGTCGCTGAAGATCGCAACCAAGTAAAAGGTAAACAGTGCGCCACATGAGCCAATCAATGTCGACCCTATAGGTCAGCTACGCCGCCACCCATACGCAAGAGCGCCCAACGGGAGTGCTGAACTAAGCAGAGTTCTTGAGAGCAAACTCTGGACAGAAAGCTGCAGCAACAAGACATCAGACTGAAGAGCTAGCAACCTCCAGTTGAAGGCATCAGTGATGATCCCGCAATAAACAGCAACCACCGTGCGGCGTGCATGTGTGTAAACTGGCGCAAGTCACAGAGCCCAGGACTGATATGCAGCTGCTTGGCACACACAAGCACACCACAACCCTGCCAGACGTGGATGCGCATGGCTGAAAGCAAATGATGCGCCACGCTCGCACGCGTGCATCTGCAGCCTTTGCCCTTTCCAGGCCCTTCTGTTCCTGGCTGCAGCACATGCATGCCATGTCAAGAACCTGCAGTTCCAGAACAACAATGTTCCCCTGCCAGTGACAGTCTTCGCTCAGCGCTCGCTTCCTGTACATTACTTTCTCCCAGTGATGTACAACCATGCTGCACTGCACACTTTGGCGGGTCCTGCTGCTGACCTGCGTCCGAGCGACTGCAGCAAGCTTGGGACATACGGCGCATGCATGGCAGTGGCGTCTGCAGCAGGCCATGCACAAAGACAGAAGCTGCAGCTGCAGGACGGCACTGCAAACTGCAGCAACCAAACCCCACCACACACCAGCGTGACATCTGCTGCGCTTGAAAAGTGCCTGTGCGGCACCACTGCCTGTTCCTGCTGCTGCTGCTGCTGCTGCTGGTCCAATTGAAGTGCCAGCCCTCTGAACAGCCCTGGAAGCGGTGTTGCCACAGCATCGCACACCAGCTGGTGCTGGAGCACACCCCCGGTATCTGGTCAACCGCAGCGTGCCTGCATTCAAGTGGCACAACACACAAGCTGCAAGACACGCTGCAGTGCAAGCGCCAGCAGCAGCACCCAGTCACATTCCAGTCCACTCAAGTGCATCAACTGCTGCCCTTGAACAACGCCTGCGCTGCCCCGCTGCCTGCGCCTGCTGCTGCCCCGCCACTGCTGCTGCTGCTGCCAACGCCGCTGAGGTTCAGACCCTCAGACCCAGCGAAGCTGCAGGGCTGGGCTTTATGGGGGTGTTGTGGGGGCTTGGCTGCGGTGTGGACCTGCTGGTCAGATAGCTGTTCAGGCGCTTGCCTGCAGGCATCACCCACCAAACATGCAACAAACGATCAGCATGCGCTTTTGTTACGTGAGTGACTTGCAGGGGCGTGGATGGCGCATGCCCAGGCTGGCGGAGTGGCAGGACAGCCGCTTGCATGGCTGCATACCGTCACAGCGACACAATGGTGTGATTCATGGTGCGCATGCCTTGCAGCGAATGCAAACAGCTAGGACCTTGCAGGGAAATCTATGGTGATCAGTTTGCGCTGACAACCTACAGGCTTGCCTGCAGAAGGACATACCTGCTGCTGCTGCTGCTGCTGATGATGATGATGCTGATGATGCTGATGCTGATGATCCTGTCACTGCGTGACTGCTCATAGGCTACCAAAATCAAGTGCAGGGACAGCACATCTGCATGTCGCAAGCAACGTGGCCACTAGCAGCTGCAAACTGCTGTCACTGCTATTTCTGCCCCCGCTCTTGTTATGGTACCTGCTGCCTCACCTGAAGCCAAAATGAACCCTAAAAACAGCGGGCTGGCACGACCTGGCCTCGATTTGAACTCAGGATGGAACTGCACACGCAAAGCAGCGGAGGGGTCAGCCTTGTCTTCTTGCGGGTTCACAACCTCAGTAACCTCACATCAGTTCGGTTGCTCAAAGTAGTCAACAGCAGACCTGCCAACCTTGCTGCGTAACACAGCGCAAGGAGGCTGCAACACACACACCTGTGCTGCTGCGTAGAAGGGGTGCCACTGGGGCTCTCCTGCAGCTCGACCACCTCCATGCGCTCCCCGGTCTCATCCTTGCCCACAAACATGAGGCCTGCCGACTCCAGCTGCGGCACCATCTCGGGGTTCACTTCATACCTGGCAGCAGCAGCAGCAGCAGCAGCAGCAGCAGCAGCAGCAGCAGCAGCAGCAGCAGGTGTGTGACAGAGGGTGCGGCGCAGCAGCCATAGCAGCCTTCAGCTGCTGCGCAAACTCAGGGACTGGGTGATACCCCGCCCACAGGTGCCTGTAACTCCACATCCAACACAGCTGCAGCCAAGTGTAGGCTGATCTGGTGTGCGGCAGCAGGATGTGAGTGGTTGGCACAGCTGGCGGCATCGATGCCGCAGCAGCAAGTGCAGAGGGCTGCCACGTACACCAGCACGCGGACAAGAGCAGGCTGGCGATGACACCTTTGAGACAGCTGAGGGAGTGGTGAACCGAGAACAACTCGGCTCACCACTCCCTCAGCATTCTCCCAGGTGGCATCGTCAGCCTGCTCTTGTCCGCGTGCTGGTGCGCGTGGCACCGCAGCAGCACCTGGCGTCGGCACTTCATCAGCGGCACCTGGCGCCAGCACCTTGCCCGCCGCATCCTTGAACCACACGCAGCGCAGGCACGACCTGCTGCCGCACACAGGCGTGAAGATAAGGATGGAGGCTGAACGAGGGCATGATGCATGATAGTGGTGCTGCCTCAGCGTGCTGCCATTGCCCAGCCTGTGCACCCTGATCTCAGCCTGCGTTGAACACCTGCAGCTGCTCAACCAGACAGCCAGCTCGGCTGCAGCCGCACCATGCGTGTCCGCGGCTCTGCATGATGAGTCATCGCTGTACTGCAAGGCACCGGGTGCACTGTCCAGGTCACACACGGCGACAGCAGACGTAGGCAACACAGCTGAGCAGCACACCTGTGCCTGTGGCGCTCGTCAATGTACTGCTCTTTTTGGTACAGCTTCGCCGTGAGGCAGTTGACACTCTGCCACCATGCAGCAGCAGCAGCACGGCAGCAGCGGCAGCAGCGCCAGCACTTAGGTTGTGACCGGTACAGCTCAACAACACTGTCACAGCAGATGGCACAAGCACAGCAGTGCGTGGGAACTTCCACCTGATGAACTTTGTGACGCTTGTGCATGCATCGTGCGTGGTTTGGGGCGTGCTGCGATCCGCTGCTGTCACCAACATGTACAGCTGTGACGTCGCCATCAGCAGCATTCCGCGAGCTCACCTGCAGTACTGTCCGGCGGCCGCCGAGGCGCATCGTGCCACCCATGTGCTTGGTGCTGATCTCGGGCATGAAGACAACCGCGGGGTTGGGCGTGCCGGGGTTGAACTCTGTGCTGTCTGCTTCCTTGACGCCCAGCACGTTGCGCGCAAACTCGATCACAGCCACCTGCATGGGCGGCGGTGGAGGTCGTGCGGAGGCAGCACATGTCGGGCAGTGGGTGATGAAGCCAGGAGTGACGGAGGCGCTGTGCATGCTACACACAGGCACCAGATGAAGTTTGGTGCTGCATGCACCTCGCACAGCAGGCGCGGCGGCAGCAGTGTTGTGCCAGCACACAGGTGCAGCAAACTTGGATGAGGTTTCGAATGAAAACCTCAGCTAGCTCGGCCCAAGACAAGCATTCGACCAAGCGCAGCTTCCTGCCCAGCTGCAGGTTCCCGAGCTCCGTTTGCTCGGCTGGCAGGGCCGCCCGCGCACCTGCATGCCCAGGCAGATGCCCAGGTAGGGCACTTTGTTCTCGCGTGCGTACTGCGCCGCCAGGATCTTGCCCTCGACGCCGCGGTTGCCAAAGCCGCCCGGCACCAGCACGCCATCCGCGGCGCGCACCTGCAGCCAGCCGGCGGTCGATTTCACACACATCAGCAACAGTTGAGTCGGCAGCGGCAGCAGCAGCAACAAGCGCGGTGACCGCGCACGGCCCAGCAGAGGCATGCGAGATGCAGCTGCACGAAGCCGCAACAAAGGGCGGGTACACATGTCGCGGCGGCCATTCACACACACCAGCAAGGGGTGCCGGCAGCAGCAGCAGCAGCAGCAGCAGCAGCACGCAGCGGTGGCCGCGCACGACTCCGCAGAGGCATGCGAGACACAGCCACACGGCGCCGCAACAGAGGGCGAGTACGCATGTGCCTGTGACGCCGTCCAGCGCCTGCCGCCGCATGCACTTGACCGCCAAAATGGCTGCGCAGCCAGTCCCACACGCCGCTGTCGCGCACACACCAGGGCAGTCATGCGCATGGGGTCTTCTGCGCGGCCTTGTTGCAAAGGCAGCATCCTGCTGGTGCCCTCTGCTGCCGGCCGGTCTCCTTCTCGACTGCGTCTCCCTCCTTTGCCTCTGCGTCAGGCGCTGCCCCTCACCGCGCACGCGCTGCCGACCTCGCACCCACGTCGACGCAGACTGAGCGCGCGGCCCCTGCCTCACCTGCTGCCAGCTGGTCTCATACTTGGCTGTGTCTGCCTCCTTCGCCTCCGGCTCCAGGTACTGCGCCTCAACCCAGTCCAGGCTGAGCTTCAGCCCCGCTGCCATGCAGGCATGCTGCAGCGCCTTGATCACGCTCAGGTATGCGTCGCTGAGCGCGGTGTACTTGCCGATCATCGCGATCCTCACGGGCTCCTTCAGGCTGTCCCACCTGCGGCAAAGCAGCGGCCGGGGGGCCAGATGCGGCAGCGTGAAGTACGCGCAGGGACAGCTGGACACACACGCAAAGATCGGGGCGGTCTTCCCGCACGCCTTTGGGTTGTTTGGCCTGCGAAAACAAGCAAGTCGGGTGCCAGATGACGGGGGCGGCAAATTGGGGCAGACGGGGGTGGCATGCATATGCGCTCCTGCAGGCCGTTGCTCCTGCCGAGTGAAATCGAATGGGGTGTCAGAAGACAGAAAGCAACAGAGCGAGGCATAGCTGTACCACGAGTGCAACATATCATGGTGCTCTTCACAGGCTTCCATACCACCCGCAGGGCGTGAGGGTGCAGGTTATGGAATGATGTGAGAGTGGTTTGACAAGTGTCCTACAATGCTGCCAAAGTGGTGGGTTTACAAAAGAAAGCGAGCAGGTTGGCCGGGGACTAGGCACAGCTGTACAGACACACCAATCAGCCCGAGCCAGCAGACATTTGCTGGCCGTCAGCCGTGGTTGTCTGCCTTGACGTGCGTTGCCAGATGCCAGAGCCATGGTGCTGGCATGCAACATGTAGCCAGCCGTGTGGCAGCGGGTGCCTGGACCCGCCGGTGCGGAGAGCCGCCCCGGCAGCGCACCTGTCTGCGATCTGCGTCTTCCAGCCGTGCATGTCCAGCTTGTCCGCGTGCCCGCCGAGCCCCAGCACGCGCAGGATGGTCGTGTGTGCGTCCTGGCTTTGCATCAGCAGCGGCACGCGCCAGATGTTGGACACGTCGTGCATCGTCAGCACGTTCTCTGGCGGCACCTGGCAGAACAGCGCCTGCAGGGTGGACGCAGGGCGCAGCAGCAGCGCGCAGCGCCGTTGTGCATGCTGCCCTTCTGACAGCAATCACCCTTGAACGTCGGTGACCCCTACAAAAACATTTTCTAATCGGCTGCTGGATACTTCCCCGTCTCTAGGCGTACTGAGGCAGCACCTGACAGGGCAGCGCCGGATTGGGATGTTTGGCAGAGCAGCAGCAGGCAGGGTGCGCAGGCTCACAGAAAACCTGACTGGCATGAGGCGCACGAACCTGGACCCTTGCTGCCGGCGCTTTGCAGGACGCTACGACTGCACAGGAGCAGCATGCAGCACGCAGCGCCCGCAGCAGCGCTGCTTGCTCACCAGCTTCTGCCGCACGCTGTCGTCCAGCGGCTCGCTGCAGCGGCACGCCAGCAGGTCTGGGTGCAGCCCCAGGCTGCGCAGCACCGCCACCGAGTGCTGAGTGGGCTTGGTCTTCTGCTCGCCCACCACCCCGATGATGGGCACCAGGCTCACATGCACGGTGCACATGTTGCCGGCGCCAACCCTGCGCAGGCACAAGCATGAGGCCCAGACGGGCATGTGGGCGCCGCCGTGCCGGTGCGATCAGCAGTGCGGCACCGCTCAAGCTGCCGGTGCGGTTGCCATGCAGCCACATCGTGCTGCTGCAGCAGCCGCCCGCTGCCGTGCCTGCTGCTGTGACAACGGGCAGCAGTCGCAGCAAGTTGCTGGCATGTGCCACACCAGCCCACCATTCAGGCAACAGCAGCCGCAGCGGTATCGCCTGCAAACACCAGTGCAGCTACTCTGGAAGTTACTGCCTGACAGCAGAACACGAGGAGCACATGCTGCTGCTGCTGCCAGTCGAGGCGCACATCCCGCCACAGCCGTTGCGCAGCAACCATCGCACATAGCATGCCCGCTGCAGTGCAGCCACCGTGCTGCCTGCATGTAACCTGCAGCTGCGGTAGGTCCTGCCGCCGTGCCTGCTGCTGTTGGTCCCGCAAATGCTCCCGGCGCAACAACTGCACATCGCCTGCTGCTGCTCACTTGAAGTGGAACTGCCGCAGCGCCTCCACAAATGGGCTGCTCTCAATGTCACCGACTGTGCCGCCCAGCTCGATAACGCAGACGTCTGCAGCCAACAGCACAGCAGCAGCGGTAGCAGCAGCAATCAGGCCACAGCACAGCCCAGCACAGCAGCAGTAGCAGCAGGCGACGACACGGTAGGTCACAGCACAGCACAGCACAGCAGCAACAGCAGAAACACAGCACACCACAGCGGGCCGCAGCACAGCAGCAAGAGCAGCGCCTGCTGACACGTGCACGCACCTGCTGGTGAGGGGTGCGGGTGCGGGTTGCAAACAAGGGCCACCTGGGCCCCGGGGGCATGATGCTGGTGTGCGGCAGCATATACATTCACGTCCGGCAAGTAGACGTGTGCGGCTGCCGTGTCCTTTGCGCAGCATCCCAAGCTGAACACCCACACAGAGGTCCTGCAAGCTGGTTCAAAATGCGCACCCTGTGCTGCGCTTGCAACCTTCTGCCCTCCTGCCCTGCACTCCAAGGGACGCCGCGCTGCTGCCAGCCCTCGGTGGCTCAGCAAACACAAACATGATGAATCCACACACGCACCACCGGCGCACCCAGCATGCGCTGCGGGCTCTCTTGGCATGCTCACCTGGCACCCCGTCCCTGCCGTCCACCGGAATGTGGGCGACGCGCTGTATCCAGTCCTGGATGGCGTCGGTGATGTGGGGCACGACCTGCACCGTCTTACCCAGATAGTCGCCGCGCCGCTCACGGTCCAGCACGCTCTGATTGTGCGTGATGAGTGTGCGACGACAATGCGCAGCGGAAGCAGATGCTGAGCGTGCCGGCCAGCAAGGGACCACCAGCAGCAGAAGCCGCAAGACGATGGTGGTGCCGCAAGTTTTGCAGGATGCCGCTGGAACGGGCGTGCCACGGCATGGCCTGCTGCAGCTGCTGCTCACGCAGTACACCATGCCTTGCACGATTCTTGGCCGCAGCTGCATGCCTTATTGGTGTCCGCTGGTGCTGCTGCTGTTGCTGCTGCTGCCGCAGCACATCTTCATGCACTGCGGGCACACATGCCTCTAGGCTAGGCTCTTGATCACTAAGGCTAATTACTAAGGCTCGTAGCTGCCTGGAGAACTCAGTCTCGCACCTGGTACACTTTGCCTGTGGTGAGGTTGTTGTCGTGTGTGAGCGTTATGTCCAAAAAGCGCTCATAGTTGCCCAGGTCCAAGTCCACCTGTGGCAGCAACGGCAGCAGCAGCAGCAGCAGCAGTCCCGCGCGCTTTCCAAGACGCTGCTTGTTGCCGTGCACTTCAGAGGAGTGCTGCACCCGCCTGCTGCTTGGGCTGTTGCTTGCAGGAACCAAGCTGCACGCATGCAACCAGTCAGCGGAGGCTCGTGCAGCCCTCGCAGCATGAGTAATCAAGCTAGTACTGCTCATTGCCAACAAAGGCTGCTGCTCCCAAGTCCTGTGCCCACTCAGCCTGGCAGTCCCCAAGCCGATGCAACATCTGTGAATCGACCGTTGTTTGCTGTGTTGCAGACCAAGGCTTGCTGCTGCTGTTGTAAGCAGCCTGCATGTTGCTTTGTGCTGTTACCTGCATGCTTCAGCAGCATGCAAGCTGCAGCACGCCACACCATGTACTGCTATCATTGGTGCCCTCAGGACTGCTGCTGCAAGCAGGCATCGCTGCTGCACGTAGCATACATGATTCCAGCATCACTGCTTGTTGTGTTACTGGCCTGACATCACGACATATGCCGCAGGTTCGTGATGTGCAAAACCACCCCTCCATGCTGCACACCTCTCCACCGTCATCCAGCACAAAAACCTCTCCGTGCTCAAATGGCGACATCGTGCCAGCATCAATGTTAAGGTAAGGGTCTGCAAGGGCAACCCTTCACGATGAGGCTGTTTGCCCTAGCAAAGCTGCTGCACTGCCGCCCAGCGTGCTGCGCCCACCTATCTTGATGGACGTGACACGCAGCCCGCAGTTCTTCAAAAGCACGCCGATACTACTAGCAGTAACACCTTTTCCAAGCCCACTAACCACACCTCCGGTAACCAGCACGTACTTCATTTTTGCTGCTTGTTCAAAGTGTGTACTACCAGCAAGCACGCTCACCAAAATGCAACTTTGTTTGCAGAAGCTTTTACATTAGTAAGCGAAGCTGATGGAGACCGGGACCAGCACATGCTGCTTGTTAGTTGTTAGTGGGGCGCCAAAAGGGGTTGTTTGAATTGGGTCCGGACAACCATGTCAAGCCGACGCCGATTGAACGGCGATCACCACGAAAGGTGAGAGTTAAGATGATACATCTGTAAAATTGCACGTTTGGGACCCACTGACGGTGACACATCTGTGCCACTTTTCGATCGCACGCTCATTGGGCGAAGCAACACACAGAAGATAAACGCAACCGGTAGTCGCACAACAGTAGCCGCCAAAGAAAACCGTAGTCGGGCGCTGTATGTGCTCAGCAACCATCACACCATGGTGTGGAGCAGCAGAACATCCATACGTGCAAGCACAAATGCCCCTTCACAAACAAAGCTCGACCAAGCAAAACGCTGCAGCATAAGCATGCAGTGTGTTTTGTGCTCCTTCTCTGCCGGCCGAGCACCCGTATTCACCATGCATGGAACACACAAGACTGAGAGAGGGCTGTGCATGACACAGCATGCTGTTGTCAAGGGCTGCCAAAAGCACAGTTTGCAAAGCACAATGCAGCAAAACATCTCATGCTGTAAAAGGACCCCCGCCACGTGCCATGCCACGCACTTGCATGCAAGCTGAGTGGCTACATCGTGCTAAATGCAATCCGCATGTGTGCGCACACATCCTGCAACCATCCCAGCCATCTTCACTCCTGGAGCGTGCCCATGGAACACACATCTCCTGCAACCCAAAAACCATGCCTCCCAGGGACACCGCCAAGGCTGCGCCTGCACTGCAGTGTTCAACAGAAATGTTGAAGCCATCTTACAGCACAGGCACAAGCAGGATCCCAACTTACAGTCACACAGCTCAGCCAGCATGCTCAAACCCTGCTACCTCTGCACCTTCAACCCCGCCCCACCTCAGCCTGCACAATAGGCTGTTTTTGCACGTTTGCAGGCCAGCTCAAGTGGCAAGCACCTGATCGCTTTCAATCCTCGCTGCCTACTCAACGTGCTCAGCCCCGGCCCCCTCTGCCATGCCACCAGCCTCTCCACCAGCGCCGCCGCCGCGCCTTGGCCGGTTGCGGCGAGGTCCCCTGTGCCGCCCCGCACCCGCCTCTGCGCCGCCCTCCTCACCCTCGCCCTCCGCTCCTGCGCCGCCGCCACGCCTGCCCCTGCCACGGCCCCGACGACCCCTGCACATACGTTGGTGTACGTGCATGCGGATGAACGTGAGGTAGCAGGCGAGTGTGGAGGGCTTCACCAGGTTTGCGATGCACTTCATCTGGTGTGAAGATTGCGGGGAGTGCAGCGGCTACACCAGTACCTATGTGCAGACGCGGAACCAGCCTGCCTGTGTGCAAGCATATCTTGGTGCAGCTGCGGCACGGCAACTTATGTGACAGCGGCTCCCACGTCTGCAGCAACGGAGCTCCCGGCACTCCCAAAGCTGCAGCTCGCTGCGACCGTAAGCTCAATTGCAACACCATAGTGTGCCACAAGCAACCGATTGACGGGTTAATACAAGGAACGTCATTCAAAGTTGTTGTCATTTGTAAGATGACAGGACGCCTGTGGACACAGTCAGCCGCGCTGAACGCCCTGCACCATCAGCTGGGTGAAATACTAACGATGATTCAATGCTGATATAACAAGACGAAAGTTCCACCACTCCAATACCCCAACACACTGGTGGCTCACCTGCCGCGCCCCCTGTGGCCCTCGTCACCACCCTCGCCTGCCTCTGCTCCCTCCTCAACAACACCGTTGCTGTCACCGTCCCTGCCCCTGCCACGCCCGCGGCCCCTGCAACACAGAGCGGCCCATGTAGCAGCTCACAGTTGTCTGAGCCGCAACTGCTGCTGCTGCTATCGTAGGATTCCAGGTGCATGCACCAGCACCTGCAGCTGAACAAGCCGGCACACACTGCTTGCTGCTGCTGCGGTGGCACGCCCGTTGCATTATATTGTGGGCTCTACACAGTACGACCAGTGCAAATGATTGGACGACACGCATTCAAATAAAGAGGTTTTGAAAATGCAGTAACAAGGCTTAAAGACTCTACAACACTGCAAGGCGCACCTGCCACGTGGACGCCTATGCCTGCGGTCCTCCCCCAGGTCCTCAGGGTCCAGCGGCCTCACCTGAGGCACGACATCAATCATGTTGTGCCACACGTCATAACACATGTCAGACATGTTACTTGCACACTTGTCGTATGTGGGAGGATAGCACGTGGTTGTCTAATGAGGCACTGCAACGGCACACACGCAAGTGGGCGGGGATCCCAGCAGCACGCGGTGACAGCCGCTGCATGTCGCCCTCTGGCAGCAATGATTGAGCGGTGCACAGCTAGCGCTTTGACCAGCAGAGCCGCCCCTCAGGTCGCACCTGGTCCTCTGGCAGCGGCGGCTGATATCCCACGTTGCTGCTGTCCAGCGGCTCTCTACTGAGCGTGATGGTGATCACACTGACACGCCGCGTGGTCTCCAGCCTGCAGGCACAACGTCCCAGTGGCACGAGGCACCACGCATATGATGAGGGTGCAGCACATCCAATTCATCAACGGGACAGCCGCCAGGCTCACTCATTGGCACATAACAAAACTTACGAGTCATGCAGCGCACGGCATACCTTGCAGGAGCCTGCAATAGGTGGGCGGCATGTCCCCAGCACATGTCCTGACACCCTCAGCGCGGCTCGTTATCAACGTCATAAGCATGCCGTTGAAAACAATAACCCCACCTGTCGAGGCCCTCCTCCTTGGGCTCCCACACGTCCACGATGTTGGTAGAGCAGGTCTCGGTGATCTGATGCAGCCCCACCATGCGGCGCTTGATGATCTCGGCTGCATTGCAGCAACAGGCCGAAGCAGCGGGAGAAGGCACAGCAGCGGTCAATGGTGGACATTCAGTGAAGGCACAGCAGGTGGGATACGAGGAGGTGTTTGGAGGTTTGCTTGATGCTGTTTGCGGTGCTGTCACAGCACACAGCCAGCATTTGATTTGAAGCCGTGCGTGTGGCTGATGAACAACCAAAACAGGGACGCTGAGACCCTTGTGAGCCCTCACGGATTGTATGAAGTTCACAGATGTACTTACTCAATGCACACTTGCATATTTGGTTGATGGCCTTGTCAATGCCCTTGCCCTCAATGCAAACACAGATTTGCCAGGCCTCTGAATACCCATCGTCAACAACCAGAAGTCGACACATCCCCATGCTGTGAATCACGCACCCACTACGACCGTCTTGTTGATGGCCTTTCCCATGCCCTTGAGCACCACGCTGCTGTGGCCCTTCTCCTCTAGCAGCGCCATGGCGTAGGTGATGTAGTTGCGCACCTTGTTCACGGCAGTGATGCGCACCTGCAGGACAAACACATGCAGTGGCATGCAGTGACAAAAATTGTCGTAACAAAAGACATGCACACATACGTAACCCAGGGGGTAGGATACCTGGAGTTGCAGACCTCAACATGCAGTTGCACACGCATTGAAGTGTGTTGCGTTGCTGATCCAACAGCAGGTTGATCCTCAAAAGTGTGGGCCTAGCATCAGCAGCACTGACCAGGCGGAGCTTCCGCACAGCGCCATGTCTGCAGCTTGCAGGACAAGCAAGCTGCAAGCAGAGCAGCTGTGTGTGTATCCCTTAACACAACTGCTGGGTGTTTCAGTGCATGCCTATCAATGCTGCAAGCCTCGCATGTGCTGTCCTGTGAAGTGCTGCGCTTCACAGTCACCCTGCGCTCTCTGCCCAGCTGGATGATTATCCTGTCCGCTGCAGCGTCCGCTGCGTGCTTGTCGCCACCATCATGTAAAGTGGTTTGTGACTGTTCTCTTATAGTCGTTGGCCTGGTTGCACCACAATCAGGAGCTCCACACTTGTAGATGGCAGATGTGCAACGACTGGCAGACTACTGTGTCTGACAGTGACCTGTGTAACTGAGACGGGCTGGCGAGGCATCATATTTGACAGCGCTGCTAACGTTACGGCCTTTTAAAATCAAACGATCTGTGTTGCTGGCTGCCCTTCACCCCATGTGATCCAGGCAGATCACAAGGTAACCTGCTGCCTACAGCAGCTGTGTTGTAACCTGCTCAGTAGGACCCACCTCATTTTCTTGGATGTCACCTTCAGCGCGCTCCTTTCTCACCCTGGTGTAGGCCTCCATTGTGCTGAAGTAAACACAACAGGCGTATCGGCCTGACCAACTGCTGCTGTTTGTGCCGGGATTGGCGATGCGTGGCTGATCGCGTGACGTGCGCACAATAATCAGCGGAAATATATTAGAACTTCTAGACAAAAGACGTTTTAGCGGTCAGATGGCCTGCGTACTTTGCTGCCCTACTCCAATCGAAACTGCCGGACTCGACTCCTGTGTTGGCTGATCAAGTGATGACACTTGACACATTTGATCATGCGATCATTGATGTTGAAGCTGCTGGCACAGTGACGTGGCACGCCATGGTGTTTAGGGCAGGCAGGTCCAAACCTAGCCGGGCTTGGCTAGCCCAACAACACAACACCTACTGCGCCTCGTCCCAAAGGAACAGTGCCAGTTCCAGCACAGTCTCAATTGTTGAGAATTCTTTTTGTACCTTGCAACACCGCCAAAAACAGACTCAGCTGGCCGCTGCCAAGGCTGTACATGCACATGCACGCACATGAGCATGGATCACCTAGTGCAACCCTCATGAGCGGAACAACGGCTCGCTGGGCTGGTGCCTGAGGCAGGTTCAGTCCTGTACTACTGTATTGTATTGTATTGTATTGCAAGCAGCTCCTGCTGGAACACTTGCAATGCTTTGGGTCCGACAATTGCATATGTTTGAAAGCCTGCTGACACACTGTGTCAGTTGCGGCGACTGACAGTCTCTGTCATGTCAATGGTGTTGCCTTTGGAGACCCGCTGCATCCAGCGCCGCTGGTTGCTGGGGCCCAGCACCAGAGCAACAATGGATGAACAACGTGGAGGGTGGGGTGGCGCATAGCAGCACCCTGAGCCTCTCGCTGAAACAACTGCCTAACATCGTGCATAACATGCTGCACGCACTGATCCGTGCTAGGCAACTGCAGCTGATTGGCAAAGTGCAGACAGACATCATCAAATGCGCAATGCGCTGTGGCAAGGAACGCCCATGCTCTTCAGCTCTCTTGGCAGGATGGGGTGTGAAACCGTTGCATATCATCATCATCATATTACCCATTCAAGCCATAGCATCAGCGCCATCGGCCCCGCGCCCCACCGGGGCGGAAAGAGGAGGGAGCACTGCTCCAGAATGTTTGCATGCATTGCGCACATCCCAAGACTTGACAAGAAAAGCAGCAATACACGGTGACACCATCAGACATCTTCCAGAACTGCCCCAAATATCATCAGATACAAAACGCAACACCTTGATTGACGAATCAGCCATGGACAAAACGCTGCGCAACTTTTCAGCGCAACCAGGCAGGGATCTGATCTCAGCAAACATATCATCCCTCTGAGCAGAAGTAGCAGGGCAATCAAACATGAAGTGTGACAAAGACTCGACTTCTGCACCACAACAAGGACATCCTGAAGTGGAGTTAGCTCTGCGACCACCAAAAACCGTTGCATATGTGGCTTCATCAGAGGGCTTTGGAGTACTACTACAGGATTCAGCGTATGCAGGGGGTTCGGCTGCCAAATCAAGTGTTTACAGCTGAATGGAGGCGTCCTAGTGGTGCTGTGGCGGTGACACCGTGGCACAAGTATCTGCAGAGCCTGCTGTGCAAGTATGGTGTGAATGTTGTGACCGCGGAAGGCAGAGCCAGTGCGTGCAAGAGCCATGTCAACAAGCAGGTCAGGACACTACATGCTGAAAGGATTGCATGCGAAACGTTGGAACACTCCACTTTGAGTCGGTATGTGGCTCATGTGCATCCCACGCATGTTGATGCTATGGGTTTCAAGAGGCCTAGGCCGTACTTGCTTTCAGTAGCAATACCACGTGGTATCGAATTGCTTTTGCGTGTTTGTATGGGTTGTCTGTGTGTACATGAGCGTACTAGTCAGTTTGGGGGTCGCAGAGCTAACTCCACTTCAGGATGTCCTTCATCATCATCATCATATTACCCATTCAAGCCATAGCATCAGCGCCATCGGCCCCGCGCCCCACCGGGGCGGAAAGAGGAGGGAGCACTGCTCCAGAATGTTTGCATGCATTGCGCACATCCCAAGACTTGACAAGAAAAGCAGCAATACACGGTGACACCATCAGACATCTTCCAGAACTGCCCCAAATATCATCAGATACAAAACGCAACACCTTGATTGACGAATCAGCCATGGACAAAACGCTGCGCAACTTTTCAACGCAACCAGGCAGGGATCTGATCTCAGCAAACATATCATCCCTCTTTATTCAGGATGTCCTTGTTGTGGTGCAGAAGTTGAGTATTTGTCACACTTGATGTTTGATTGCCCTGCTACTTCTGCTCAGAGGGATAGTATGTTTGCGGAGATCAGATCCCTGCCTGGTTGCGCTGAAGTTGCGCAGCGTTTTGTCCATGGCTGATTCGTCAATCAAGGTGTTGCGTTTTGTATCTGATGATATTTGGGGCAGTTCTAGAAGATGTCGGATGGTGTCACCGTGTATTGCTGCTTTTCTTTTCAAGTCTTGGGATGTGCGCGATGCATGCAGACATTCTGCAGCAGTGTTCCCTCCTCTTTCCGCCCCGGTGGGGCGCGGGGCCGATGGCGCTGATGCTATGGCATGAATGGGTAATATGATGATGATGATGATGATGATGATGATGATGATGATGATGACGATGACGCACTGATCCGTGTTTGGAACACCAGCCAGCCCAGCCAGCAACAACTTCTTGTAAAGAGTTGCAGGAAGACACACTTTACAAACACAATGCAGCAAATGCGGCACTCACATTGCTAGAATGGGGCCCCCGCCACCATGGCCGAACTGTACTGTCTTGCATCATAATTCTCTGCTTCTTGGGTTGGACGCATAACAGGGAGACGTCGGCTCTGGTAGCCAGAACAACCTAGCACAGCCAGCTTTCGCCCTGTTGTTCCCTCTCACCAAAAGAGAAGTAAATGTACTGCACCGCAGGTGCGACAGTGTCGCAATGTAACAGGCCAGCCTACCCATGCGGCAGCCGGCTGCCCACCCTCTGCCTAAAAAGACATTTATCAACGCCAGTGTAGAACAAGCAGCTGTTGCACCAAAGCATGCCTGATGGAGCTTGCATAGCAACGGTGGACAACATGTGATTCTGAACATCGCAGACATAGCTTGAATTCTGACAAGATCACTCGCACTTCCGACACTGTGGGTTGCAGCCACTCCTACATGTCACTCACATGGATGCCAACAGCACGCCGCTGGGTTGACACGTAGCACTGCATGCATGTCACAATCGTGTCTACCAGCCTCCCGTACAGAATACACAAGATCTGCTGCATGCACCCACTGTGCATGCGCACCGTGGACACATAGTACACACCAGATATAGACAAGGAGCTTCGAATTAACGATTGTGACAGGCCAAGCAAACCATGTTTGCTTATGGAACTGACAGAACATGCACGCTAGAGCACACGGCCAGCTCCATGATGGTTCTTGATGCTGGGAACATGTTTTGCATGCAATCGCAGCTGTAAAACACTGTTCTAAGCTGGCATCAGTTGTCAAATCAGCTGCACTGATCATTGGTGCTCCACCTGATTCCACACTACTTGACCAAACAAACACAAGATATGAGGTCAACATGGCATTTGCAAGCCTGACAGTCAGTACATCGGCTTGCAGCCATCACACACATCTGCAGCTTTGTGCAAAGCAGGAGGTTTATTGTGCCAGTAGGTCGTGGTGTGGGTAGGCACACACGCACTCACAACAGCAGAACGGAGACATTGGCACATGTAGCTGTGTCTTCTCAGGCATTGGACAGACACCTTCTCATTACTTTCAGATGCATTTGGACAATCCAGCGCTCCACCCTGCAGGCTGTGCAGAGCTGTGCAAAAAAATTGACAGGTGCAGCGCAAGCTGCTGCATAGCAGCGAGCTCCTAAGGAGACCCTTCAGAGCTCGAGGTGACTGGCATGAACACCGCCAGGCTGCAGCAACACGACACATTGCAATTGAGACACAGGCCACCGCCCCAGCCGCATCATCCGGTCTTCTGCACCACCACAACTGTCGCGGCCAGCATGGCCACCAGCACGGCTACCAGGAAGGGCAGGTAAGGCACCGCTGCTACCTTGTCTTCGGGCTTGTAGTAGGCCTTGATGTTCTTCACCTGCTCCTCCTCAATCCTGCAAGCACAACACGGATGGCGACAGGTCAGCACAACATGGATGGCGACAGGCCAGCCAGGACACACCAGTGGCAGTCGGTCAGTCTACATAGCTGGCAGGTGTCCGTCATGTTGACCTGTTCACCCAACAACCCTGAGTTTTGATCCCTTGCTGAGCGACTAGTGAGGGCAGCTGAGCAGGTTGCTGTGACAACCATGATGTTGGAGGTGCTGTTGGGACTGCTGCACTGAGGAGCTGACATGCGCGTATGGAGCTGACATGCGCGTATGAGGCATGTTGTGTTGAGGAGGGCTGCTGCTGTACTGTTGAGCTGTGCTGCTCACCAGTCCTTCCAGTAGTCACGAGCAGTGCCGCCAATCTTTCTGCGCAGAGCCCTGCAAGTGCACCACGGCGGCAGCCAACACACGCGACTCTCAAGCCTGCAACTGCACCAACTCAGCACTCGCCATGTGAACTGCAGTTTCCCAACAGGTGGTGACTGCGTCTCAAATTGGGTCCCATTCCTGTCCTATTGCGGGCTTAAGCCGTACCTAACTGCCCAATGGAAGGAGATCAACACCCTTGCACGTTCATAGCACCTGGTGTGTTACAGCTGATCGACAACCAGCTCTCTCAACCCAACAAGCTGCAAACTATGCACCGTTATTGTGGTGATGACACAGACAGAGACGAGTTGCATAAACCCAGCCGGCCACTCACTGGTACTGCTCACGTGTCATCTTGCCATCTGCAGTGGTTTGGCGCAAGCGAAACAGCAGCAACAGCACCTTCAGCTAGCCGTAGCCCACAAAGAGGCTTGCAGGAGCTTGCAGGCAGTCGTGTGCAGCAGGTGCAGTCGACCCAGAGGGCAGGTGCAGGTGCTGTTGCATATGCACCTTCTGCTAAGTGTGCAGGCATGAAATCTGTAGGGCTAGGAGCGGCGGCGGCTGCGCTGGCGGCAGGAGCAGCATGTCGCTCACCTGGACCACGCTCGCCATACTTTGCGTCGTACAGCAGCTCAGCATCACGCTTGCTGCGCACTGCTGCAAAGTCAAAAGCGTTCAGCGTCTGGGACATGAAGCTTTCCTTTGGCCTGCACGTGAAGCGGCGCCAACAGCAGCAGCAGCAGCAGTAGCAGGGTGAGCCTGAGCACTTGCTGGTGATGGCACTACTGTGCTGGCCTGGGCCTCAAGCCCCGCCCATGCCACATGGTCGCAAAGCCATGAATTGCGCCGTGAGTAATGTATAGAGTTCTATTTTCATGTGCATCGCTTGTTTGCAGCGTCAACGAATACTTGAAGGCGCTGTGGGGGAGCTCCAGCCACACGATTGCTGTCCACATAACCTGCTAACTCACAGCTCCTTTGGGGCGCTGATCTTGCTCTTAGATTTTGCCTGCTTGGTTGTTTTTGGCGTATCGACCACAGCAGCACCAGCACGCTTGCCGAAGAGTGCCATTGGCATTACGGCTGTTCTGTTGGCGCTGGCGCGCATTGGTTGACACCTTGTCTGCATTGTACTAAGAGTTAAATCTGCCTCGGCTTTGAAGCTAAGAAGCAAGTACCTTCACACGAGTTCAGGAGTCCAAGTGCATCAGACTTTGGCTAAGTCCAGCCGATTGAAACAGCAGGTAGAGCATGGTATTGTGTTATCGGCGTGAAGTTGTAGTGTATTGCAGCTGCAACCGTGCTGGCGTACGTGAACTTTCGACGGGCCGGCCGGTCAAATTTGTTATGTTCGCTTGTGGCTGCAGCAGGTCAGCGCCCGGCTTTCACGGCGAACCCTAAAAGGAGAGCTTTAAACAGCCTTAACAAAGCTAACCATACTGTTCACTAGGCTCAGAGCGGTCAGTCCTCCGAGAACTTGACAAATGCATCCAACCACGACAATGCAGATAGCAAGTGCCCTCCTGTGCTTGTAGCGACTCGTACAGCAAACAAACGAAAAGTTGGTCCTAGGCTATGCAGCTCAAGGCGAGTGTTGATTTCACGGAGTGTCGAGCAATGATCACTGCTCAATTGAGCAGCTGTTGTAACAGCATACATGTAAAAAGCAGCAGCACCGTAGAAAAGTAGCAGCACTGTGAAACCGGTTGCAACAAGACATATGTTGTAAAACACAATGCAGCAAGGCACTGTAACGGACATACAGGTAAGCACAGTGCAGGAACCACCATCACAGTCAGGTTCAAATGATGGCATCTTGCAGCATGCACAATCAGTACTTGCCAAGTACTTGGGTTACAGGCAAAACACAGCATACGTAGAGCATCCTGCAGCCCTTCCTGCTGCATGCAGACCCTTTCATGGCACGTTTTCAAGCACATGCACATGGTAGCACACGCTGATCTTTCCCTATGGCACGTTGGCAGCCATCTTTAATGCAGTGCATCTCAGCATTGCCGCGGATTTAGAATAAAATCAACTCGTGCAACTACTTGCAGGGGAACATTTTGATCAAAAGCACAATGCAGCAAGTGCGCCACTCTGCTGGTCAGGATGTTCCACACTCTCATCAGCCAGCGAGCACGACAATGTGTCATTCTAGCGCATGCATGTTACGACCAAACCCCACTCCCACATGGCAAACGACAGTCCAGGTACGCACGCTGACAGCAGTTTCAGCACACGCGGCTGACGCTGCCCATCTACGACCGTGCCACTGAGCAGCCCCTGCATCCATGTGCCGTGTGCACAGCTATGACGCATCAGATGGACTCATGCAAGCCCTCGCATGCAGACACTGCTTGTGCCAACACCAAGCATGACAGGCCACAGCACGGCTACTCTCTCTTCAGCACAAGTACAAGGCACAACAGCCGAAGACCTAGACTTGCTCAACAGTCATGACTCAACTACACAAGAACCTCACCACCAACAACAGCTACCAGCTAGTAGCTGCCGGCTGGTAGCTAGCCGGCTGCCGACTAGCTACTAGCCGGCAGCAGTACTGTCACTGCTTGCAACCTCAAGGTGCCAAGCCCCTTCCCCTGCAGCATACATGCCATGTTGCACACAGCACGCAACCATCCACGCAACCGCCCGCCCCGCTGTGTACGCACCACTCACCCACCCACCATCCGCCTACAACTATCACGGGTCAATGCCTGCGTCTCAGTCACCAACAACATGTGCTATAAGCGCCCTGCTGCACAGCAAGGCAAAGAAGAGAAAGGCAAGTACACAAGATGCAGCCGGTCCACAATGAGAGGCTGATGGTGTGCCTACCTTCGCACAGCAAGTCAACTGCAGCACTTACAGAGGCACGCCCGCTTGTCAGAACGGAGATCTGCCCTGACTCTTTCCAGGTATTTGAAATGCAGAAAACACACTGCCCAACACACACAGAGTCAGGGCAGCTGATGCTGCCAGCTGCTAGCTGCAGCTGCCAGCTTAAGAGCTGCTGGCGGAAATGAGCCAGGCCCTGCCACGTCACCACACCCGCCATTGCAGCTCAACACAACGACAGCCGCCCTGCCCACAACACAAACATACCACCTTGCTGCTGCTGGTCTTGTCCAGCTGGCACACAACATGCCCGGACCTGCAGCTGCAGCAGCACCGGCAACTGCTGCTGCAACACGTGCAGCAGTGAAAACCAGCAACTGAAACCGCGGCCTGCCGTCCACAACGCTGCAATAGCTGCCGTAACCGCCACAAAACATCAATGGTCACTGGCAAGCGAACGGGAGTGCGGGGAATACCACTGGCCAGAATTGGTCAGCTGTGGTGCCGCATCACAGAGGCTGCTGCTGCTACACGCACAGCAACACCAGCCATGGGTGGAGCCGCCGCTGCTGCTGGTGGCTGCAGCTGCAGCTGCGTATCGCCTTGCTATGCGGCAGCAAGAGGTCACGTTGCAGACTGTCACATTCAAGCGACCAGTGGCTGCCTGCTAGGTGGACTACGCAGCCCCGCTGGCCCCAGTCAGCAGCTACATTGACCCTAAGCCCGACTACTGCTGCAGAGGCAGCTGCTTCAATGCAGCAGCTGCCCTTGTATAACTGCTGCAGCGGCCCATCCCTACACCGCAGCTGCTGCATCACTTGATGGTCACTGGCAGGCCATCGATCGAAGCCACAGGGATGACTGTGGGGTGCCGCTGCCCGGGGTCCGCCAGTTTCGACGCTAGCTTGAAGTCAAAGCGCTGCTGCAGCAGCGCCAGCACCACCCGAGCCTCTAGGAGCGCTAAGTGCTGCCCCAAGCAGTTGCGCGGGCCCTGCAGAGCAAAGCACACACAACGCATCAGACGATGCCGATGCCAAGCTGCTGCTGTGCTCTTGCACCTTGCTGTTGCAGTCTTGGGCTTCCGTTAAGCCTCTGATAAGGAAAAGGTTGAATCAGTCGATTTGCTGACACGAGTCAGGCATAACTCTCCAACTGGACGGCTGGCGTGTGTAGGGCCACTTGCTCTCAGTCAATTAAACCAAGATGGGCAAACTGGGCAAAATGGGCAAACTGATAAACTTTTCCCGTATGAGCGGTTGCTGGTAAGGCACCTGCGACAGGCACTGCTGAAGCAGCGCACCAACATCCGATATGCAGCTGTGCCCACACAGTAGTGCACGCTGCGCAGCCGTGCACATACCGTCCTGAGCACAACTGGAGCACGGCGCATGCGGTCAACGTCTGCAAGGGCAGCGGCGCACCTGGATGAACGGCACAAACATGTATGGCCGCACGTTCTCCTCAAACTGGTCGAACTCGCCGTCCGGCATGAAGCGCTCAGGGCGGAAGGCAGCCGGCTCGCTCCACTGGTTGTGCACGCCCTGCCGGATGCAGAATGCAGGGAGCAGGGGATGCAAAGTTGACGCCAGACTCGGCCAGGCACTAGGCCAGTCCAGCATGGACACGTTGCTTTGAGCCCAGGGCTGGCAGGAGTCCCGACCCATGTTGCATACAACATGGCTCGAGGTGAGGGGCAGCAGGCGCTACACGACCCAGCAACATGATCAGGCGTATGCAAGTTACAGCAGCTGCAGCCGCCTCTACTTCCAACCGCAGGCAAGGCCTGCAGGTGATACTCAACCAGTATGGCAGCTTCACCTGTTGTGCCCTGTGTTGAAATCCATCAACAGTGCACACACAGGTATGACAGCCAGATGATGCCATGCGATTCATGTGAGTCGCCTAAACGCAGGCCTCGCCTGCACATGGCAAACGATCCTGGTGCCTGCTGGCACCGCCTTGACTTGAAAGCACCCCTCAAACACACGTCATGCATAAACAGCGTTTACAGCAACACATCACTGTGGAGCAGGCCTCGCCTGCAGGTGGCACACGATCCTGGTGCCTGCTGGCACCGTCTTGCCCTTGAGCGCGACTCACAAAGGCACGTCGTGCGGAAACAGCAGGCACAGCAACAAACTACTCTCGTGTAGGCCTCACCTGCAGGTGGCAAACGATCATGGTGCCTGCCGGCACCGTCTTGCCCTCCAGCTGGTCGTCCTCCTTCAGCGTGCGCGTCACCACAGGCACCACGCTGTACCTGTCGCGACCCGCGTTGTGCAGCGACGTTGTGGATGCAGCAGGGGCAGGGGCAGGCGCAGCGGCAGCGGCAGCAGCAGCAGCGGCGGCAGAACCAGCAGAGGCAGAGGGTTAGGGGCAAGTCAGCAGGGAAAGCAAGGGTCAGAGGCGCCCGACATGTGAGCAGTGCGGGTGCGCTGCATGGTGTCGTGTGTCAGCACTCGAGTCTGCTGAATTATTATTGTGCATGGGAGCCGCATGCCATCGCAATCACCACCACCACCACCACCTCCGGCAGACAGAAGGCCATAACCGCACACGCAGTGTTGGCAGCAGCAGCAGCAGCAGCAGCAGCAGCAGCAGCAGCAGCAGCAGCCTACCTGCGCAGCGCCTCCTTGAGCACGCTGAGCGTGTAGACCATGCCGTCTGCTGCTGTGCGGGTGGCGGTGTTGCTGCCAGAGGGGCCAAACACGCGCACCGCCTCCTCAAGCACCTGCACGCAAGCACAGCAGCAGACGAGGCAGCATCAGGCGGCCGTACTGCTGCTGCACCGTGCCACCAGCCGTGTCCCCAATCAGCCTACACAATCACTGTTGCTGTTGGTGCAGCCCGAGTTTGTGGGCGCTCCGCATGGCATGGCCCCACTATTGCTGCGCTAGCCTCTGAACTACCCTCATCCTGCTGGTACTTCACTCCATTCCACCACACCACACTGGTGAGCTCACACAAGCACACCCTTGGTCGTAACACCCGCTAACCAGGTCTCATGCAGCAGCAGTCACCCCTGCACATTGTTGTGATAGTACCCGCATTCCTCGCTGCTGCAGGTGCCTGCTGAAATCATACAGCTGCCCTGCTATCGTGCAGCAGCAACAGTGTCCCCCGACGTTGCTGCAATACTCACCTAATCCCGCTGCTTCGGTTGCCGGCTGGGCCATCACAGCTGCCCTGCTCTCATACAGCAGCCGCGCATATTACCACCCGCCCTACCCCCGATGTTGCTGCACTGCTCACCTTTTCCCGCTGCTGCGGGTGCCTGCTGAGCTCGTACACGCTCCACATGAGCATGGCCGCGCTGGTCTCATGCCCTGCCAGCAGGAAGGTCTTCATCTCATAGCACAGCTGCGTCTCAATGGCCGAGGACCACTTGGTGCCAGCAGCCTGCAGGGACAGCACACCAGGCAGGCAGCGGAACAGCGCCACAAAGATGTCAGGAAGAACGCAGGCATATCACCGGCAAGGCAAAGGACAGACAGCAGCTGCTGCAGCAGTGGCAGCAGCAGAGCGTGCCAGTTAAAAGCGACCCTTGCACCCCTGCATAGCAGTCCACCTCTGACAAAACTGCTGGAACAGACGCCAAACAGCCCACCGCTCCTGCATCCTGCGGCCTTGCACGTTGTCACCGGTCGCCGCCTGCCACCGGGCAACGCCGTGCAAATACGCAACATAACCCATCCGCCCCCGACGGAGACCACGGCCCTCTCCTGATGTATTGGCCTCCTGCTGCAAGCGCACCCCCAACTACTTCTGCACCAACCACTTGCGAACAATGCAAGCAGACAACACGGCACGCAAAACCACCTGGTCACGCCCGCACACTCACCTCTATCGCTGCCAGGATGCGGTCCAGAATGTCGCCGCCGCCTGGCTTGCCAGCCTGGCGCGCCTGCCACCTGGACCTGATGAGGCTGGTCAGGAAGCTGTTGAGCTGCGACATGCGCCACTTGAACGAAAACCAGTCGGGAGTCGGCAGGTACTTGCGGTACGGCCGCAGCACGCGCTTGTTGCCCTCCTCCATGACCGGCAGGTACAGCTGAGGGAAGACCTGTTGGGGACGTGCACAGCAGAGTGCAGCACAGGCAGCGCCATATGAGCAGGAACAATGGGCACGCATGCATGCAAGCAGAAACCGACCAGCAAAGGAGCACCAGCAAGCATAAGATGCACAGTAGCACGAGCAGATATGTCCCATTGTGTGGTGTTGCTGCCGGACAGGCTGCAATATACCTGCTGCACCAAGTGCTGCAGCTGCAAGCGGACCATCTGTGAGCAAAAGACTAGGCTTTTGCTGGCAGCTGCTTTTTAACCTCACACAGGCACATTGCAGTGAGTGCAAACTAGTCTGGCGCCCTGCACTTGCCGATGTTGCCCGTTCGGGCAGCAGCGGCAAGTGCAGGGCGCCAGACTAGTGAACCTCAGTTGGTGTGCTCTGGCAGTTGCGCTGAAACCCTGGACCAGCTGACCTGTCATGACAACGCCGCTGCTTGCAGGAAACCACTTGCAGGACAAGCATCGGGAGAAACCATCGACCTTATTAAAGCTCGCAGACTGCTGTGTGTACTCACCCTGTCGCACTCCTCAGGAGGCAGGCTGAGGATTGCCTCGCCAATTATTTGCAGCGTCAGCAGCCTGAACTCCTCCTCCAGGTGCACAACCTGCCCTGTGCCCCTGTACTGCTCCAGCTTGTCTGCGAGGCGCGCTGCTCCGCGCTGTGCAATGTCTACAATGTCATCCAGGATGTCAACACGCAGAGCAGGGCCCATCAACAGCCGCTGCTTCTGCCACAGCTCTCCGTCTGCTGTGACCAGCCCTGTGCCCAGGATAGGCATGAAGGGGTGGTAAGACAGGCTCAAGTCCTTGCCATATATCTTGAAGCGTGTCTGGAAGATGCGCTTCAAGGCCAGGGGGTCGTTCACTACCAGGCCATGCGTCGCCAGCACCCTGAAGCGCACTATGCTGCCCCTGGCCTTTGCCCACTCCTCCATGAGGTCCCAGGCGCCTTTGCCCTGGCTGGGGCATCTAAGAAGTGGCAGTACATGGCCCAGCAAGATATTGGAGCCAGGAGCAAGTGGGAAAGCTGACAGTGTGCTGGTGTTGCGCACGTAGCGGCCAAGCGCCTTGATCAAGTGCGCCAGCAGCACCGTGGCAATAAACACTGAGGAAAACACAACAACCCGCAGAACTTGTGACGCCTCCTTGCTTGGCGTGAGGCCTGCCATGCTCAGGAACCGCTGCTCTAGCTGTTCAAACGCCATCACTGGCCACCTGCGGCATCATGAGGACCCAGGTGCATGCAATTTAGCAAGATAGTAATCAGCAAGACCGAACAACGCAAGCTGGCAAAGCGAGTCACTCACCCGCCAAGGTCACTGCTCCGTGTTGCTGCTCCACTGCTGCCAATTGTCAGCTGAGCAGCTACCTCAGACCTCGAAGTTTCGTTCAGTGGTCAAGCTGAGAGATCAGACATATGTTTTGGGGCGCTGCAAACAATGCACTCCACCTGTCAGCTCTTGCTGCACTACAGTCTGGCTGATAGCATGTTGCTTGATCAAGTTCTGCTTGTCAAACAACTGAGTGTCCACGCGTCGCCTCGACCTGGGGTCAACAACACAACATACTCGTCAACTGTGCACGTATGTGGTACATCGTAACAACAGTGTGATGTGGTGCCTTGGCGCCTCATGCGCCCATTGCATAATCACCAGCAGGTAGCCGTGAAACCGCTCACATCATCACGCTAAATCAACAACGCTGCACACAGGGCGACACTTACATGCACAGCCCCAGGGTGTGCTTCTGCTGCCATACCTGCTGCTGCTGCATGTGCATTTATTGATTGCTGCGCACAGCAGCAGTTGGCATGCTGGGTTGCAACTTGAGATCCTCTAGCCGTCTGTTAGTAGGCCAGCCTAGGTATTGTGCAGCCCGTTGGCAAGCACAGCAGGCCTTAGACAACATGTCTTGCTCAGCAGCAATCACTGTGGCGTTTAAATCGCCAGCACAGCAGCAGGAATTTGCCAGCACCTTCAAGCTGGTGGGTTGGGAGACAGTTTAATTACTGGGAATGTCAGGTTACAGCTGCTTAGTACACACCCTGTTCTTGTTGTGTGCAGTACCAGAGCACACCACCACTTCTACAGCTGCATACATGTGGCACCCTCTGGGCACAACTGGCTGTTTGCTGCTGCTGCTGCTGCTGCTGCTGCTGCTGCTGCTGCTGCTGCTGCTGCTGCTGCTGCTGCTGCTGCTGCTGCTGCTGCTGCTGCTCAACTGCATCATCGTCAACCTGCCTCTACACAGCCAGTAAGCTCACACCAGCGACGCTTTTCAACGCTGCTGCTGCCAGGCACTACTCCTCCCAGCTACACGGCGTGTTGCTGCACCTGAATGTACCCAGCAGCATCCCACTATCGTGCATGTATGTACGGCGTGTCATGTAGGCTGAGGGCTTGGACGTCACAATCAGCCAGCTGCCAGTGGAGGCAGCAGCAGCCGACCAAGACACCAGCACTGGGGCAGGCAGCAGTGCTGGCAGCCGCTTCAAGCAGCAGGAGTTCTTCAAGCACCTCACGTCTACCCGCATGGGACACACGCTGCTCACAACAGCCAGCATACCATCTACGCAGGTGCCTGAATACACACACACCTTTTCAGGGCAGGGCAGGGTGGAGGTTCAGCACACAGGCATCTCTGCCCTGACCTACGCAGTATTAAGTACACACACCAACTTGTCTCAGCGGTGCCAGCAGTGGCTTGCACTGCTGGTTGCACTGCAGCAGCCTTGCACAGCAGCCACACACGACCTGCATAACAGGAGACAGTCCACCGCAGCCACAGCTGCAGCCGCAGCAACAGCAGCGACCTGAGCATTTTGCCCACTAATGCAACTGAACATGCATGAGTGCGTGCAAGTACTCGTCAGCGCTATGCCAGTGTGGCGGTTTGCTGACTATGGCATTGAAGGTTTATGCATGGGTTTGAAAGCTCGCGTTGCTATGCCCAGCAGGAGTGCGTGCGCATTCACCCGTGCTCCTAAGGGAGCTGTCCTGCTGGGTGGCACGCTACAGCACAAACACTAGCAGCGTTCGCAACATCACGTCTGCACGCTGTACGCTTGCAGGAGTTCATGCGTGCACACACCGCCGTCCTACCTGAGGGTGCCGTGCTGGTGGCAGACCAGCAGACACAAGGCAAAGGGCGAGGCGGCAACGTGTGGACGAGCCCTGACGGCTGCCTCATGTTCACAGCCATGCGGCGGCTGCAGGTGCGTGTGAGGTCGGTCGCAGCAGCAGCAGCAGCAGCAGCAGCAGCAGCAGCACTGAGCGCCCTCATGCAAGGCAGCTTCGAAGATGCTGTTCAGCAGGCACACGTAAGCTGCTGGGCACACGTCACCAGTGCGTATGGGCAGCAAGGTGGTTGAGGCAGCACGTTGCTGAAGTCTGTGTGTCTTTCTTGCAGCACCAATGACAGCGCACTGCATGCTGAGCAGGTCGAGCACAGTGCTGGCTCATACGCTGTCAGCAGCTGCGCCATGTTGCTCATCTCTGCAGGTGCCTGGCACGCAAGCGGCATTCATCAACTACGTGGTCTGCCTGGCAGTTGTGCAGGGCATAAAAGATGCCACACAGCAGCTAGTGCAGGTGCGGCGCGCTGTTCTGCAGCCATGTACTGGGTGTGTATGTGTGGTGGCTGCTGCTGCTGCATCGTGCAATGGTGCTAAGCTACGCCTCAATATGTGGTGTCGCAATGGTTGTGAGCCACTGCCTCGCTGGCGGATATAGGTGCCATGGCTGCGTTGCAGTACCACAGCATGCAAAGCCGTTCAGCAAGGCTGACTCGACACCAGGAACCTTGGCAAACGTGCCTGTGTGCCAGAGCTCTGATGTATGGCTGCTGTTTGTAACCGTTCCAGATGCAGTGAGTGCACACCTGGCTGCCTATGCGCCCATCCCACTCCATCTCGCTCCTGACAATGCATTGCATTGCCAATCCGTTGCTGTTTGTTGTGCTGTTCCTCTTGCAGGGTGGCCTGAACATGCAAATCAAGTGGCCTAATGACATCTACTATGCCGGAGTCAAGGTTGGCGGGGCGCTCATCCACACAACCTGGACATCCAGCAAGTTCAGTGTGCTAACAGGCATAGGGTTGAATGTCAGCAACAGCCAACCCACAACATGCCTGGATGACATAGTCGCAAACCTGCAGCAGCAGCAGCAGCAGCAGCAGCAGCAGCAGCAGTGTGCAGCAGCAGCCAAGGTCAACAAGGAGCAGCTGCTGGTCTCTGTGCTGACGCACTTGGAGTCGTGTTTTGACCAATTTGAGCGGCATGGCTTTGCGCCACTACAACCGCTCTACCTGTCCAGCTGGATGCACAGCAATCAGCAGGTGGTGCTTGAGGAGGAATCAGGAGGTGCTGGCGGCAGCGGTTCAAGCAGCAGTGGTCCAGCAGAGCAGCGGCAGCGGGTGACGCTGAAGATAGTCGGGTTGAGCCCATACGGCTTCTTGCTAGCGGTGGATGCAGCAGGGCAGCAGTATGAGCTGACTCCCGATGGAAACAGCCTCGATATGATGCAGGGCCTGATCAGAAAAAAATTGAGCTGATGTGTTTGATGGACTGCTTGCCAAGATTGGCATCCACAAGCATACCGGGTTAGTGCCGTTGGTGCCGTGTCTTTTCACAGGCATAAGGCTTTGTACATTGTGTTTAGGTGGCGTAGGCGGCGGTAGTCTTGACTTATCATTGAAGAGCTTTGAAGTTCTGTAAAGACGTTGACCATGTAAGTTGCACCATGAACAAAGAACACTGTCACCTCATCATCATCATCATCATCATCATATTACCCATTCAAGCCATAGCATCAGCGCCATCGGCCCCGCGCCCCACTGGAGCGGAAAGAGAAGAGAGCACTGCTCCAGAATGTTTGTCACCTCAAATTCGGCGCATGAGGCAAACGTCAGGCTGACGTTCTGCGTCTCTGTTCTTGTAGTTAAGGCTGTCATACCTGTCGTCACCCTGAATTGAATTACCGAATTACCGAATTACCAAAGTAGGGCCACTGGCCCACCCGCAAAGGAGCCAAACAAGGCTCATGGGGTCCACAAAACTCAAAAGAAGACCATCAACCGAAAGAAACCACAACCTCAACAAGCTCAGAGAGCTCAGAACTCAAAAAGGAGCCAAACAAGGCTCATGGGGTCCAAAATGTCTCTCCACAACCAAAGGGGGGAAAGGAAGGCAGAGCATGCACACACAAGCAGCCAACATACAGTATAGCCTAGCGGTAAATCCATGCGAAAGGGCACGATATCTGGTAGCAGCATAGGTGGCACGGTGAACCACGCAACAAACCAGGATGGGGGTTGTGGCCCTACTTTGGAATTGAATCATGCTGTCACTTAGCCGGTGGGCCCACCCCCGGGGGTGCGGGTGATCTTGAGCTGTTTTACTAACCTGTAGTACAGGATGACCCACCGGACCTTTGGTAAGTCAGTGCTGGCTTCATAGTCTGTGCATTGATGCTATGCTTGGATGGGTGATCACACATGTCATGACATGATGATGATGATGATGATGATGATGATGATGGTGATGCGAGCCTGTGCTTGCACGTTGTGACAAAATTAATCAGTGGCATCGGCCAAGTCGACATGTATCCACATTGCCACCTTGGCAGTCATTCATGGGCTGATGCTGTTGCAAGACACCGCGCACATCAAGCAGAAGCTCCACAAATGAGACATGCAGCCTTCGGTTCTATCAGCCCCAGGACAGCATGCAGCCAAAACCACAAACACACAGTGTAGGATTGTGACCAGCATGCATATGCCGCTGTCAGGGAATCCTCACACGTAAGTCCAACAGTGTGTGCTGCTGCTGTTGCTGCTGCAGCAGCCACATCTGAAGCTGCACTCCTCATAGCTATGAATGCTGCAGGCGCTGCTTGGAGCACAACATCATCTTGGCAGCCACAGCTCAATGCCAGCACAGCAGCTCGGCCCACAGTGTGCAGCATGCAGTGCACTAACACACTACATGATGATGGGCCATGAGTGGCGTCAGTTGTGATGCCAATCATTGGTCCGCACTCTCTGAAACACAGCCTAACGCTATGAAAGTCCTGCCAAAATGTAACCCACATGCTGCATTTGAGTTGTGCACATCAAAATGCGTGACATGCGAGAAGGGGAAAGCCACACAGTACAACATGCACCACACACTCCAGCCCATCCTCTTCAGACCCATGTGTGCAATGTAGGTTCAAAGGCAAGATCATTTCATCTCCTTCACCCATATCTGTAGGCATGCATACAGTCTGGCACTGCATCAAAAGCATCCTTACAGAAACAAGCTACACCCTGCTTGATTGCTGCCGCTGCTGTTGCTGTTGCTGCTGCATGGCCCCTAACATACCACCCACCCGGCCGGGCAACAAGACGCACATGTACACGGCGTGGCATGCTGACTCATGAACCATCTATGCCAGGTGATGACAGCAGGGCTGGCCCCACTGAAATACATATCTACATACTTGATACCTCCAGCTCTAGTTTGACCGATCAAGTGTTCGTTTGTTTAGAAGACGTCGCCGTTTTCCAAATGTCGCCGACTCAAAGCACCGCCGCAAAGTGGATTGCAGCAGTCGAGGCGCCCCACACTCCCTGCACATGGCCCAGATGTGAGGCCCGCCACAGCCACCACGCCCTGAGCCTGCCTGCCAATGTGTCCCCACCCTCATCCACGACTCGCAGCATGGCAGCCACATCACGACATAACTGGTGCTGTCAGACCGCAGCCCTTGCCTTGCTGCAGCAAGTGCAGCCGCCAGACAGTGCAGCATGGCTAGTGGAAGCTTGATGCCAGGCCGCTGACCGGCAGACCGACGCTAGGGCCTGGGCCGCGCTGTTCAGGGCCCTGGATGCCTGAGACCTGTGGCATGGCCAAGACAGCCGTCAATCGACAGATGAATGCAGGACAGTTTTGCTTCATGAGAAAGAAACTGCAGGAGAGCTGACTCAACACAGCGGGCACGCGTGCTGGAACGAGCAAGCGCAGCCTGCGCAAAACTGACTCCTGCAAAGCTGACCAGCTGCCTCTGCGCACCTTGGTGGGTGAGGAGCTCAAAGACAGCGCAGGCGAGCCCCTGGGCTGCGGCACTGGGCTGTAGCGGGATGGGAAGGGGTTGTCTGCAGTGAAGCCGCCTGCAGGAAGCAATAGTGTGCGAGTGCATGGAGGGCGCTTGCATCCAGTGCCACTTGTGTGAGCATGGGCTACTGCAACTTGGCTGCGTGACAGGTGTCTTCCGCCAGCAGGGGCTGCCTCGTGTAAGGAGCACATGCAGCTGTTACTTCATCTCAAACAGCATACGTAAAAGCAGCTTCTGGCTGCAGCCTGGCCTGCAGTGTTCTGCAAGCGCTTACATTGTCTGCAACAACAAAATTGCACCGTGCCAGCAGTGCAGGTGACACAATGTTACTGCACGCGAGCCGTGTGCTGCGTTACATGACCTCAGGCTTACATGCTGGCACCGCAGAGGGCGGCAGAAAGATGCTCGACGGCGGTGGCGCTGGGCTGCAGGCCTGCATCTGCTGCCACTGCTGCTGCTGCTGCGGCTGCTGCCGGCTTGCAGGAACTGCCTGTTGAGGTGGTGGACACTCCAGCGGTCCCGTTGCATCCTGCTGGTCGTGCAGCGGCAGCGCCTGCATCTCAAGGGACGCGTCCATGCACAGGATTGATGGCGCTGTGGCTGCTGTGCTGCCGCAAAGAGCCAGCTTGGCTGCTGCCGATGCATCTGCATCTGGAGCTGATAAAAAGCTCATTGCTGCCATGGGATAGCCGTAGACAGGGCGCTGGTAGTGCTTCTTGCAGCTGTTGCATACGAATGGCAGCCAGCTGATAGGAAAGGCCATGCACAGCAGTGCACCGAAGCAGCACCACCCCAATCGGTTGAGCTGACACCCTCCTGCCTGCTTGGATGGTAGAGGATTCGGCAACACCAGGCGCATGTAGCATGAGTTTCGGCATGATTTTCGGCAGCATCAGGTGTGGAATAGCATGCACAGACTGGGCAAGCCCGTACTGCAGCAGTACTGTTGCTGTCAATCATGCTCTGCTGCATCCGTCAGTCGGCCTGCCCTGTTCTGCACGTAGAGCTTACCACTTCCACCTCATATCTTATCAGCACCTCGCCTGGCTGCTGTGGCTGCAGGCTGGCTTTCACTGGCACGCCGGGCAAAGGACTGTCCACGCACTTGACCACCTTCCCCATCACCACGTATTAGCAAACGGCGTGATATTTGAACACCATGGTTGCCTCCAGCCACTGTAATGTCAAGCCAACAAGGAGCAAGCGCTGGTCGACACCACAGGCAAAGTGCTACCTAGTGCTAATGACAGAACCACTAGTTCTACACACTAGGCGGAGTGGGGTGACTGGTGGGCGGATGTCAGACGGAGTGTGGCACCACTCCGTCCAGTATTGAGAAGGGGTTCGGAGGGGTTCGTTTGACGTGCAGGGCTCAAAAACCACCGCAATAGTTAAGTTTATGTATGTTATACATTCCCCAATCTTTTTGTGACCCCATGCGTTCTTACGGCTGCCAGCGTAACCACTAACAGGTGACAGTGCAGGCACACGTATTGCAAAACAAGCATGCAGCGACCGCTAGCAGCAGACATAGCTCTCTTATGTGAGATCAATGTGGTGTATGTTCAGATCTGGCGTCGGGCATCAAATCTGCTCTGGTGTCAACAGCAGCGGCAATGACCGACAGACCGCGCAGACAGCAAACCAGGAAACGGGATGAAGCATTTGTGTATGACTCAGAGCTCCTAGCAGACTTGTTAGACAGCCGAGCAGCACCTGCCGCTAAGCGCGGGAAGAGGGCAAGCTCCACAGCAGCAACAACACTGCAACAGGATGATTCGGACAGTATGCACAGCAACAGTGATGCTGGCACCGCCAGCAGCGACCACGAGGACGAAGAGGAGGATGTAGGCGACAAGGAAGAAGAAGGCGTGGACCTAGATGCGTGAGTTCTGCCTGGTGATACAGCAACAGCATGCTGCCAAGGCGGAACTGCATGCTGCCAAGGCGGAACTGCATGCACTTTGAAACGGCAGGCAGCATCCGTCCATGTGCATGTCTTGAGCAACATGTTGGCTGGCTTTCAAGGACGAAGCAAGCACGCATGGCATTCCTGCACCATGACAGATTCTTTGCAGATGCTGCACAATGTCCATAACTCTGTCACTTGCAACCGTGCAGGCCGCTGAGCGAGGCAGCTCTGGATGAAGTGCACCAGATGGCCCTGGAGAGCCTAGGGGAGAGAACACAGAAGGACTACGCCATCATCATCACTGCGCTACGGGTAAAGAGCCTTTGCTGCACTGCAGCCTTTACAAAAGTCTGGTGTGTGTGCAACGGCTGGTCAGTGGACAGCTGTCGACGTCTGGTGCCAGCTGGCAGGAGGAATCTTCTGCAGCAGCCTACCACAGGCACACCTTCCTGCCTCCTCTGCTTTGAGGTGCCCCTTCTTGTCTGCACTCCCACATGTTGATTGTGTTGTTGTATGTATGTGCAGAGGTGGGCTGCGGCCGGTGGCTTCAAGAAGGGGACCAAGCCTGCCAGCCTGGACCTTGGCAGCATGCCCAAGAAACAGGTGGCAAACCTGCTGTACAGGTTCTTTGACTGGTGGATAGACGGCAAGCCTGGCGACCCTGTGCAAGGGGGCTCAGCGGTAAGTGCACGCCTGACAGATCAACTGCAACAGCAATCGGGATGCACACATGTCCCTCTTTCCTAGGTGTGTGTGGTTGCTCATGCATGTGCATGTAGCAATGTGCCCCTGAATCATTGCATCTGCTGATAGTGGTGGTACCCATGCAATAGAAACAATCAACAAGCGGCCATTACATCTACTGCCTTCACCCTATGGTACACATCCTGGCACCACCTGCAGGTAAGCGTGCGGCTGCTGCGGATGCTGCTTGCGCTCAGTCTGATGTCAACTGCTGCTGCTGCTGCTGCTGCTGCGGGTGCTGATGGTGGTGGTGGTGGTGGTGGTTCCTCCATGCCACTGTGGATTAATTTGAATGCACCCAGCTGCAGAACAGGGAGCTTGGCCGGTCCGCTGCCATGAAGGTGCACTCAGCCCTGCAGAAGCTGCTGGATGGCTGCTGCTGCAGAGTCAGCGCCGACAGCTATGCCCTGAAGGACATCAACCCTTACAAAGGGCTGTACAAGAAGTACTGCAGTAAGAAGCGCGACAAGCACCTGGTTGCAGCAGCTGCTGCTTCTGACGTAGGGCTTGCCAGGGCAGCTCATCTGCACCAGAGCTTCGGGCGTGAGACCTACCTGCTGGGCTGCAGGCGTCTGCTAGCATCAGCAGACCATGGCAATGCGATGCTGCTGAGCATGTTCACCAGCCAGGTGTCCATGGTGGCGCGCGGTGACGATCTGCGCAGCCGTCGGCTGCTGGACCTGTCAACTCGGATGATGGCGTGCGTGGGTGGGTATTCAAGGGCCTTGGCTCAGCAACTAACTGTGCAGACTGTGCATGTCAGATGGCTTGCAAATGCTGTGTGCTACTGCTGCTGCTGCTGCTGCTGCTGCTGCTGCTGTTGTGCAGCAATTGTTGTGACGACTGCGTTGTTATTGGCTGGGAAACAGCTCTGCGTGACGATTCCTTGCCACATCCCACTGCAGCACCTGGCAGCTGGTTCATCTCAAGGTCAAATGGTGCTGCCGCTGCCCTCCCCTCCCCCTGTATCTGCTATAATATCCTGCATTGCGCACTGTGCTGCCAACAGGGCCCTCTATGGCCGTCGCCATCACTGTGATGCAGCCACCAGGCACCGGCAAGACGCTGGTGACGCGCCCTGCCTTCAAGGGTATTCTGCGCAACAAGCTGCCTGAGATGTGCGCAGTTGGCGCGCTGGCTCGCTGGCTGGTGGTGCGCATTGCACTGCAGGCAGAGGCGATCCCCAAGCCAGGCTCCAAGAGTTGGAAACAGTTCCACCTGTGGTATGGCAGAGCAGGTGCGATGCATGGTTGTACCTGGAATCTTTTTGTTGCTTGCAGTGCAACTGTTAACAAACATGCAACTGGGGTGGCCAGCTCCTGAAGCACAGCAGGCAGTGCATTAACGTTCAATGTGTTTGCATTTGCAGGCGAGGAGATGTCCAGGAACAACCACGGCAAGCTGATGGCCCAGCTGTTTGCTGACCTGGGTGTGGAGACTGCCAAGCTCACCCATGAGATGCGCATCTTTGCCACGCAGCTCATGTATGAGATGGGCGTGTCACTCGAGGTGGGGCAGGCAGATGCCAGTGGCCTAGGTGTTGGTGTATACTACATTGCAAAGCGCCATGCCAAATTTTGGGACTGCAGCAGACATGTGCAATGGGCTGGCACTGCATGGCAGCAGCACTGCATGCATTATATTCTCATGCAGGGCTGCTGCTCACTTGCAAATGCTGCTTCACTTGCATTTGTTGCAACAGGTGATTCAGCGCATTGGGGCGTGGCTGCTGGACCCCTTTGGCACCGCCTACATTGTGCCGGGCTTCACAGCAGAGGCGCTGCTGGCGCTGGCCCTGTGGCCAGGTGCTGCCCAGAAGGACTTCACGGGCTACTGGGCTGAGCGCTTCCATGCAGCTGTGCCTGAGGAGCTGGTGCAGCTGCTGATGCCCGGCCTGGCAGCGCTGGAGCAGGCAGTAGCAGCTGCTACTGCTGCTGGCAAGCCCAGCGCCGTGGCCGACAACCTGGCTAGGCTGCTGCGCATGCTTGCAGTAGTGGTGGTGCAGGATGCACTTGAGCTGGCTGATAGGTACCCAGACAACCCTGTGCACAGGATGCTGCTGCAGAACGACAGGTTCAAGTAAGTATGGCTGGTGCAGTGCTGCCTATGTACAGCACTTCTTGCTGCAGCCGGCAAGCCCGCACTACTTTGCTGTGGCAGCTTACAGTGGCCGATGCATGACGATATGTGACTGTGGAGACACAATGCGCTAGTTTTTGATCTCCAAGAATGCAGGTGGCTGGTGTGATGGCAGGTTGTCTTGTGTCTGCATAATATTTCCCAAATGTGGCATTTGTTTCCGTGCTGCTCACCTGCTGCACACAGGCTGCTGCTGGAGTCATACAAGCTCGCCAAGTGTGCTGGCACCTTTGAGCAGCAGCGCCCGCTGGTGCAGCAGCAACAGCACAGGAGGCAGCGGGGGCGCCTGACCCGGCTGCAGATCCAGAAGTGCAGCTGCTCATGACAGTTGAAATGCCTGGTGAGGAGTTCAGCACGCCAAGCGGTAAGAAGTACAGCAGCGCCATACTCAACAAGAGAACAGCTGAAACACTATCACCTGGAGGCATGCACTACACTGCGTTCTTCACAGGTGCAGAGCAGCAGCAGCAGCAGCAGCAGCAGCAGCAGCAGCAGCAGACCAATGTTTTGCAGGGTGGTGCTGAGCAGGAGCGTGCCATAGTTCAACGGCAGCAGCCACAGCAGCAGAAGCAGCAGCAGCAGCAGCAGCAGCAGCAGCAGCAGACATGCGTTGCACCATCCAGTGTTCTACTGCAGCTGCTTGCTCAGGTAACACAGCAGCAGGCACTGCTGCTTCATCAACTGCAAGCACAGTCGGCTGAGCAGGTGCAGCTGCCGCCGCCGCCGCCGCCGCAGCAGCAGCAGCAGCAGCAGCACACACCTGGTATGCAGCCTCTGCCGCCCCCACAGCTAGCTACTGTTCAGCAGGCGCGGCAGCAGCAGCAGCACGTGCTGCAGCAGCTGCAGCGCATGTTTGGTGCGGGACAGGCACAGCAGCAGCAGCTGCTCAACCTGCAGCAGCGCAGCATTGACATCCAGCAGGAAATGGGCGGGTCAGACCCTGTCGCCACCATCTGGCAGCCGCTGATCAGCTCTCAGCCTGACCTCAAAGCAGCACTAGGCCCTGCAGGCAGTGGCTGCTTAGTCAACACTGCTGCTGGGGCTGCTGGCACCAACTCAGCAGCATTGCTACTGGCAGCTCTAGAAAGCCGCCAAGATCGCATGTTGGCTAAGGCAGTGGCCATGACCATCCAGGGCGTGGTGGCGGCGAGTGCAGCAGGTGGGCTGAATGGCGCAGCAGCAGCTGCTGGGGCTGATCCAACCGCCACAGCAGCAACTGGAGACGGGGTGCCTGGTGCAGCTGCTGCTGCTGCGGCTCGGTACTTAGAATCAGCAGCAGCTGCTGCAGGCAGCAGCACAGCAGCAGCTGCTGGCAGTGGCATTCAGCAGCTGACAGCAGTGCAGCCTGCAGGTAAAGCCAAGGGCAAGACAGAGAAGATTGGGTTTCCTGACCTCAGCAAGCATGGCGGCATGGAGGAGCTTGCAAGCTGGTACTATGTTGATGCTCTGGCTGACACAGGCAGGACACCACAGCAGCTGGAGACAGCTGGGGCAGATGACGGCTACAGGTGGCGAGGAGGGCAGCAGCACAGGCCACAGCGATGGGCAGAGTATGTGCAGCTGCTGAAGGCTATTGAGTCAGCACGGGACAGGCTGACTGAGCAAGCCCGCAAGGCATCGCAGCAGCCGCACCGCCTGGCACAGGTAGGCCCAGTTGCAGCAGCACGTGAGCTGGATGCGCAGCGAGTGCTGCTGCAGCTGTCATTGTGTGAGTACAGGGAGTTCCTGAACCACACGGGCAAGGGGTACCGGAAGGGCAAGGCGGTCGCAGCTGCGCTGCCAGCTGATCAGTGGGGGCAGCTGCCGGAAGACCTGCAAGCAGAACTGCAGGAGGCGCAGGAGGCGCAGCAGGCAGCTGCTGACTGAGCGGCTTGCAGCAGTGTGTGCATGTGTGGCATACAGGGTCCATGGCGCGTCTCAGTATTGCATGTAGTTGTTTCTGCAGAGCATCACCAGCTCATGCACAGGTCATCATCCAGCCTGCTAGGCAGCTAGTAGCTGCGACAATCCTGAAAGAGCTTGCTTTATGGTGCTTGGCAGTATCGACGTCTGCAAGGTGTGCTCCTGGCAGTATGGATGAGGCATGGTGCAGTACAGGTGTGGTTGTATTGTGCATATGTCCATGGCAGCGTTGTCCCTGTTAGGCTGCTTGTCAGCTGGTCGACGAGTTGTTTGGGGTTTGTGCAAGCACTAAGTCTGCCACATGCTACTGTGGTACCATGACTGCACCGCACAATGTGCCGCCTAGTATATGTGAGCATCATTGCTGTATATCTGCTTGTACAGTGAATGTCGAGTGAACAGCGGTGCAGATTTTATGCAGCCTTTTTAATTTCCGTCGAGTGAAAAGCGGTGCAGGATTTAACAACCTTGTTTTTATATCGGTTCTAGCAAGGAACTCAGTTGCACATGTGCTGCACAGCCTTTTGGTGATTGGCTTGCCAGCCATTTCACAGTTTATGGTACCACATCCTGCTGCTCAGCATCAGAGGTAATTCAACCCCTACCAACTTAATGTGCACTGTGGTAACTTGTGCGGATTGGCATGAACAGATTGGTTGTTGTGTTGTGTGTAGACATCTGCGCGCTTCAGCTGCAAAGTCAGAATCTATTACAGCATAGACATGACTGATGCTGTGTGTACAGCAAGGCAAAGTCAGTCTCCCCTGGGTTGTGCGGTGTCTGGCTCACGTGCACACACCAGCACCCGAAGCAACTTCACTGGACTCCGGTGCTTTCAAACGTTGAGGCACATGACGTGCTCAACAGTGCATCCAGCCGAGCCATACAGTGGGTAGGGCCAGCATTGCCTACGATTGCTGATGCAGCTTTGCATGAGGGAGGCTGGCCCATGGGTGACTCTGCTTTGCTTTTGTGGTAGTCAGAGTGCTGCTGCTGCTTGTTACAATAGCTGTAGTGTTGGACAGGTGCCGCCTGTGTACACCTGGCTAATCACAACTACAACTGCACATATGCAACATGTGTTTGATATGATTTCCAACATAGTCGTCTCTTCTGTTCACCTGATACACAACGTCTGTTGCGAAGATATTCCTGCAGCTGCAGCTGGCAGCAGGGCGTACAGCAGCAAGAGCTGCAGTGCAGGTGCTGTTCGGGTCGTCAGCTGTGAATATGCCGATCCACTTATGTTACTTTATTTTTTTTGGGGTTTGTTGGCAACTCGCTACGCATTAGCCATTGACGAACAGCCCGGCGAAGCGAAAGTCCGGCAACCATCCATCCAAGCAGTGAGGTCAGTCCATCTTGACAATAGTGCGCGTACCAATCTGTAGTGAGACGTAACTGCTGCTAATAGACACTTAAAAGCGATGGAGAAGTTTCACAGCGCTCCGCGTGACATCCGTCCCGGGCATCTGGCCACTGCCCGTCTGGCTCCGGTCAGTGAGCAGAACCAAAGCAATTGCAACGCGTAAACGTGTTGCAGATTATTCTGATGCCACTGTGACAACTGTTAACGGGAACATGAGTAGAATAAAATTTTGGCACAATCAAACGAACTAACATCGGCATGTTTGTCAGTCAGTGGTTGAACTGAAGGCCATTCACTGAAGGCCATTCAACTACAAATCAATGCATTGACTACATGCGAAGAAGCTCAATGTCCATTTGCACAAGTGGAGGCTGAGTTTAACAGCGTGCAATGACGTGAATGTCAAAGATGATGTGATTCAAATCTGGGACTTCGGCATACATTTGCACGTCGTGGCTGATTGTGTGTCATGTGAAACTTTTGGGTCAATTAAATGTCTTACACAGTGCAGAAGTGTGCAGGACTTTGGGGATCAGGTCACAATTCTTTACTCTCAGCCCGAGGGAACACACAGGAAACAACACATCAAATTGTCGGTGCTGTCAATGAGACAGGTGGATTGACCATTGCACTGCAGTACAGTTTACTCTCATAGTGATCGTCACGGTGGTGACCACCGTGGTTATCTGTCCAACGATGGTTGCCGCTGTTTTCGTGTGCCCTCCTCACAAACTTACGTAAGCGTCAACAAAATAAAAGTAATTTGGTAATTGTTGTTGTGCAATTTACAGCACAACGAATGCAAGCGTCACTCTTTCTTCTTAGCTACTGCCTCGCCAAGAACCACGCCAGGTCAGCCTCGCACTCCGTGATCAATCGTACAGAACGCAATTCCTGCAGACGTTGTGGTCTCCTGTAGACGTATATTAATTGCAACATCTGTGCAATTATTGCTTGCTGGGCTTCCCCATCCGTGTAGCAGTGAGGGATGCTGCCTTCCAGTTCGGCACATTGTAAGCAACCACAGTTGCGCGACCATGCACCCGTCTCATTAACTTACCGCAGTACTGCCCAACGAAGGTATGCCTTTGTTGTTGCGACAACGCGCAGTGCCCACGACTGTAGTAGCAGCAGCAGCAGCAGCAGCAGCAGCAGCAGCAGCAGACGGCAGGCTCTGCTAGGTGAGCGGCTGTGAAAGCCTCGTGGTGCGTGATGCGCTGCTGCTTCCTTCATGTTGTCAATTCGCTCAGCATAGCACATGCTAGCATGTGCAGGCACATACCTGGTTTGGTGCCAGTCTCCTGCAAGCATTTGCTGCAATGTGTGTGTACGTGTGCTCTTGCAACCCTTTTTCAGCATATGTCCTGCCTCAGCACCGCAATACGCTGCTCTGCGCAGAGCACCCTGCTCTCATCATCATGTGCTCATCTACCCATCGCCGTTACAAGCTGGTTTGTCTTCCAGCCATTGCACATGCCAATGGATCGCCCAGATCAAACCTTTCCCACTCACCAAACATGTCACCTGGGCGCTCACCATGCCACGTCCCAGGCCTTTTGAGCACCACGCTAGCCTCCCAAGCAGCAGCAGCAGCATGGGCGAAACCTGCCCTGCTGGACCTACCAGCTTGCAGAAACTTCAAACAGGCGGGCCCCATTGCCTTCTGTGAGTTGAAACAGGGCAGCGGTGACAGCCCCCTGCCGGGCGACTTGATCGTGGTCGACTACACTGCACGTGCTGTGGCGAAGGACAACGAGGTGTACGATGGCAGCAGGAACTTCAAGTTCACCGTGGGAAATGGAGAGGTGAGCAGGTTATGACAGCAGCACCGCGACATTGCAATGGCAGCAGCATGGCAGTGGCCGCATGTTCGAGTGTTGCAGCTGGTGCCAATGTTTGCAGGTGTTTATCATGCCAGCAGCTTATCGGGTGGTCGCCAAGCAGCAGGGGCTTCGTAAATGGACTGGGGCTCAGGGCTCCAGGAATAGGACAAGCACAACCCCAACAACCTGGCGGGTGCTGTTTGTTTCTGGCATGTGACGCAACACTTGCTCTGCCAAACAGCACGGCAGTGTTGACTGCGTGCTGCTGCACTTGATTGGCAACTGCTGCAACTGCTGCAACACCGCACAGCTTGAAGGCTGCAGCGCACAAGTGTGCCCACATCTGCCAGCATGTCCTGCCCTACAACTGCAACCCCAAGCAGTGGTGCACACCACCACTGCTGCCGCCTCAAGAGCTGCCAGGAATCTGTTGTGGTGTGTGTCGTTCAGTCGAGCCAATGCTCAGTGTGCGACTGCTGCTGCTGCTGCTGGCTGCTGCTGCTGCTGCTGCTGCTGCTGCTGCTGCTGCTGCTGCTGCTGCTGCTGCTGCTGCTGCTGCTGCTGCTGCTGCTGCTGCTGCAGATGATCCCTGGCTTTGAGCTCGGCATCCTTGGCAGTGAGGACGGTTCTGTGCCTGCCATCAAAGAGGGAGGCTCGTGCACGCTGCTGATCCCTGCTGAGCTGGCGTATGGGGCTCTGGGTGATGGCTGCTTGTTTGGGCGTGCAGACAACTGCAGGATCCCTCCCAACTCGCCAGTGGAGATCACTTTCCAGTACAGGGGCCTGGGGTATTAGGGTACAAGGTATTGCTGGGCCCAGCTTTGAAACACCACCTGTGTTGGTGCACAGTTTGCCTCTCACGCAGCCAGTGGCGTCGCAGTGTTCTGGGCGTGGTTGACGCTGCAGGAATCACCCCAGCGCACTGGTTTTTTTTATGAGCCATGTCGGCTGCCGGTGGAAACTTGACCTAGCAGGGCTGATTGTGCTAGGCTCCAAGGGTTATCACTGAATATGGATGTGTGCCTTGAAGTTGTGATTTCACGCGTAAGTGCAAGGTTCAATAAATATTTACGTCTTCTGGGTACGGGTTGACAGGGTTCACCGCGTAACATTACACGTCCCTGCGCCACCGACCACTTTCTTGGGGTGTACTACAGTCCAAGTAGGGCACAACAGCAAGCTGCAGCGGAGATAAACCACAGCCGCTGTATGGTACAGCCTTTCCAGCAAGCTGGTCACTATGGTTGAGCCAAGCCTTGGCTCAACGGTTGAGCAAACCTTGACAGCCACCAGGACCTGCAGACTAGCCCATCCAGCAGAGTCTGATGTCGGCCCTAACTCGCACCCCAGTGTCTGAATTCCAGTTCTGATAGTGTTACGCTCAACTTCATAATGTACAAACCAGACTTGTGACCAAGCCTAGAGCCTATGCGCAGCTCGCAGAAGGACCCGGCACCAGCATGCACCCGGCTCGCAAACATATCGACGGGACACGAGGAGCAGTGGGTCCCCGGGACGGCGTTTGACAAAGCCTGGAGACGGGCTTCGACCGAGGGGTTGCTTGACAACTTTCCCGCCAAATTGCACCTGCCGCCTCAGATCAGACTCACTGAACCGCACTGCCTGGTTGGTATCAACACTGGCCCTAAGAACGGATTGTCGAAAAGTACCAACTGGTGGTTGCGAGCTCCGTGCATGCAGAACGCTGTGATTCCCCGCAGGCAAACCGGCTGCTGCACCACCTCTGCTGTGCTCTGAGTAAGGTGGCGTTTCCCTGCAACCCTTCCAGCAACTCTGCACATAAACAGCTTTGCATGAGGGGGTTGGCGGGCTCTGCTTTTCCTTGCTTTGCCTGCCTGCTAGGTTCCAGTGCTGCTGCTTTTTACAAGCCGGCGCAGCCTCCGTACCACTGCCACCAAAAAATATGCTGCTATCACGCCCGTATGTATGGGTACACCCTCCTCTGCTAGAGATAACTGTACCGCGGGTATGGAAACTGTATCGCGGGTTGAACACATATAGCCCCTTGACCATACAGCACCAAGCTTGTGTTTAAAGAGCATCTTCAAGCCTCCCTAGCGCTACCACCAAACCCTGCTGCTCTCATGCCCACCCCTTCCTCTGCTTCCAGATCATACAGGGCAGCTGTGTCATTCCACACCAGCATTGACAGCTTGCCTGACAGAGCCTTGCCAATCAAACCTGCCTTTGCGGCTTCTGCTGCTGCTGCTGCTGCTGCTGCTGCTGCTGCCCAAAAACCATCCTCACCCATCACAGCCACCTCACAGTCATGCTGCTGCTGCTGCTGCTGCTGCTGGCTCTTGACCAGCATCCATTCCTCCTGCTGACCAGCAGCTGCTGCCCCTTCTTCCCCATCAGCGTCATTACTTAATGCGACACCGCCACCACCACGGCAGTCTCCCTCGCGCACATCACCCATGCAGTAGCAGCAGCCGCAGCAGCTGCTGCTACAGTAGGCGCTGCCCTGGCTGGCTGCGCTGCTGAACAGCAGGTCCAGCTCTAGCCCTGGCTGCTGGACACCACCTACATTTTGTAATGCCTCAGAAGCATGCATACTTTGATGGATGTCAAAGGAGCTCTGTAAACTGCTGCGCAGGCTGCTGTGCATTATAGAGTCGCTTGTGCTGGTGCTGCTACTGGTGCTGCTGCTGCAGGCAGACATGTCAAGCCAGGCTGGAACGCCAGGCTGGCGGCCAGGCTGGTCCTGAGGGTCCTTGCATGTGTCAGGCTGGCCCTGACGCTGGTGTTTAGGGTCCTGGCTGGCATCAGGCTGGCTGTCCAGCTCAACGGTGACCACGCTGATGCTGCAGTTGCTGACCTTGCCTTGCGCCCCGTAGCCCCGCGCTGCGCGGTGTGTGGCATGCAGCGCGCCGCCATGGCTGATGACCAGCACGCGCTTGCCTGGCGATGCAGAGGCAGCAGCACCAGGAAGAGGATGCGGCAGCAGCAGCACCAAGGAGGGTGGTGAGTGGGGGTGCTAACGGTTAGTAACTACACTATAACTGAAACCTCATGTGTGCTTGGCTTGACTTTGACAAGTTGTACAGAATCAAGAAGCAACATGCTACAGCTAACAACAGGGGCGGGCAAGGCGGAGCATGCGCTGCAGCTTCTGCCCACTGCTGCTGTTCGTCACTGCAAGTCACCCACATCACCCCGCCTTCGCCTGCAGTCGGGGCCCCCACCTGGATGCCGGGCAGCTATTTCCAGCAGCGTTACCGACAGCCGCTGCCCCAGGTCGTCCAGGCTCTCCCCGCAGCCCGGTATGCGCGCAGAGCAGTCGCCGCTCTGCAGCGCTGCCCAGGCACGCGGCTGCTGCAGCGGCGCCTCCCTGCTGCTGAGGCCCTGCAGCAGCCCGATGTGGCGCTCACGCAGGCCTGCGTGCTGCTGCACCTGCGGCGGTAGGAGGCAGAGCCGCCCCACAGTAAGTTTTGTTCTTCTATGCACCCAAATTCTATAGATGTCTTTGGTGCAGCAGGATGACAGGCAAAGAAGTCAATGTTTTGTTTTTTGCCAGAGACACCACAGCTGCAGGCGGTGCCTGCAGGCAGCTGGAGGCTGATGCCCTGCCCCCGTCCAGCAGCAGCGGTATGCAGCTGGTGTGGTGCCGCCAACACCTCCGCTATCGACCATGCTGTTACCTTGCTATCTTCTGCAGATCACACTTGAGCGCTGCATCTAACACTTGCACTTTTATATGCTTGCAAAGCTTTCAAGTTGCACTACAGACAGTAGCACTGCCCTCACATCCAGCAGTCACCTGCAGCTGGTACGGTGCAGCAAGGATGTGTGCCGTCTGCAATGTGCGCTGAAGGTCAGAGCTGACAACAGCATCAAAGGTGTCATATCGTTTCTGCAGCACATGGCATAGCTGCGGCAGAAGCGACATGAGCAGCAAAGGCAGCACCACCGCAGGAATATTGTGGGAGGTTGCCAAACAAGATCTTCAACACAGCAACAATCGACCCGCAATGAGGAGGCCCAGTAAAGCAACAAAGCACAAAGTAGGCAGCAGCTGCGTCGGCTGCTTACACATGAGTTCACTGGGCTGCGAGATCTGGAGCCTTGCAAGGCTGGCAATTGCAGGACAACCTGCAGCTGGTTGTTGATTTTGTCACTGCCGCTGCTGCTGCTGCTGCTGCTGCTGCCGACGCTGCTGCTGCTGCTGCTGCTGCTGCTGCTGCTGCTGCTGCTGCTGCTGCTGCTGCTGCTGCTGCTGCTGCCGCCGCCGATGCTGCTGCTGCTGCTGCTGATGCTGATGCTGATGCTGATGCTGCTGCACGCACCATGTGGGTCTGCTGAAGGCCCATGTCATTCAGGGGTGGCCCTGGCTTGGCCTGTCCCTGCAGCCTGTGCTCTTTGTTCCAATCTGTCTCTCCATGCCTTATGAGAACCAGCTCTGTTGTGGCTGCCATGTGTTGGATGTTGCGTGCTTTGAAGCACTACCAGTACCCCAGGTAGCTGTCAAACCACGCAAATGAGCGTAGTTCAGTGCAATCTTATAGTTCACTGCGACAGACGTCGACGGTCAACCTGACGAAGGTCGAAGACCATTGAAGCTGCGCGTTATGAAGCTAGTATGCCTGTTGACCAGGAAACACACTCAAAACAAGCTGTTTGATCAGCCCATAGTGATGTCCTCCCTCGACGTGTGCTCCCTACGTGAAGTTACTATTGCTCAGCTCGAGTGACAAGTCTGACCTGGCAGGTTGTTTGACAGGTAAGCGTACACGTACTGCTGCTCTGAGTGTCCACACACAGGCAACTGTTCACTGTGTTATCCCATATCGCAGCTTCTGCACCAGGTCCGGCAGCCGCCCTGGCAGTTGAGCGTATGCATATCAACGTGATGTAAAGTGGTGTCATGTGATGCCATTGCAACGTTGCGGCAGCAGTCAAGACGCCCACAGATGTTCACCACTACCAGAATTCAACAAGCCGAAGCCCCTTCTTCGGTGGAAAAGGCAGGCAGCTTCATCATTGATTGTCAAGGCCTGGTGTACTGAGCAAACAGCAAAGATTAGGGCCTATTGGGCAAACACTGGACATCGCAGCCACTTAAGGAAGCTTGCTGCAAAAAAACATTGTGTAAACGGTCAAAGGGACGCACAGATTGTGGCATCGTAGCAATGCAGCACTCAATGCAGACCGGATTATACATACAATTGTACTGCATGACGCACTTGGGCTCCAAGCTGCAGCTTCCAGTAGCTGCCAGCAGTGCCGGATGAACTTTATGAAAACATTCTGATCACGTCATAAAGTAACCCGCCCATGCAGTTGCAGTTCTCTCCACACTGCTAGTAATGTTGGAGGAGGACTCGCACCATTCACTGAACAGCGGCTGTGTCAATGATACCAATGGGAGTCTGATAAGCCAGGCATGCATAACTGCCAGCTAGTGCGCCAGGCATGCTTTGCTGGCAGCGCTGCACCAGGCAGGACGAACGCCAATACATCACCGTGGTCACATCAGTGCGCACATCATCACAACCGCCCACCCCAGGTCCACCACACCTCGCTGCACACCTGCAGCCGGCCACAGTACACACAACAAGTGCCCCAGTGGCAGCAGCACCCACCTGCGGTACCTGCCCTCCCATCCCACTACCCAAATCCCTTGCCAACACATGCACATGTGTGTGTACACACAAGGATCCCCTCCACAGCATCCACCTGGACCCAAAATAAATCCACCTGAAACACACAGCATGCTAGCTGGCTGTTGGTGCCCGTTCAGCCGTGGCTGCATGCTCCCCAGATCATGCCTGAGTGCACCACCTGCACAAGTCACATGTTGATGGTGCTAGCGCTCACTCTGAGCCGTTGCTGTGCAGCAGCAGCAGCAGCAGCAGCTGCCTTCAGCAGCGGTTGCTGCACTAACCTGCGCTTCAGCAACCCCCAAATCCCTCCATCAGCAAGCACACGTCCGCGAGGCCCGTTGTCCGCACAATCAGTCGATTTTTGTGACGCCCTGGCCCCTTCAGAACTCCACATCAACCGTCCTGCCATCCCAGCACACCAAACGCCACCCCGCCACTTCAAACGCCACCCCGCCACTTCAACAGCGGCAGCAAGCGTCCTCCATGAGGGGCTGATAGGTCCTCGATTCTGCGCGTGTGGTTGTTGAGCCCCCACCCAAGGTGCACGCCTGGGCTCGCCCTGTGCTGGTCACACCACTGTGGACCTTTCCATGCTCTCCGCGCCAACCACTGAATAACCGATCACCACCAGCATGACGCCGACTGCATCATCCCAGTCCAGCGTGACCACGTTCAAGGCACACGCTGCCCCGCGCTGTGCGGCCAGACAGGCATGACGTCGAAGCATGTGCATATTGTGATGTTTGGAGACCGCATCTCATTGCCCCACACCCCCTGCGTCCGCTGCAAGACTTGGTTCATATACCAGCACACCATGGCACCATCTCCAGTGCCAGCATGCAAACACCCTCACCAGGTTCACCCGCCACCAGCTTGACAGCTACTCCGCTGCCGACCAGCCAGCCCTCATCACACAGCTGCGGAACCCGCTGCATGCTGACAGATGCGCCAACACAAAGAGCGGCTGCCCTGCAGGCCGTGGTGCTGGCTGTGGCGCGGCTTGCTGCTGAGCAGGGTGCTGCTAGGGCTGCTGCTGCTTGTGTGTCAACTGTTTTATGATGTGCTCCTGCTGCTCCAGCAGCTTCCGCTGGTACTCCAGTACCTGTGGATGCAGCAAGCACAACACCATGTATTGTTCTTGTCACGTTGGGTGACTGTCCAACTGCAGTGCCAAGCAGCGTTGGACGTGTTAAGCAGTCAACAAGCTGGCTTAAGTATGTGCAACTGCCCAGCTTGCTGCAAACCAACACAACTGAACACAAGACAGACAATTTCATCGCCAAACCACACACCATGCTCCCTCAGGTAACACTGCGCAAGGGGTTGACTTTGGGGTTCAGCGCGATAGGAACATGCCCATATACGTCATTATGTAGCAGCTGCCCACCTTGTCCTGATGCCTGTGCTGCTCCTGCAGCTGTGTGTTCTTTGCCTGCAGCTCTGTCACCCGCTTCTTGGCAGCAGCACGTGCAGCGGCCTCCTCATGCACCCTGTGGTGCAGCTGACGTGCCCCTTCCTCTGATGCCAGCAGCGAAGACTTCAGCTTTGCGGTGACCTGCCGCAGCTGCTCTGTCTCTGATGCTGCCTGGGTGCGTTGGGCGACTACACGCTTCCACACTGCCAGCAGCGCCAGGTTATCAGCATCTGTTGGGGTGCCGACACCATAACACGGACAGTGCAAACTGAAGTGTGAAGAGAATGTAAAGAAAGCGACAGAGGGATTGAAGATAACAAGAGGGCAGGACACTGCGACATATATATATATATATATATATATATATATATATATATATAAGCCCTCTAGGGCGTTTATATCAGCCGTCGCTGCTAATAGGGCGGTTGGGTGGGTGTAGCTTATGTGCCTGTGGTTTAGGTAGGTTGCTGCTCTTAGCAGCAGGACCACGCCTTGCTAGGCCTCTTTCTTGCTGCTGCCCTCGGGCAGCAGCAATCAGTCGTTTTTTGTAGACTGTATGTTGGGAATGTATGCGGCTGCGTAGTGGCCGAGCCGTGAACGACAGTAGCTCGCATGACGGAGATATGAGTGTCGAACAGCTCACTGCAGAGGTTGAAGCCCTCAAAAATGAGCAGGCTAGAACTCAAGCTGAATTAGCAGCGTTAAAGCTAGCTCAGTCGGAGTCCAGCAGCACCTCATACTCCCGGGGTAGGCCTTCAGTGCAGGTGCCCGCAGCTGTTGACAATGTGCGTTTGCTTCAGGAGCTCAGCGACATTCGTCATCAGCCAAGGAATCCTGTGCAGCGTTCGCCACTGGCCCCCGACTACATTGCCCCCATTGATGTGGAGGGCGAGCCGGGGTACATCCGGGCAAGCAGAGTTGGGCCAGCTGTTGGGCGAGAGTACGCCGAGACAGTTGGACCGCTTGTTTCCTACCTCTTTGACATCCAGCAGGCGCTGGAGGAGCAGGCCACGGCGTCAGACATGCCAGAGAATCGGAGGAAGTCCCTGGCAGTGGTGGTCACAGCCAACAGGGCCGTGCTGGACTTCCTGGTTGAACGCCATGACCTCTTGGTGGCTAAAGGGGAGTTCAAGCACGACCCCTCCCTGGTTCAGGCCTTGGAGCAGGGTCTTTCTGGTGTGGATGGCATGCCCATCACCAGCAGCCGTGTGATGCAGCTGCTGGAGAAGCAGGCTTCAGCCCGAGTGGTGGCTCTCACAAAGCAGTCAGCCAAGGCGTCAGGAGGGCCCAGCCGCAGTGGGGGAGGCAGCAGCAATCCACCAGCCTAGTTTGCAACAGTGCGGTCGGCAAGCGGCTGTTGAATGTTAGGGTCAGGTGCAGCAGTGGAGGGCGTGGCAAGGCTGGTTGGTAGCAGGGTGAGCAGGAAGTGTTTTCTCCTCACCTGGTCATGCTCCCTGTTTTTCCCAGTGCGGCAGACCCGTGCTGGGCAGGGTAGTTGACAGCATTGTTGCATGGCGGAAGTGCAACTCTTAGCTGGAATGGTGGTTGCGACTGTCAGCTTGCAACTAGGCCTTGCACGCCGGCCACCCCTGTTGTAGCGCTTTATTGTTGCGGTTTTACGTTGTTCTCCTGCTATCTGCCGCTCCTGTTGCGATGGAGTTTTTGAGGCAGTTTGAGGCCCGCCGAGCCTTTCCCTAGCAGGATCTTAGGACAACGTGCAGCCCTGCAATGGGCGTGGCACCCTGTTGGTGTGAGTTGTTGAGTGTTGGGTTGTCATTCTATTGTAGCAAGGCGCAGTATAAATAAGCCCTCTAGGGCGTTTATATCAGCCGTCGCTGCTAATAGGGCGGTTGGGTGGGTGTAGCTTATGTGCCTGTGGTTTAGGTAGGTTGCTGCTCTTAGCAGCAGGACCACGCCTTGCTAGGCCTCTTTCTTGCTGCTGCCCTCGGGCAGCAGCAATCAGTCGTTTTTTGCCCGCCCGCCCACCCCTCTTCTTACTGCTGTTGGTGGTGGTTTTGGGGTCTCGGGCTTTGGGTTTGCGAGCCCCGTTTCCCAATGTAACTTTTCATTCTATTGTAGCAAGGCGCAGTATAAATATATATATATATATATATATATAGCAGTGCTAACAAACACCAGCTGATAACTTGAAGTGCCTGCAGCGAGAGTTATGCCCATCAATTGGGTGACAGATGCCAGCACGCGTATAGGTGGGCGTAGCACGTTGCTGTGCTGCCTGCAGACGAAGCAATGACACGCTGATTGCCAGCCATGCATGAAGTGCTGTTTGGCATGTTGATCAACAACATCAAGATGGTTTGCTGGCTCTGCCGGCAGCTGCCCACCTGTCGAACCCAGCCGCTCTGCAGCCTGCGTGTTGCGCAGCTGCTCCAGAGCATTGTAGTCGACGCCAGGGGTCACGTTGCCTGCTGCTGGACCTGCCGCAGCTGCAGCTGCAGCGGCTGCCTCTGGCGCTCCTGCCATGTCTCCACCACTGAAGTTGGCGCTGGCCAGCCTGCCTCGCTTGGTCAGGCCGCCTCTGCCGTCTGCTGCTGCTGCTGCTGCTGCTGGCCCTGCTGCTGCTGTGCCTGTTGTCTGCACGTTGCTGCCTGAGGCCACACGCTTGAGGGGCAGGCGCACGGGCTCTGGTGACGGCTCCATCACAGCCTGCATGCATTCACCACGACGTACAACGACACGCGGCAAGCAGTGATGACTGTCACGATGCAGCGCAGGAGCAGTGCGTGCAACAGCAGCACAGCAGGTAGCGCGGCGCCGCCAGCCACCGTGGCTTGCACTGTGCCCCCCTCCCCGCGCATGCGTGGTAGCTTTGACAGTGCCCTTTTCTGCTAAATGCTGCACCCACATGACAGCAGTGAGTTTGCTGGCAGGCAAGAATGGCAGATCACGAACCACACAGAAGCGCACAAACATGCCAAACACGCTACTGTATGGCTGCCATGTGGCCGGACTAAGCCTAGCAGCCAGCATGGCAGTGGTACCATCACAAGAAGCATCAGGCTGCAGCCCTGCAGCCACATACTGCTCCACCAAAAATGCACGCAACGCTGCGTAGAACGGGCCAGCTGCTGCAACAGCTGCATCCACCCGCCATAGCACCATCTCGCCGACTGCTGCATCACACGCGCACAGCTGTTGGCATCTTCCACAGCGGCCCCCTGCTGCAACGGCCTCCAACTTGCAGGACCCAGGTGCTGCTTGCTGCTGCTCACCATGTGCAGCGGCCCTTGGCCCGTGTTGCTGGTCTGCAACAGTGCTGCCTCCCGAGGCGCCCTGGGCATGCCGCCGCCTGCAGCCGCCCTTCCTGCAAGCGCAGCAGCATCTGCACGCCGCTGTGCCGCAGACAGCTTCTGTGCTGCTCCTGCAATCGCCGCTTCCATGTGGCGCTCCATGGCCTGCGCCAGCTTCTGTGCACAGCGTGTTATGCTGGCGTCCTCGCCGTTGTACTGCCGGCAGTTCTCCCAGATGAGCTGCATGTCTGACAGCCACTCCTCCATGGAGCTGTAGGCACCTGCGCGCACTTTGTCACGCACTGTCTTGAGGTCCATGGGGCGCTTGATGATCAGTGGGTAGTCCGGAATCTCCTGCAACACAGCAGACGGAGATGTGTACACGTGTACAGGAACAAGCAGGCAGGCGGTTAGACAGGCAGCCAAGCCAGAAGGCAGTTAGGGCAGGCACTGCCCTTAGCACAGAGTGCAGCTTGCTTGCAAATCCATCTGCACGTGGCAGCACGTAACACTCGACATGATGCAGGCTTCATGTGCGGCTCGCCTTCAGCGCAGGTGCAACCACCATTAGTCAGTGCAGAGCTGCGCTGCAACCATTGCACACCACCGCTTACTGACCGCATCACGTGTAACCACTGCACTTGCAGGCTGTTGCAAGTGTTTGTGGCTGCATGAAATGATGGTAACAACTGCATCAAACTTGATCTCAGCCGCAACCACCCAGCCAAGCGATTGCTCTCTGCCCGCCCACCATTGCCACCCAGTCAACTGGCCGTCTGAAGGGATTAGCCTCCTTGTACTTTGCCAGTATGTTGTGCATGTTTAAAGCAGTCTTCTGCTCCAGGTGAGTAAGGCCAACGCCAGTGGCTTCCGCTGAAGCTGCAGCTGGAGCAGCAAATGCTGTTGCTGCTGGCAAAGAGATGCAGCCTGCTGCTGCGGGCGCAACAGGTGCCTGTGGAGGCAATGCTGTGTATTGCTGCTGTGCTGCAGCAGCCACTTTCTCGGCATGGCTTTGAGTGTGCTGCATGGTGCTGCTGCTGCTGAACTTGAACGGCCCGTTGATGTGTGCTGCTTTTGTTGGGGACAGAGGCTGTGTAGGGGCTGCTGCCACTACGGTGGCTTAGCAGAGCACGGACCCGTTAGTTATTATGTCTCTGCCTGCAGTAATCGGTCAGTCGGGCTGAAGTTCAATCGCTCTACAAACAACCGCCGCCCTCCGCACCTAACAGCAATGGCCAACGAAACATCTGAGGGAAAGTAGCGACACAAACAGTTATGGACTGCGTTGAATGGTGGCCTCCTCCTCCGTGTCTGTCTGCGCCGCGGCTTCTGCCAACAAACACCTCTGACACCCGGCGAGCCCCACCCAACACAGGAAGCTCGAGCTCACGCCTCCAGCAATGTAAAAGGCGTAGAACAGAAGGTCGTTGAAATATAAGTTGACGCTGTCATGTAGGGAGCACAGGCTGCGCCTAACGCGCAGAGATTCGGTGTCTAGACCTATGCCCGTACCACTGGCAAGGCCCTTGCTCTATGGTAGGCGGGCTGTTACTTGATATCGAGGCACAGAACGGTTGGATGTAGTGCCGCCTAGTACACGTTGATGGGCCGTGTGCTTTGACCTGCCTTCCGGCAAACCCATCCTAAGGACAGCTACATCACAAAGCCCACAATGCCCTCTTATGGTACCTAGCGTTGGCTGCCTGGTGAGGTGCGTGCAGCTTGCACAAGAATCCCCTCGCCATATGTTTCTGGCCCAGCAGTGCCGTCCCCAGCCCGCACACAACAACAACTGCAGATTGCTGCACCAGCGCTCACTTCTAGGTGCTGCTGATGTGAGAGGACGCGGCACTAGCATGCAGTACACTGGCAGCCCACCCAACCACACGCATAAAAGCCAATGACTGCTGCTGCTCATGCATGCAACGCGGCTGATGTGAAAGACACAGCAGCGCGTGCATGCAAAGGAGCGCCCCACAGCCTACCACCCTCCGGCATGCAGCTGTGCTGCGTGCACCCAATGTGAACGACGGCGCGACGCTGAAGGTACAATTTATGCGTAGTACACACCAGTCAAAGCAAAAAGCCTCAGCGGCACCAGCCCTTCCACATTGAAGGCAGCATTAAGCACCTCTGCTTAATCTTACTTTGCTTTCCTGCTGGGTTGAAGTGCTGCTGCTTATCACAGAAGGTTGATGGCTGCTCACACACGCACTTGACGTCCCTTATTAGCTGAATCTAGCAGAAATATATCGGACAAGCACAGTGTGAGGTCGGCTGATGCCAGCCACACCCCGCGCGTGCCGCTGTTCTATACTACAGCCAAACGTCACCAGCCATCAAAGCCAGCATATCAACCATCTCAGAATGTTTGACAAACTGAGATCTGCAGCAAACAGCAGCCACAAACAACAACACCTTGCTGGATGCATCAAACATGGACAAAGCACTGCGCAATTCTCAGCGCAAGCTGGCAGGGAGCAGAAGTCGACGGACACAGTGTCCCACTGGGCAGAGGTGGCAAGACAATCAAACATCAGACGCGGCAACAGCTCAACGTCGATGAGTAATGCCAAGCACACCGACCTTTCAGCATACTCTTGCACCAAGACACAGGCCACTCGTCGCAGTATGCACCATACACCTTCCACTGGTTATGCAGACTATCAGCTCTGCGAACCAACTTGTCAGCCTGGACCGTGTGATTGTCTTGGCCACCAGGCCCACCATCGTTATCATCATCATACTATCCATTCTAGCCATAGCATCAACGCCGTCGGCCCCGCGCCCCACCGGGACAAAAGGAGGCCCACCATCAGGGTGCATGATGCCAGAGCAAGGCATGCACCACTGCCAGGCAGCCACCAGGCAGGACGAAGCACGCCAATGCACATGCTGGCCAGCTTGCCTGCATGGCAGCACACTCGGAGCACCAGGAGAGCTTGAGCGGGCCGCTCCTGGTCAAGCATTGCTTTGAAGGTATGTCGTTTTGCATTTACCTGGAGCCCAGGAGCCTTTAAATCCATTCTTTTACATGCACGGTGCAAGGCCATGCCGCACACCTACAATGGCCGCTGATGTTGCGGCCGTGCTCCTGCTGCTGCTGCTGAATGTAATGCATCCGGTGCGGTGCCTAGCACACGTCTGTCTTGCAGACCGGGCACTTCTTGCTGTGGCCTGACAGCCAGGGGCTGACGCACTCGGCATGGAAGGCATGCATGCAGGGCAGGTGCATCAGCTGCTCGCCAGCAGCGTACGTGCACTGGCAGATGGCACACATGTCACTGCAGAGCAGCAGCAGCCAAAGCAACGCAGCATGAGCAGCAGTACGCCAGGGAAAGAAGAAGGCATGCAACTGAACACAGCACATGTTGGATGCGCAAGCTCCATTGGCGACATGCAGATGGCTGCATGCAATGAGCAGCTGCAAGCATGACACCAGCCACCAGCACCGTGATCACCCCGACACTTTTTTAAGACGCAACACCCTCAAACATGGTCACTGGACGTGATACAAGATCCACATGTGACAATCATCTGTTCAATAACACCACTGCATGCACAGCGAGCACCCAACAGCGCCGCAGCGCGCTTTTGCACCCTTGCCCACACAGCATTGTCAGCTGATGCAGCACACTGTTCATGCAACAACCTTGGACACCCAGCACCGCACAGCGCCGTCCTCACCTGTCCCCCGGCTCGCGCCCCTCCACAAACTCCGACCGCGGCAGCTGCTGCAGGACATCTGCGGGCGTTGTGACACGCACCCCGTCCAGCCCAACCAGGTCTTCGTATCTGGACCCTACACCGCCACCGAAGCCGCCGCCGAAACCGCCGCCAAAACCGTCGCCGAAACCGCTGCCACCAAACAAGGCCGACAGCAGGTCCTCAAAACCACCGCCAGCAGCAGCGGGGCCGCCAGTGCCTGCCGCGGATCCGTATGGTGCTTCGTGACCGGTGTCCAGCCCGCCAGCAGCATCAAAACGTGCATTATGCTCGCCAGACTGCTGCCGCTGGCTGTTGCGGGCGCTGCGGGCGCCTGCCAGCAGCAGCTGCGACAGAAGGTCACTCCCCCCTGTGGTGAACCCAAACGGATCCTCGTCCTCCCACCCCAAGCCGCCAGTGTAATGCTGGAACTGCTGCTGTTGCTGCTGCTGCTGCTGCTGCTGCTGCTGGCCGTCCCTGTTATTGCTGCTGCTGCTGCTGCTGTAGGTTGCTGCATAACCGCCGCCAGGCAGGTGTACGACTCTGAAACCTGAACCGCCAGAGCCCTGGCCACCTGCAGTACCAGAAGCAGTGTCGGTAGTGCGACTGCCGCCAGCGCCACGAGCAGCGGCAGCGCCCCAGCTTCCTGCCATCAGCTGCTGCATCAACTGCTGCACCGCATCAACATCCCCACCAGGTGGGGCATGCTGCTCATCACGCCTGCTGCTGCTGCTGCTGCTGCTGCTGCTGCTGCTGCTGCTGCTGCTGCTGCTGCTCCCAGCATTGCCGCCGGACCCTGCTGCTCCTGCAGTTGCTCCTGCAGGCCTGTCAGATGCACGGCTGGCTGAGGCTGTCGCCTCAGCGCTGCTGCTGCTGACCTGGCGTCCTGCAAGGTAGTGTCCCAGCGCCGAAGCAGCCAAGCGCAGGAAACTGCCAGCACCGCTACCACCACCCTCCTGCTGCTGCTGCTGCTGCTGCTGCTGCTGCTGCTGCTGCTGCTGCTGCTGCTGCTGCTGCTGCTGCGGGGCGTGACTGGCAGCGGCGCCGCCGCTGCTTCTGCTGGCTGCAGACGCATCTGAATGCGCGCGCGGGCGCTCACCACCCAGCGCTGCCTGTGCTGCTATCGCTGCCAGTGCAGCCAAGCCCGCACCCACCAGGCCGCCTGTGCTGCTGCCAGCAGCGGCAGCAGCTTGTGAAGCTGGCCTGGCTGCACTGGCGCTGCTGCTGCTGTCGCCGGCTTGCCGCTGCATGGAAGGTGTGCGGTCCACATGCTGCCAACCATTGTCACTGCTGCTTGCAGGATTCTCTCCTCCTGCTCCTGCTGCTGCTGCTGCTGCCTCGTCATCTTCTGACTCGTTTGACCAGGCCTCTGCCAGCTGCAATGCTAGCCTGTGATCCTCCTCCTCCTGCAATCTCCTGCGCTGCTCGTCGCTGTCGGCATGGCCGTGCTGCTGGTGTGGCTCTGTTGCTGTGGCAGGAGGTGCCAGGTCTGGTGCAGCTGAGGGGACAGGCGGATACAGGCCAGCTGCCGCAGATTGCTGCTGGTGGCTCTCATAGTTGTAGGGGCCTTCTACACGTGGATAGTCAGATTGAGCACCTGCAGGAGCCTGCTGGGAAGCTGCTGGATGTCCATGCAGCTGCTGCCAGCGTTGCTGCTGTCTCAAGAGGGCCTCCCGCCTTTGCTCCTCAAAAGATACGTCGCTGCTGGCAGCGCCTGGGTATGTGAGAGGAGGGGCTGTAGGTGCTACAACGCAGCTGCCAGTAGCCTGACGCTGCTGCGAGGCACGCTGCTCATCCTCTGCTGCTGTTTGCAGAGACTGCTCAAGCACTTGGCGCATCACCTCGTCCTCGTCGTATTGCATTTTTTTTGATAATGTTGAAGGCAAGCACACTGCAAGAACGCCTTCACGCGTTTTGATCGCACCGACACGAACCTGAGCTGTGTGCAACGTCACCAACACGGACTGGGAGCTTGATCGCTGAATGTGACGCTGCAAGAAATGCCCGTTGACCAGTTAACATACCAGCATCCTCGTCATACATGCGACGCTGGTGCGTTACTTGTACGACCTGTCTGTCATACCCTCAGTGTCAGGATGTCAGGGCCCTTGCAAATACCCAGTCTCAGCACTCAGGACCACCAGACTGCATATGTTGCAAGCCCAGCTTCCACTGTCCACGGTGACGCAAGCACACAGCAGCACTGTGCTGCCAGACACTGCACGGCCGCATGTTGTAAGGGGCTCGGGCCTGCTATCAGAATGGACAAATAACAAGCAGCAGCACTGTAACCCAGCCGGAAGAGCGAAGCAAGGAACAGAAGGTTGGGAAGTGCCTCAAGGTGTTATCCATCAGCTACATCTGCTCCATGGGCGACAGGTGCAAACTCCTGCGCCAGCATTGACCTCCAGGCCGCACCCCCGGACAGCACAGCTGGCGCATACGCACCAGGCTGCCGCCGCGCTGCCTCACCCTCGTCTCCGCTGCTTACATAATCATCAACATCAAACTCCTCTCCCTCCTCTGCATCGACGTCGTCCTCCACGCCCTGCCAGCGGTCGCGGCGCCTGCTACTCCGCTCATACCGCGTTAAAACACCCCCTGCATTCAAGCTAGCGACGCCAGCAGCAGCTGCGCCGCTGCTTGCCTTGCCTGGCATCTGCCCTGCTCCAAAACCGCCACCATACCTCCCATCCTCAGAACTGTCCGAGTCACCACCTGCGTAGCCGCCAGCCCTGTAACCGCCCCCATAGCCGCCACGATAACCGCCAACCTCGTCATCATCCTCGTCATCAGCCTGGTAACTGTCAGCCTCATCTGGGTAGCTGTTGGCGTAGTAGCCCTCGGCGTTTGAATCCTCGTCACTGTCATCTGCACCGTCTGCTGCTGCTGCTGTGAAGGGCCCGCCAGTCCACAAGTCGTCAAAATCAAGCATGTCTTCCTCCCACACCTGCACAGTGCGATACAGGGAAGATACATTGTACATGAAAGCTGGTTCCACCAAGACTGTCAGTAGGGCAGTGTAATAGCAGGAGTATCAGCAGCATCAAAGGTGCATGGTGCCTCGTTGCAACCAGCTGGCAGCATACAAACATTTTAAGCACACAAATGTCATTCTGCACTTGCAGCTGCAAGGGCAATGGCAGAGCAAAGCTCGTGCAAGCCCCAAGCATCGACCAGCACAGCACAGCACGGCTGCCCTCGCGCTTGCTGCAGCACCCACCTGGACCACTGGCATGTCCTGCGGCTGACCAGACCTTGCTGCTCCTTGTGCATCCCCTGCTGCTGCTGCTGCTGCCGCTGCTGCTGCTGCTGCTGCTGCTGCTGCTGCTGCTGCTGTCACCTCCTCGTCTTCCCAAACCGGAACATACATGTCATATACAAACTCGTGCGTATCATCCTGCTGCGTTGCTGTTGCCGTGTCAGCTGCTGCTGCTGCTGCTGCAACGCCACCGGCTGCTGCTCTGTCTGCTGCTGTTGCCGCCACGTGCCGCCGCTTTGCTGGGGGCGGCTGCAAGCTGCTGCTGATCCTGTTCAGCAACCCGTACTGCTGCAGCATCTCACGAGTCATATACTCGGGCAGTACCTGCTGCTGCTGGCCAGTCGGCTGTGCTGCTTGCGGTTGTTGAGCAGCTCTTGGGCCGCGTCTGCTGGGTGGTTTGCGCGGCTCATACACTACTGCAGCTGCTTCCTCAGGATGCTGCTGCAGATACTGCTGCACCATGTCAGCGTATACAGACAGCTGCTCCTGCTTGTGCGGCTGCTGCGGCTGCTGAGCAGGAGTAGGCGCTATGGTGAGTGGTCCTGATTTGCTGCTGCTGCTGCTGCTGCTGCTTTGTGACAGGCCAGAGCTGTGCCATAGGTCCAGCACCCGGGTGCAGCCGGCTGGCAGAGCACCAACTGCGGTAGCTCGCTGGTTTGCGCCTGCTGCTGAGCTTGACGTGGCTGTTGCTGCTGCTGCTGCATGGTCCTGTTGGCTGCTCGTTACCGCTGCTACTGCTGCGCCATCACCGCCATCCTTAGTTGACTGCGGGACAAAGCAAGGAGGTAGGCATCCGAGAAGATTTGTGAATCAGAGCCCAAAAGCCCAAGAACATTTCCAAGAAGATTTCTGAATCAGAGCCCAAATTGCTGAATGCTGAGTAGCAAGTGCATGCTGGACCCACCAAGCAAGCAGCGTGAAGCAGCACTTGCTGGCATCAGGTGATCGACTGTCGCTGCTAGTTGCCTCTTGCTGTTGTTGCAAACGATGCTTGCAAAACCTCCTGTGCAATGTTCATATGCTGAGGATGCTTGCTACTACTGCCTGCTCACTGCCACGCTGTACTGCAGGGGCTCTTGCATGCAGGAGATTGCTGTACTGCTTGTGCCGCATTTGAAGTAGGGAGCAGAGGTACATACGCAGAGTTTGAAAAGGTAAGAATGACAGCTGACATCACCAATGTGCAGCGCACCTGCTGCACAGCGTTTGTGGCAGCCTGGAGCAACACAAAACGGCAGCGCTTCCTGGGAGGGCCTGCTGATGCTGCTGTGTCATCCAGCGGTTGCTGAACCGCTGGTGTGACGGCCATTGACCTTTCAAAGTCAATGACTAGTGCAGCAGCCCTGCTGGTGGCTTCAATAACTTCAAGCAGGGTAGCGCAACAGCAGCATAAGAAAATTAGTGATAAGCTGTGCATATAGAACATCAGTGCGACTGCCCAAGCCAGTCGGGTGCGAGAAACTGCTTCTTTTTGATCGTTTTACCTATCTGTTGCGGAGCCTGATAGTCCCTGCGCCGCTTGACGCGCAGTATCACACCAGCTGCTCCTGCTGCCTCTGCAGGCTGCTGTTGTTGCTGTAGTTCCATGCCGTGTGCCGTGTTCTGTCTATTGAAACAACCAGCCTTGCTGTACTTTACAGAGACACAAGCGAGATGCTAGCCGTGGCTGGCAGCAATCTTGCAGGTGTCTGGCAACTGAAGATGAACGTGTCTGGGGTGCGAACAAGTTGCTCCACCTTCGTTGAATGTGATGCGATGTCACTGGCACTGCACAAACTCGCGTCCGGCATCAGCATGCAAAACTTATGCCTCCTGGCACTGTTAGTGCCGCTGCCCCACTTGCATGTTGCAGCAGTGATTGTTGCTTACTTGGAAAGTTGTAACCTCATAAGTGCAGGGTTGTGACTTGGATCGAGTTGACATAATTGTACCACACTCCTCGTGTTATGCAAACTTTGTTTGCCACAACATTGGACTGCGCATGTCAAGCACGTCATTGTGTAAAGATTACCTGCCAGCACCACCACAACTTTTCCTCGTAGCACCCACTGCTTCAATTGTGTTGCAATAACTACCCCTTCTACCACCACCTACATCACTTGCCAGGTCACCACTGCGTTATGTCATGGCAGCCAACTTCACACACCAACCTGGATCTGGACAGCTGCTTTCTACATGTCATGAGTGGCGCCAGCATCATTTACAGTGATTGGTCAGCGTTGCATGCATGAGCAGCAGCAGTCATTGGCTTTCATGCGGGGGGTTACATGGGCTGCCAGTTTACTGCATGCTAGTGCCGTGTCCTCTCACACCAAATGCACGCACACTGTATGTACTGGTGTGTTGAGCCAGTGAGGTTTTTAGTGGCGTTTTTCTCCTCACTATCATTATGACTGTAGACCTTTTTGTTGGGGCGGCTGACTGAGTCAGTGGTGTGTATGTACTGGTGTGTTGAGCCAGTGAGGTTTTAGGTGGCTGTTTTTTCCTCACCACCATTACGTTTATAGACCCCTTTGTTGGAGCGGCTGATTGAGTCAGTGGTGTGTCATCATCATCATCATCATCATCATATTACCCATTCAGTGGTGTGTATGTACTGGTGTGTTGAGCCAGTGAGGTTTTAGGTGGCTGTTTTTTCCTCACTACCATTATGACTATAGATCCCTGCCTGGTTGCGCTGAAAAGTTACGCAGCATTTTGTCCATGGCTGATTCGTCAATCAAGGTGTACACCTGGCTTCAAAGCCAGTGGGTGCTTGTGCAGTCTGTGTACTCCGGTAACGGCAGTGATGTTTTCATTATTGCCGGCTGTGCTTGGCTTCTCGTGCAATGGCAATGGCAACGGCTCGGCAATCGTGGCCACCTGGTCGGTGATGCTGCGGCAGCAGCAGCAGCAGCGTGACCTGCTGTGCAGTGCATTGTTGTGTTGTCCTGCGGCATTGTGGACTCCTGAATTGCTCTGCGTGATGCATCGGTGGTACTAAATGTTTTTTTACACTGTTATATCACTCCGTGGGTTGTATGTTGCTACCCGTGGAGAAAGCTGCCGTTGCATGTTGCGCAGCTGTCTGTATGGCCTTGAAACACAGGCGCAAAATTTGGATTTTTTATTTAACTTAGGTTATACTCCTTCACTTGTCTGCAATCTCGTAGGATCAGTCAATGATGATGATACCCCTTTGTTGAGGCGGCTGACTGAGTCAGTGGTGTGTGCGGCGTGCAGCTGAGCTGACTTTAAGGAGACGTGCATGTTCAATTCTTCTGATTTTTTTGGTCCGGGTGCTGGCCATCTCCTGGACAGGGGTGTTTGGCGTGTCTTACTGGTGGCAGCAGTGTTGTAGATCTCCGAAAACCAGATTCACCACCCAGTCACCCTTAACAAAAAAGAAGCCATGCACACAACAAGTTACTTCCACATCTACAGTAAAAGGTTTTAACTCTTTCCACCACCACATGCTCACAGCATTACTTGCCTTGCACATGCCAAGCTGCTGCACTACCAAGCACCATAATACAACTTCCCCATCCAACTCGCTCACAGGCAAAATGTGCTACAGGTCTGTAACACGCTGTCAGCGGAAAAAAGCACCATGGTACATCAAGAGTTTGCAATCGTCTGCATACAACTACAAGCAACTGCTGCAATACAACACCCGCCATAATGGCTTGTGCCGCATCATGTTCTGCGCAAACATGATGATCAGCACTGTCCTGAGCCCCACGCAAAACGCGCTTATTTGCAGGCAGGCAGGCAGGTGACTGCGTTACCTGACATCTAATCGGACCGTAACTTCAACTTAAGCACAGGCTGTCGTGCAACAGCACAGCACATTGTATGCACAGCACCCTTCATCAGCGCGTAGCACATTGCCTTGCTTAAACACACTGTACAGTCACAATAAACCAGCCCTACTGCTCCAGAAGAGGGGAACAGAGGTATACTACGACATCGACACGCCACCTGGTTGCTCACGCACCACGGGGTACCTTAACCCAGCAGCCACTAGACCCTGATGGACAGGGAAAACCAAGTTTCGCCGAAACTCCAGGGCCTGCAGCTGCGGCCGTAGCAGCAGCAGCTCAAGGGTGGCGGGATGGCACACGCCACAGCTTCTTGTTGATGACAACAATGTCCTCCTCTGTCAGGTACTTGAGGAAGTCACGCACTGCACCCTTGTGGGCAATCTTGCCAAGGGCCTCGTACGACTCCCAGGCAGTGTACGAGACAAACAGGGTGTTGTCGCCTGCAAACGAAGCAGAAACAAGCAGATGCACATACGCAGGTGTAAAAGAAGGAGAAACAAGCAGATGCCCAGACGCAGGTGTGACAGAAGAGGCCCTGCCAGGCCAGCCAGCACACAGCTGCAAGAAGCTGCTTAATGACAAGTCAGCCTGTGTTATGACGGTCACAGGCCGCACCTGCAGGCTTGCTCAGCTCCAGTGCCAGCTTGCCCTTGGCACCCTCCAGTGACTCAGCCATCTTGCCGAACTTCTTGATGAAGTGACGAGCCTCACCTGGAAGCAGCACGTGTGGCAGCAGCAGCAGCAGCAATCAAAGCAGGCACGTCGAGTCAGCACGACAGGAGTGGCACCACCACCAGCTGGCAGCCGCCGCCGCAGCAGGACACGACATCAGCACCACTGAATTTGACCTGTGACCTTTGAGGAAACACGCAGCAGCACACTAACACAAACGCACCAGCAGCAGGAGCCAGCGAAAGAGACACACACCACAGCATGCATGGGCATAACCAGCAACAGCACCAGCACGCTGCAGAACAACACGTAGTTGCGAGAACACAAAACATCTCATCTCTGAGTAATGCATGTACTGCATGCCATCTGCAACGGTGACCAATCCCACGTATGTATCTTTCTCAGCAGCAGAAGATGCTGACAGTGGGCATGCCCCTCACCAGGCGGCACAATGTACTTGGTTGCCAGCCTGACTGGCCATCCCCTCTTCTTCTTGTTGTCATCGGAGCCAGTGCCAGCAGCGGCAAGGGGAGAGGTGGCCAGGTCAGCACCAGCGGCGTCATCAAGGGCGAGGCAATCGTCACCATTGGCGCTGTTCTTGCCGTGCTTGCAGTGGCAGCCGTGGATCTGCAGCAGCGGCAGCAGCAGGAGATGTAGTGGTGCCCATGTTCAGCGCAGGCTGTACTTCCAATGCAGTACTTGTGGGGTGCCAGCAGCAGCGAGAATACCACCAGCAGCAGCAGGCTGTAACACGTCTGTTGCCGATACACAACATATGATGTACTGCACACGGCCAATCATAAGCAGCGGCTGCAGGGTGAAGGTGCAGCAATGGGACCAGCTCACCGGGATGACAAGCTCGTACGTCACAGGGATGTTCTATCCATCAGGAAGGCGCCGAACTCGCGCAGCGCGTCGGACCTGCAGCAGCAGCACAGGCGGCAGAAAGCAGTAATGTTTAATGAGGTTTTGATGTACAGAAAGAACCCAAGTGAGGTACTACCACAATGCCTCTTACACTGCAGCAGCAGGACGCAGCGAAATGGGGTTGATGGGGTTGAGGGCGTGCAGTAAGTGGCCAAGCGAGGCACGGCTGCTTGCTAAGAAGCAAACAGGCAGTGTCTAGGATTTGAACTTAACTAGAAGGTCATCGCCTAGATGAACACAGCAGTTCCTTGCATGCGTGCAGATTTACGCCTGCCTTGCAGGCTTGAAGGCCACCGCTGATGCAGCACAGCATTCAGCTGGCCATCGATGCTCGTGAGCCATATGCAGAGGGCGCAAGCCAAAACCACAGCACAGCATGCACACGTACACTTGGTTGACTGGCTATCAGACATAAACAAATTTCCTCAGTCCGCGGTGTAGTGCCGTGATGTTTCTCAAACTTACTGCCTGCACATGTGCCACTCGACGCCACCTGTGATTTTGCTGCCTCCACCAGTGCCTACCTCATGTGCTTGAAGGCAGCCTCGACGCTGTCATACACGGTGTACGAGCTCCACACAATGTTGTCACCTGCACCAGCAGCAACAGCAGCAGCAGCTGAGCATGACTGCGTGCTCGCACCACCTCGCAAGGAGAACCAGGGGTAAGACAAGCGCGGGCCGCTGCCACGACCAGCCAACCTGCCTTGGCGTCTGTCGCCGCAAATGCCGAGCTTCAGTACCACCTTCGTCACACAATGCGCTGGATTCCCAACGCGCTGCTTCACGCGCTGCTCACCCGCCACCTTGGACAGGCTGTTGTGCAGCATGATCTTCTCGTCCTCACTCCTGCGTTGTAGGACCACCAGCGGTGCAGGAAGTTGATGTGCATGTCTGCAGCAGCAGCAGTAACGGCAGGTGGTGTGAGCACAGCAGCAGTATGGTACACGCACAGAGGGACAGGGCAGCAAAAGAAGTGCACTGTAACGTAGAAACCAAAGGGAGGGCAGCATGCAGCAGTGCAGCACCCACATGGAGCCGGCCTGGGCGAGTGCTGCACAGGAACCATGCATGACACCAGTGCACTGGCAATGTCCATGCATCCATGTGTGGCTATCAAGCACTGCATGCTGAAATTCGGACGGCAGGCTGGGATCAACCACGGAGATCCGCCATGAAGCGCCTGCTGCCTTCAGCGACACCCAGCTCCCCTCTGCTTGTGGCTTCTGTGTGACCTCTGCCGTGAGCTGCCGCATTATGACTGAAGCACAACATCCAAAATGCGTGCTTGCAACATTACAGTCGCACCCCACAGCACTTGCAGCCAAGCGCGCACCTGGCTTCACCAAGAACTTGGTGGACACATGAATGTGCCACTTGCCCTTGCCTTTGCCTTTCTGCACATGCTCACTAGTGGCCAGCATCACCTGCAGGACGGGAGGGCAGGGAGCAGGCGTTTGCATGGATGGGTTTGGGAAGGCTGGAGTTCAGATCATGCAGACAGCCATGCATTGTGATATTGCTGAGCATGCAGGCATCCAGATGCAGGCCAGGCATGCAATCAGCACGCCAAAGGGTACAAACCAAGGGACCCGTTATCGACCTCACCTCAAGGTCGCTGTACGCTGCAGATCCCATCATGCTTCCCACCACCTGAGCAGCAGCACTGGTGTCCTCATTGCTGCTGTCCTGCTGTTTGGCAGCGCCTTGGAATCCCACCATAGACTGAGGCAGAGAATCCAACATGGACAGAACGTCCGAAGGCACCCGCGCGGCCTGTGTCATGCATGCAAGGGCCAGCAGGCCCGCGAACAGCAAAAGCTTGGCCATACTGGCTGGCTTTGCACGCTTGCAGCGATGGACAACAATCGATTCAAAATCTTGCTTTGATCAGCCACGTAGCAGGCGTCGGCCTGTAAACAAAGCGACCTGGCCTTACGTAGGATTGAGTGACGGAGGACCAGAGGGAGTTACGAAGACAATTGGTTCCTGCCAACTATATTAGGCAAGTTGGTTTTAAGCATCTGGTTAGTTGTTATCCATCGTGATCGAAGAACAATGCACGTGCGCACGGCGTCCATCACACTTCCACTTCGCACCACCACACGTTGGTCTGCAGCGTGGTACACACATGACAACGGCAAAACTGGAACATTTGCAGTAGATACTCAATTCAGGGTGTGCAGAACATCGCATATTGGGTTAATTCAGTACAATGCACCTGTGATTGTACAGCTGGGGCGCAATGTACTGCACGGCATGCTTATCACTCAGTGGTAAGCCGCTTGCCTTCGGCAAAGTGAAGTGCCAGTCACTGGCAGCAGCACCAGTGCTCGCAGCTGTCCCAAGGACTGTCACATATCCCAAACGAATGGTTTTCAAACGTACAAGCATGCCTGTTTGAGCACCTCTCACGCTAGCTTGCTTTGACAGCTGGTCTTTCAATTGATAAGACAGCCAGTGGATCATCGAGGCAAACTTCTGCCAAGCTGCAGATGATATAGAAGGGCACAGCGCTGCATGAATGCAAAGGGGTGCCCCACAGCCCACCACCAATGATGTGAAGTGCACTGCTCAGACTGGCCAGGCCAGCCTGGCGGCTCAATTGCTGTACATCAGGTTTTTGTGCATCCATTCGCTATTGCGTCGGCCAGAATACAGCACATCGGCTAAACGTTGGGCATGAAATCTTGCCGCCGCCAGCTCCGCAAACGAATGATGCACATATGGATACCTCTTCCATGCATCTGTTGCTAGTAAGTAGTCAGTACTGACAGATTGAATGGCACCTCCGATAAACATGCGGAAGGGTTGCTGCCCCCGAAGCAACTTCACTGGACTCTGGTGCTTTCAACGTGCTCAACAGCCCATCCAGCAGAGCATTACAATGGGTGGAGCCAGCATTTATGTGTACCAATGTTGCTGACAGATGCCGATGCAGCTGCAGCGTTGCATGAGCTCATGCAAGGGGGGGGGACTCAAGGCATGCATGAGGGGGGGGGACTCTGCTTCGCTGTTGGGAACGACACCCCCGTTACACACCACCAACCCCGTAATGACACCCTTTGCCCTTCATCAGAGAGTGCTGCTGCTTGTTACATCAACATCATCATCATCATCATCATGATGCTGGGTAACATGATGTTACCTAGTCAAGCCCACAGCATCAAAGCCATTGGTCCCAGCCTACAAGGTCGGCCAGTGGCATGTAACAAGCAGCAGCACTAGCACTGTTCAACCTAGCAGGGAGGCAAAGCACGACAGAGCAGAGTCACCCGACCCCCTCATGCAGCGCTGCGCGTGTGTCACAGTCGTATGTGACACATATGTAAAAGAACGGATTTAACGGCTCCTGGGCTCCAGGTAAATGCAAAACGACATACCTTCAAAGCAATGCTTGACCAGGAGCGGCCCGCTCAAGCTCTCCTGATATGTGTCATGCTACTCAAACAGCTGCACACAGTGGCCAATGGCGGCTATGTTGGAGCTATGACAGTGGTCATGACCACTGACAAGTACCAATGAATGTGCATGCTAGCTTTGTTAAAAGACACAGCACTGCATGCAAAGGATCTGTGTGTGGTGCTTTAGGGAAAGAGGAGCAGAATCCAAGACATATGCCAGCAACAGGGTCGCCGCCGAGCCTGTGCTTGCAAGCCAGTTGGCGGCATCAAGCCTGGCGGCGCCAGCACAACCTGGACCACATGCCTTCGTGACTTTGGGACAGAGCTAGTGACAGGTGCTCTGGGCACAGCAAGCAAACCAAAGCAGGTCAAAGCGGTGTGTCCCCTTGTAAGTGGGCAGCTGGCCAACAACCATGCACCATGCTCCCATGTTGACTGGGTGTGAGAGCGGCATCCGTCTCAGCGGTAGCAACCACAGGCATGCTACGTGGTTCAAGGCAAGTCTGTGTACCGTTGGGCAAGCGGTCACTCAATGATACGCGATGCGAGATGCAATGCATGCTGCCAACATGCACAACATGAGGTTGTGACAAAACCTTTCAGGCAGCCTCCGGAGCCCCTTACATGACCTGTATGACTGGCACTCGCTGCCAATCCCTGGCACAGCACAGACGTAGCACAACCACTGCCGACGACGTAACCAACAACAAACGCTGTCCAGTGTTAACACTGTTGAACGTTCAACATGCTAGATGAAGGTACCGGCCTGCATACAGCTGAAGGCTGACGGCCATGCATCTCTTACATTATCTAGTAACTTCACGCTATTGACAAACGGGGACCACTGCTCAGGCACTCGCTGGGTGCAGCAGGTCTTCTGCTCAGACACACATCACCCCCGTCAATCAAAACACCAAGCTGCAGCTGTGGTGTGGAAGCCACACTGCGTCATCTCAGATGACTCATCTGCACAAAGGCCACGCTGGTGCCGATTATAGCATGCCTAATAGAATAGCAGGCCACAGCTGTGGCTAGAGGCGCATGCCATGCCTTGTACCAGGTGATACCTTTTGACAGCTGCACTGCTCTCTCATCCCACCCCACCTCGCTGCTGAGCCAAGGCATTTGAGGCAATCTGTATGTGTACTGCGTTTGAAATGCAGCATCAAAATGCAGCCCACGTTGCGTGCCATACCTGAGACATTAATGTTAGATAGCAAACATCAGTCAAATGCTGGGTTGACCTGTCCGCTGGGTACTGTGCTCCTCCTCCTTATCAGCAGCTGCTGATCACCACCCATCGGCGTGCCAACTCAAAGGATGTTTCAGTGCAACAAGAAGCAGAACTACGACGTAAAACCACCACCCAAGGGGCTTCAAGCAGCCGCTGGCAGGTGTTATTACGCAGAAGGGGCATGCTGGTTGCTGCTTGGTGTTTGCCAGTTGAGCATTGACCAGGCAAGCAAAGCAAGCACTGTGTGAAGCGCCCAAACGCCTGGTTTGAGCATCAAAAGCAGCATTCACCATAAGGACATGCACTTGCAAATGAATAGCCCCAAGCGCACACAAGCCAGGGGAATGCGACCCAGCTTGCTTGGATGAGGGAAGATGCATATGCCTGCTTTCACTGGCAGCAGCTAGAGATCCAGCAGCTTCTTGCTTCAAGTGGCCTAGAATGCTGCGAATTAGCATGCAACAACAGCCAGCTCAATGCAAAAAGTGAAATTTCCACGTCCAACTCTTGATTAATATATTCACATTTCAAGCGCAAGCACCCAAAGTTTCCCAGTACCTTCGCAAGGCACACAGCACACCATCGCTGTCCCAGTTTATCGCCAACAACTGCAGGACAGCACACATACAACGATGCCAGAATCACAATGGGACTGAAACAAGGCCCATCCGCAATTGCGGCACTTGCAAAGTAGCAGTGTGGAATGCATTTTGCTCTACATCCTCGCAGCACAGCACCTGGTGCAACCATCAAGCAACAACCACACTCAAACGCAGCAAAACAGTTGGGGGTGCTTGCGCACCATACTCAATCATGCAACAGTTCATCATCCAGGAACGGAAGCACCAACTTGCCAACTCCAGCTGGCGGCGCTGTGCTGCGCTGCTGCTGCTTTGGTGACTTCGTATGCTCTGCGGCTTTGTGTGCTGATTCATTAGTGACAGAACCGCTGCCACCACCACCACCAGCAGTAGCAGCAGGAGGCTGGCACAGCACGGGGCCTTTCAGGGTGGCTGCTGCCCCTGAAGGCATGCGCAGTGCCAGTGGCACGAGGCTGACTGACTCCTGGCTGCGGCCCGTCCATGCCTCTGGGTCCAGGAACGAGTGCACAACCTTGGACACAGTGGCTGCAGGACATGCAGCAGTAGAAGAGCAGAGGATGCTGGCAGGTGGGCAGATGACCAAGTCAAGTGCTGGTGCTGCTGCTGCATGCTCTGCTGACAGCCTTGTGTGGTGTACTTGATCTTTCAGGGGCAAGGCACGCCCACTTGAGCAGCACCATTGTACACCCTGATTGACCACCTGTGCTTGCACACAACGGACCAAGTCACCCACCAGATGTGCTGAGACTGTTGAATCAGATGCAAGTTACTCCCATGGCATTTGCTCACCTGCTGCAACATCAAGCAAACTGCAGTTGTCACCCGGCCCATTGGCGTGCTGGCGAAGGCCTTCTGAGCAACGCCATACGCAGACACACGGCGTACTCAGTCCTCCCCGTGTTCTCATCGATAGGCAGCTGAACAGTTGGAATGCAGCCAGGCGTGACCGCAGACACCAGCTGCATCCCCTTGCTCATCAAGGGCCGTGGGACAGGCGCGTCCGCCATCTTTGCCTCAAAGATGAGTTTGCCGGACTTGTTATCTTTGACACTGACTTGGACCCAGCCAGGGCCGGTTGACCAGTCAAAGGTGGCAAGCTCCTGCAAAAGTGAGGTGCAAGCAGGGCGATGGTACCATGGCACACTGCCAGAGTTGGCAAGGTGATGCTGGCCGGGACTCAAAGCAACTCGATCTGCCGGTCAAAGGTCGGTATGTTTCCACTGAGACGGGGTGCATGCACAAGGTAACGAGTCGAGCTGCAGTTCGCAGGAGCGACAACAGAAGTACAGTAGCAGTGTCCTGTGCGCCCTATGTGGCTCCGGGAGAGTGCAGCCAGACTGGTTATGACAGTCAGCTCGCACCCACTGCATGCCTGGAGCAGACAGGCAGGGACACAGCTTCTGCTGCAACAACCCCAACGGATGAATGCACTGTGCATGTCTAGTACACAGCACAGTGGCAGGTAACACATGGCTAGAGAGTTCAGTGTGCAGTTCCGGCAACACTGCTTATATCTTGGGTGCCCAAAACATTCTGATACACTTCCACTGCACAAGTCTTGCTCACTGCCGCTGGCTGCTGCAGAGATTGAAGATACCAGCATACAGACTTCATGCCTGCTTATAAAACACCACATTGCATGCAGCCCAGTGCACCCGCAGCTCACCTTGGGCATGCCCCATATGTTCCTGCCTGCCCGCTGTGAGAAGGGGGAGTCCACCCAATCCTTGCAACATGTTGCAAGCTTTCAGTGCCGCAGCCAGTGGCATACTGGCCAGGGCTGCATGTTTGTGATCCATGGACAGGGCAGCAAAATAGTTGGGGCAAGCCATCTGGGATGCAGCAGGTGCTGCCGAATGCAATGCAAAAGTAGCAGCGTCATGTGCTGAGCTGGTTGGCGTGCAGGCAGTCTAGATGGCTTGAAGCATTGCTAGGAAAGGATTTTAAAGTTTGTGCTGCGCGTTATCTCGCGTGCGTTGCGATACAACAAGCTCCTTCAGTCTTGCAGCTGCCTCTGTTGCTCACTGCAGTGACACCTGCAGGCAGCTGCCTCAACAATGAAGCACACAGGCCTGAGCACACCTGTACAAGATCTCGCTGTACGGTCCAATCGGAGTTTTCGTGTACTTGAGCACTGACAACGGGCCAGTCTGGACTCCACCCAGCATACCCAGCTGCTCGGTGTAACCAGCATAAGCAGCCGCTGGGGTGGGTGCGCTGCTGATGGGATTCACATAGTAAATGAAAGAATGTTCAGCTTCAAAAGTCCACGGAAATTTATTGTACTCAGGAGTATCGACGTAGGGGTCCCTGCTGGTCAGCTTGGCCTGCACTGTGTCTTGGCTTCGTGCTGGACCCGTCTCAGCAGACGCGTGCCCCGCAAAAAACAAGCAGATTAATACACCACAGTATACCCATAGCAGCCTCATGATCGACTTGTAGTGGGCTGCGAATGCCTCTCAAAGCATACACGTGCTTCCGGCAGTATCGTATGTCGAACAAGGCGAGATCTTGTGGTTCATAGTAAAGCAGTGTAAGTTAGTTGCGCTTTTGCTTGCTTCTGCAAGCGGAGCAAGCTGTTCCAGTTTAGATGGCGTGTGCGAATACGGACAGTCCTTAGTTACGCGTGTGGGCATAACATGTTTGAAAGAGGCTCCCACTTAGCCAAAGAGCGGGCACATAATGACTTGATTGTAACTTTGCCTTTTTGGTGTGGGACCGCCTCACACTCAGCTGATGGCCAGGCCGTGCTGGTGCAGCCGGTGGTATCCTTACCTTGCTACTGCTAACTGGGTGCCAAGCTACCGGAACAACTACGAGAAACCCTCATGAGCGGAACGACGGCTCGCTTGGCTAGTGCCTGAGGCAGGTTCAGTCCTGTACTACTGTATTGCATTGTATTGTATGCTACTGGGCAAGTCACTGGGTGACCACGCCTGGTCACAAGGCAGAACCTGCTTCTCCTTGCTTTACTTCTCCGAACTTCCGGGGAATTCCCTGATAGGTTGAAATGTTGCTGCCTACCATTACCAATACCACTAAGCACACGGTCTGCAGCTACCTGACCGATGCATGGCCCATGGGCCAGGGCTGTCCACCAGCCTGCAGGCAGACGGTTTCATGATCAAACCGTCAGGCAAGTTGCCAGAGCAGTCGTTGACCAGACTAGAAGTACTTTCATCATCATCATATTACCCATTCAAGCCATAGCATCAGCGCCATCGGCCCCGCGCCCCACCGGGGCGGAAAGAGGAGGAGCACTGCTCCAGAATGTTTGCATGCATTGCGCACATCCCAAGATTGACAAGAAAAGCAGCAATACACGGTAGAAGTACGGACGGTACCACTGCCAGTACTGGGCAGCTGAAGGCTGCGGGTTCTGCACTGCAGCTGAGCTGCTCAAAACATGTGGGACACCGGGCCCGGGCATGCAGGCCACGGTGGCCGCCTGATTGCCCCGCTTGAACAACAAGCTGGATTGGTTGGTTGAACCACAAGCTGAAGTCGCCGGGTCCAATCAGGCATCCCTGCCCTGCATGCCCGGGGTCCCACACAGTGAAGAAGCAGCATTCACCGTGAAGAAAGCAGCACACAATGTGTTGCAGATTGCCTGTTTCAGCCACCCTTGAGCTTCAGCAAGGCTGATGCCGCAGCGCCTGTAGGTCATGACCTGAGTGATCACTCAGGTGCCACAGCTGTACAGCACATGTGAACGTAACGACGGATACGCGCAGCATGGTCTTTCATTTTTTGTGTTCACATGTACCGCTTGCTTTCACGAGTTACCCATCATGCATGCTTGCTTGCTTGCTTGTTTTGTGCATGGTGGTGCCAGCAATCCGCATAAGCGTGAATTGACTTTCGATACTAGGAGAAAGCACCTTGCAAGATGTTGGTGCTGACTGTGCGCAGACACAGCGACTGTCGCTGGCTGCCGAATTTCAAATCTGCCAGGAAGTGTGAGATATGAAGTGGGAGATGTCATCACCAAAGAGGTTGAGAAAGCAGTTGCGTGCGTCGAAGCCTGCAGTCATGAGACACCCGGACATCACCGTATGGTTGCATCCACTATGATATGAACCCGTGGAAACACTGGTTGCAACGGGTAGCAACGCTCGCACACCAGGCAGCCACCTGTATAGATGCCCTTGAAACATACATGAAGTGATCATCTCTACCTGAACAGCAATGGGTCAGCCGCGAGAATTCCTGCTGTGGAGGCCTGGGTGGAGAGATGCAGTGCGAGGCTTTTTTCTGTCGGAGCACTTTCAAGGAGCCATGCAGCTCGCAATGGGCATCCTTTTTGTGTCATTGTTTGTGCTTGTCAGGTACCGAGTAGCAGCTTTTGGTACCGAGTGCATCACACGCTGCCATTTGATGGTAGCAGCAGCAGCAACTGCTGAGCAAGCGGTGGCAAGGTCACACAACACACATATGCCAACATGAACAGCTGTCTTGTGATCGGACTTATTCTGCTAAGTTGAACGCCACATACTAGTCTAAGCAAGCGACACTGCTGCACACCCTTCTCTGCACACAGCTCACCAGCGCTGCTATGCCTCAGCCATCCTTGCGCTGCGCTGTGCTCTGCTATCTGGTAATCTTTGCAGCCTTGCTGCTGACAGCACCGCTGCAAATAATGGTGGCCGGTGTCCACTTCACGCACTTCACCAGTCAAGGGCGTCGTGGTTCTTTCTGTGCCTCCTGTGCTGCCCCTGCAGTGCGCTGCGCTTCCCCGGCTCGTGTGTGGCTGTGCTGCTGTACATCGTGGTGGCTGTCACAGCCGCCCCGGACAACCATGTTGGCACCCGCATCTTCATCAGCGGCTTCATGCTGGGCCCCATGTGGCTGGCGATCATCATCGGCGCAGCAGTGGTGGGCAGCAGCTGCAGCTGCAGTAGTGGAGGGAAGACTGTGCGGCGGCAGCAGCAGCAGCAGCAGCATGATGACAGTGCAGGGGTTGAGATCACCGCCAAGGCGTCAGCCCAGAAGGATGTGGCTTGTGTCGAGCCTTGGCAGTCATGAGCTGCCTGTTGTGTGACATAAAATGATCGGTGGCCGTCCTGTCAGGGCATTTGCAAGCAAGTTCAGGAGGAGCATCAGCAGCACCAGAGGCAGTCCCCCAACTGCTCAGCACTTGGCACCCTACTGAATCAGCAGTGGGTGCACCAAAGATCTGTGCTGCAATGTTTACCATGCCACCCCCTCCAATGTTCCATCCACTAATACTCTTCTGAAGCCAGCCAGCTCTGCTCAAGCCACCGACGCTGCCGCAGCAGCAGCAGCAGGAGCACCAGTAGCATCAGGAACACGCCTGAGCAGACGGCTTCCGGCTGACCCCCATCCTGCGCTGTACTGCACCCCGGTGCCTTTCCCATTCCATGCCTTGTCGACGGTGCTTGCAAGCAGACTACAATCGCCAAGCTGATGCCTTCGCCAGAGGCGCACATGGTGGTGCTGTGCGTGCTGGGCCCGCTGGCCATCGTCCCCTTTGCCGTCGCTCGGGTGGGCACGGGCCACCTGTACCTGTGGGCAATGGGCTTGGTGTCCGCGCTCTACGTGGGCATGCCGATCATCGTAGGTGCGGCGCAGGGCTGTGTTGCTGGCGACAGCTGCTGCGTCGCAGGCGGCTGCTGCTGCAGAGTGGGGCGTGCCCAGGCAGCTGCTGCTTGTGAAGACGGGTGCGTTTGAGCGAGTTAGCAGGCACAATTGATTAGTACTGTAGCTGCTGTGTAGGCTGCTGTTTTATGGTGTGTGGGCGGCGTGCGTGTCAACGCCCCGATGTGTCGCTCAGGCCATGCTTGAATTCAGCTGCTGCTGCTGCTGCTGCTGCTGCTGCTGCTGCTGCTGCTGCTGCTGGGTGTTGCGCTGTCATCCACAGGATTCCCCCTACGTGGCGTGGCTGAGTTGTGGGTGATGGTTCTGTTCATCATCATTGCCGCGCTGGTGGCGATGTTTGCTGGGTCGGTGCTGTCGATGCTGGTGCTGCCGACGCTGGCATCACATGCGGTGGGTGTTGCGGAGTTGTTGGTACCACTGTCAGTGACATGGTTCATGATGTCAAGCGCACCACACCTGGGCCACAGTGGCTGGGACACGTTCAGGAAGGAATGTCTCCTTATGTCTGCACAGCAGCGCGCATGCATGCATTGCTGTAGTGCCCGCCGTATCATTCTCGACGTCGAAGAACCCCTCCCTCTCATGCAGTGCTGTAAGTGGGGCTGACCTGGCCCCACAATGGCTGGATCATCCACCATATCACCGCTACCTTTCATTGATCAGGACCCATGCTCGCGTGCATGGCTATCACCGTACACTCACCGTCCAACTATCCGCCTTTGCCTGTCGTGCAGCTGCAAGGCATGCCAGCAGTTGCACCACAGCGCAGCAGCCTGGCCACCATGTGAAACCTGTTGCCCTCACAACCTGTGCGGGCAGCCGTGCATGCACGCATCACCACCACCACACACGCCACAGAGTCTCACCTGCTGCTGCTGTTTCCCTTGTCTGCCGTGCAGCTGGAGGACGAGGTGGCGCTGGCACTGCGGCAGTTGGGTCACCACCTGTCTGCAACGACGTCGTTCCTGTTCAGGACCCAGGTGTCATGTCCTGCAGCCCTGCTGCCCGGCCACCTGCAGGGCATGCACCCGCTGCTGGTGCACGACGCAGACCCTACGGCCCTTGCACCTGGGCTGCTGGAAAGGAGACGCTGGGGCAGGTACGCAGTGTTACTTTCTGTTGGTGACATGTTAATTTGAAGTGCTGGCTCTTGGCGTTGCCCAGGCACCTGCAGGGCCTGCGCCGGCTGTTGACGCATGGACCCCGGCACCCCCCCTGAGCGCTCCGATGTTGCTGCGGCGTGCTGCGCTTGGTGCGGCCATCGTGCTCATGCAGTAACTGCCAGGTATGTCGCCTCCTCGTGCCAGATGTGTGTGTGCTTTTTCAGCCCGCTCAACGCCCCGCTCTGCTGTGGCCGCAGAGTGGGGCGCATGGCGTGTGCGTAATCCGTCTGGAATCAGTTACAAGCTACGCGTTTCGGGCTCTTCGCCCTTCATCAGGCTTGAATGTACTGAAAACATGCGCGCCAATACATACCCGCCATCAGGCACATACATGACGACAGGTGCAGGTTTTTAGGTGGGGTCACTGGTCGTTCTGCCGGTGGCTTGAACCCTGGACCGCACTGCATGACCTCAAAACTCTTGGGGATGTTGTGATGAATGCAGCGTGCTGCGCACGACGTGTACGTGGCCCTCATGGACTGGTTTGAGCGGCAGAGCAGGCCCCCTGCAGCGCTGCCCAAGTCGGCGCCAAGCTCCGCGTGCGGCCGCAGCACGGCAGGAGGCTCAGAGGCAGGCAGCACGACCGCCAAAGGCACCTTCTACGGCGCGGACGCAGCAGGTGGGCGTGAGAGGCGGCGCGGCCGAGAAGGGCCGGGTCGTGGAGGCGCAACGAGGCAGCAGCAGCGCAATTTCTGGGTGTGCCTGTCATGCAGCAGATGCAGCAGATGCAGCAGGTTTGTCCCAGAATCATGCAGTGAGGTTGGAGGGAGCAGGTAGGCTTTGCCGCACGGCGGACGGCTGCAAAGCAGCCCGATGGAGCATTGAGGGACCGTTGCAACAGGGCAGATGCAGCGAGCATGCTGGAAGGGCCTCTTCAACCCCTGCGCGTATGACCTAAGCATGCACGGGACATGTGGGAGGCTGCTGCGCAAGAGCAGCTCTGTTGTTGGTGTTGTTGAGTGCCCTGCAGCAGGCTTGGCTGTAAGCCTGCTGCTGCTGCTGCTGCTGCTGCTGCTGCTGCCCCTTTGCTCTGTTTGGCTCATGGCTGCCAGTCAGGTTTAAACGGCTTCATGTACTTGTCGGGTGAGGCCTGCCTGCCGTGGTTGTGCCTCTCAAGCATTGATGCTGCTGTGGTTGCTGTGTGCTGCTGCTTGCAGGACTGGCAGCGGCTGTGGCGGCTGCCGCGGCAGACTCCTTTGTCGGCTGGGGTGGTGCTGAGCAGGACGGCTATGACGCAGGGTCAAACAAAAGCAACATTCCCGAGACAGCTGGCAGAACGGCGGCAGTAGTACCTGCAAGCAGCAGGGGCGAGCCGCAGCAGCAGTCGATCCAGTCAGATGGTTCAAGCGTTGGCAGTCTGCCGGAAGTGAAGCGGTTAGTGGAGCAGGGCAGGAACGAGGCAGCGGCAAGCCTCGCGCTGCAGGCTACAGCGGTACAGGGCTTGCTGGAAGCAGGTCAGGCAGGCCGCTGCTGGCCCCCGTTCCACACATTGCAGACACGCGACAGGTGAGAACATGCCTTGGTGTGGTTTGATGAACCGGTTCAGGCCGTCATGCTGCCTGCAACGGCTTTTTGCTGCTGCAGCAACATAGCAACCGTTGTACGCTGCTACTCCAAGCGGCTGCAAAACAACAAATGTAAACGCCACCTGGACTCCAGGCGAATGCAAAACAGCATACTTTCAAAGCAATGCTGGACCAGGAGCGGCCCGTATAAGCTCTCCTGGTGCTCCGAGTGCGGCTGTGCGTGCTCAGCACGGCTGCTGCTGCTGCTGCTGCTGCTGCTGCTGCCCCGCAGCTGCTGGCGCATGCCACCATGCTGCTGAATTCCGCCGCTGCTGAGCCCAGGTGGCTGAGGGCCTCGCAGCGCGCCTTTGAGAGCAAGCAGTGGGCTGCCGTCATTGCGCAGGCGCAGCTGCTGGCGACAAGGTGGCCCCCAGCACCGCTTGTACATTGCCATGCAGCATGTGTGCTGGGGTTGGTCTGCTCATGCTTGACTTCATCTTCGCCAGTGTCCAGGATGATGCCAGCAGCCTGGGGCCAAACCCTATTGTATGCCAGCAGGTGGGTGGCGGTACTCGCCGTGATGCCAGCCGTGCGCTGCTGCGACCTTGGCTGTGGGCCTTGATGCTGCCGTAGACATGCCCTGCTCTCCATGTGTGCTGAGGGCACACTTCTGCTGGCTGCTGCTGCTGCTGCTGCTGTTGTTGTACCCCGCTGCCTGCTCTGTTTGTGTGGCCATTGACAGCGTCCCTGTGCTGTTAAGTACTTGAAACTGGTGCTGCTGCTGCGCCTATTGTTGATCAGGTTGAGTGCGCCAGGCCTTGTGCCTTTTGAACACGCTGTGCGCAGCCCATCTTCTCCGTGCGCCCGCTGCTGCGGCTGCTGCTGCTGCTGCGCCTGCTGCTGCGCTGGTGCTTGGCTGCCCATTTTCAGTGCGCTGGCCGCAGTGCAGTGGTGATGCCATGTGCGCTGCCATGTGCGATGTTGATGTCATGTGCAATGTGGATGTCATGTGCGACGTCATGTGCGCTGCCATGTGCGCTGCCAGTCAACATGCACATGCCGTGTGCAATCATGCTGCTGCTGCTGCTGCTGTGTGCTGCTTCAGGCTGAGTGCGCTGGACCTGGTGGAGCGCGACCACTGCGCACTGCTGCAGGAGATGCACATGTTCTCCATCGCGGCCGACATGCAGCAGCTGCTGCGGGCGGTGTACGCCTCTGCTGCTGCTGCGCTGGCGGTGCTGTCGGCGCAGGCTGGCGACAGGCGCAGCAGGGAGCAGGGCTGCTGTGCCGCAACCCCAGTGCTGCAGGTGACGTGAGCAGCTGCGGTGACGGAGTTGCGGCGCTCAGCAGTGATGGCAAGACTGCTGTGCAGCTACGAAACGCGTTGCTGCAATGCATTTTGCTAAGTCGTGCGCGAGCGCTGCACTGGAGGTGCAACGGAGGGCAAGCCAAAGGTCGTGCGGCCTGCGTGTGTGTCTCGGCATGCTTGCTGCCGGGCCTCAAGCATATGGTGCTGCGGGCGGCGGGTCAGTTCATGCGGGCACGCGAGCCGTGCCCAGCGGGAGCGGCAGCAGCGAAGCAGCAGCCGTGCACGTGCATAATGATTTGGCGGCGGTCTGCAGCAGCAGCAGCACCAGCAGCACCAGCTGCTGGTCGTTCGTGACAGCACCTTGCATGCGCTTTGCAGGCAGCAGCCGGTATGTACTTTTGCAATGCCTTCCGTCATTGGGTGCTGGCTTGTGTGCGTGTGGCGCGTTGTCACACGCACTGTCTGCGCCGGCATGCACGCTGCTGCTGCTGCTGCAGGGTCCCGAGTGGCGTCAGGGCAGGCAGCAGCTGCTGGTCATGCAGGAGGCGGCGCTTGCGCGCTACTGCGCAGCACTGCACGCAGCCTCCGCTGACACACCCTTCGTGATGCCCAAGGCGCAGTGGGTGAGCGCATGCTGGGTCTGCTTTTCTTGATCGCCATGCAGTGGCTGAAGCGTGGGCTCAGAGCGATTCAGACACATTGGCGGAGCCTCTGGTTGCGATGCCATTCTTATCTTGTCAAGGTGCTGTTTAGTTGGCTGCTGGGTGCGCTGCTGCTGCTTCTGTTTGCTCAGCAACAGTATCGCTGCTGCTGCTGCTGCTGCTGTGCAGGTTCGCCAGCTGATGTTCTTCATTCTTGCCACCTCGTCAGTGATGGATGCAGTGGACTCCCTCGCGGCAGCAGCAACAGGCGCGCTGACAGCGGCCCCTAGCAGCAGCCGCAAGCAGGCTCTGGCCGGCTGGACACACAAACAGCAGCAACAGCAGAAAGATGCCCAGCAGCTGCCTCAGGCCATGCATGGTGCTGCTGCTGGACCTGCAGCAGACATAGAGGCAGGGGTGGGAGCAGCAGGGACGACGGCGGTCAGCAAGCAGCCCCACCCGCTGCAGCAGCAACAGCAGCAGCACGAGAATGGATCACGGCTTGAGGGTGGGTCAGCAGCTGCTGCTGCTCCTGCAGCAGCAGGCCTTGCAGACCAGCAGCATGCGGCAGCAGCAGCGGAGGCAAGCTGTACCGGCAAGCTGCTGACGTGCCTAAGCAGCAGCTTCGCTCGGCACACTGCTTGGGTGTCGCCCTGGCTGCCTCTGGCGCAGAACCGCGTGCTGTTTGCGCATTTGAAGGCCGCTGCGACGAAGGAGCTACCTGCAATGCTTAGCAGCAGGGAAGGTGAGGCTGCCGGTGCTGCTGTGTCGCAGCCTGCCTGTACCTTGTCACTGTTGCTGTGAGCATGTTTTGTGTGTTGAGTGCTTACAATGCACAGTGGCTGTGACAGGCCTCCTGCAATGCTTGGCAGCTGCAAAGGTGAGGTGTTTGTCCGTTGATAGCAGCAGGCATACAAAGCAAGCTGTTGTGTAACGTGCGGCTCGACTCATGCAACATCTTGATGTGCTTCTTGATGCAGCCGTCATGCGACAATTCAGATGACGGCGGTTCAGGGCAGGACTCGTCCAGTTGACGGGCGCGTGCGTGTCTGACTTCCTCGCTCTGCTGCCGCTGCTGGTCTCCTTGCAGCCGTGCTGCAGAACGTCAACGGCGAGTAGCTCAGGACATGGCTCAGCAGACTGACTACAACTTGCCGTGCACCTCTGCTGCTGCTGTTCATTCCCTTGCAGCCTTTTGCACCCGAGCAATCGCTGGCAGTTTAGGCCAGGGCTCAACATGTTGACGTGCTCCTGTCCTGCGCTGCTGCTGCTGCTGTCAACCTCCTTGCAGCCTTCCTGCGTCAAATCAAGGGCCGGCGGTTTGTCGCAGGGCTCAAGTACTGGATCGTGCTGAGCTGCGTGTTGGTGGGCACGCTGCTGCTGCTGTACTTTGTGCCGCCGTCGTACCGCTACGCGCCAAATTTCGGCTACAGCGCGGCTGCGGTCGGCATGTCTGACCGCGTGGAGTCGACCGTGCACAAGGTGCGTGTGCTGCCGGCTGCTGGTGGTTTGCTTGATGTTGCAGCGGGGGGCTGCCGGAGCGGTGAAGCACGCTGCACTGCACAAGTGTCACTCACGGCACCCTCAACAACAATGTTGACAACCAGCACACACCTTGTGCACAGCTGACTCCATGCCATGCGCATAACCCACAGCCACCTCACCGATTGCAATACAAAACAATACAGTACAGTAGTACAGGACTGAACCTACACACAACTGCACACAAGCAGTTGGCCATTGGCCTTCTGTGAATGGCAGTCACTGCACAATAAACAAGTGCACCAGGATGCCACTGGCGTGGTGCTGGTTGCGCCAGTTTGCTGTGCCTCGCTGCCGTGCTGCAGGTGATCAGCTGGACTGCCAGCGCTGTCGTGGGCGCCACGCTGGGCTGGTCCCTCATGGCGCAGCCCGCCATGGCCAACAACCCGGTGGCCCTGGCGGCCGTCATCTGCTGCTTCTGCTTCCTCGTCGGCAGCCTCGGCCGCTCCAAGAACATGCTGGTCGTGCTGTACACGCTCATGACGGTTGCGTCAGTGGTGATGTGCCAGTACACGCCCGCGTGCTGCGACGACACAGGCTCGACGATGGTGGCGGTTGTGCGCGGCGCGTCGGTGGCGGCTGCGTCGCTGTTTGCGGTGGCCGTCCAGGTGGGAGGGCAGACGATTCAGCGGCTGACCAGGCTGGCTATCAGCAGACGGGAGCAGTTGTTACACCAAGCCGTTACCTGACGAGCTGACCGGTTGCTATGGGACGCATCCAGGGCTTGCGGCGTATGCAACATGAGCATCTGATCCCAACCCGTCAGCTAGCTGGTTGGCTGCTGATTCACGCACAGTGCCGTCTTGCAGCCGCTCCTGACTTTGACTCTGACCGCATCCCTGCCTGGCCTGCGTGCGCCGCCGCGTGCTGCGCAGAACCTGGTGTGGCCTTGGTACACGTCCAGCTGGGCACTGGAGCAGCTGGGCTGCGCGTGTCAGGAGGCAGCAGAGCTGCTGGCGGGCATGGTGTGCGAGCTGTATGCCGACACACACGCGCTGATAGAGCAGCAGCAGCAGCAGCAGCAGCAAATGGCAGCAGCAGCTGCTGAAGGCAGGGATGGGGGTGATGAGGGAGGCGGCGGAGGGCAGCAGGTGCCCAGACGGCTGGCCATGCTTGATGCTGGGGCGAGGCGTGCCCAGCGGCACCTAGTGCAGCAGCAGCAGCATGAAGGTTCTGCTGAGCCAAGTGATGAGCTGGCAACAGCAGCAGGAGTGTTGGCAGACCCAGAAGCAGCAACAGAAGGCGCGTCTGCTCCTGCAGCAGCAGCACTGCCGCACGCAGGTAAAGGTGTGCTGTGTGATGCTTCTGGCGTGTCATCAGGCAGCTTGGCTGCCTCGAGCTGTGTAACTTCACCTGCTGGCCTACAGCAGCAGCAGCAGCAGCAGCAGCAGGGGTTGCAGGGGCACTCAAGCGCTAGCAGGCCGCCTTACATCAGCAGTGACTCGACGCCAGACTTCAGCAGCAGCAGGGCAGCAGCACTGACCCTACACGACTATGCCACAACAAAGCAGGTGACATGCAGCTTACAAGAGCGGCTGAAGGAGCGCCGCCAGCAGCGGCTGCGAGCTGCTGGCCCTGCTGCTGCTCCTGCTGGGAGTGCTGCAGCTCCTGCAGCCAGCAGTCCTTTGGTGCTGCAGGGGCGACTGTTGAGGCCTCTGGTGCAGGTGTGTTCACCATGTTTATCGTGTTCATACTGCCTGATGGCACAGCTGTGTGGGGCTGCTGGGCTGGGGTGGCTTGGCCATTTCAGCACTGCGGGGTCACTTGCGAGAGTTCCCAGTGCAGGTGATCTGCAGTAAGTTAGGCCCGCAACGTGCTCCAGCAGTGGCAGAGCTGCTGCAGTGCTGGCAGCATGCAACTGGCGTCGTACCGCAGCGTGCATTTGGCGTAGTATGGTGCCCGCATTTGCTCAGGCGACCACCAGCGCTCTGCTGCTACTGACAGACGTGTTGAACATCAAGTGCTGCTGCTGATGATGTCGATGCTGATGCTGCCGCCAACTTGCAGGTGAAGATCTCCCTGCTGCTGGACACCACTGCCTGGAGCTCGGGATTGTACGCAACGCCGCCGGTGCGCATAAAGCTGCCGTCCGCTGCTCATGCAGCTGCATGCTGCCTTATAGTTTGATGGAGCACTGCCAGCGCACACTTCATCTGCACAACATCACCTGCTGTAGTGCTGGCCAGGGCTGGGCAGCGTGAGCAGCGCTACATGCAGTCTGTCATGCTCAGCACACCGGGTGTTGATGGACACTGCCTGCTGGCAGTGTTTCAGCAGCCGTCTTTGTTGCGCTCCGAGTACCAACCATGCACAACATATGCTGCGCCGCCCCATGCGCCCCCATCCTCACGGGCTTCCACGATCACTGCGCCAAACCTGCTGCTGCTGCTGCTGCTGCTGCTTGCAGGTGGTGCTGCGCATGTTGGCGGCCATGTTTGATGTGGCGGATGCCCTGGGTGCACTGCAGCAGGCCAGCAGCATCAAGGTGGCGGCCGTGTCGGGCTCCTGGGACTGGACGCTGCTGCAGATGAGCCGCGCCTGGGGTGACGTGATGCTGGCGGTGCTGGGGCTGGCAGACGGCGTACTGGCGCACGTGACGCAGCTGGGCGACGCAACTGCTGCTGCACTGCTGACAAAGGTGACGACGGCATGGGGCAGGCGGTTGAATTAAACGTCGAGCACACTGCTGGTGTTGACTTGCATAAAGGGAAGGCGGAGCTGCGTGACTGGATGTTGATGTTGCAGAAGCTGTCTGTGCAGCCGTGCGCTCAACACCCTTGTCATGTGGGGGTCACTGGCCGTACACGGGAGCGCTGACGATGTGCGCAACCCTGCCTGCCAGGAGCAGCCAGGTGCTCTGCACTGCCCACACCCACAATCCTTGCCATCACCACCGGCACTGCATTTCCACTGTAGACTTCAATTCTGCTCTTCTCTGCTGTGCCACGGCGCGTGCATGCCAGTGCTTCTGACCCTTGGCGCGCCGTGCCTCCGCTGCCTGCTGGCTACTGCAGATCCAGGAGGTGCAGCACCTGCGCTACGAGTTCTTTGCACGCTCGAGAGACCTGCGCCGGCTGCTGCACGTGGCAGTCGCAAGCGACGACACGCTGCTTGTGGCAGGCATGCCTGGCAGCCAGCCGGTGCACCTGCAGGGCCACATGCGCTACAGCGCAGCGGTCTACACGGCAGGCAAGGTGCTCGACAGGATGACGATGGTCGCACGCTGTGCGCTGGAGGCGGGGCAGCGGGCGTGATCCCACACAAGGCCACCTCCCCAAGCAGACGTTGGACTCCACACTGGTGCTGGAGGACGGCAGCATCTGACGCAGCTGATGTTGCACGGAATGTGCTGCTGAGCTGCTGCTGTACATGCAACACCCAACGCATCGCAGGCTTCAAGAATAAGTTGCTCCTCTGCTGCACAGTGAAGCATGCTGCAGCCCTGCGAGCTGCATGTGGGGCCAGCTTCCAGCGGAAAAGCAGAAGTTCAGCGACCCCACCACGAGCTTCATGTTGCAGCTGCATCTACAGTCAAGATGACGGCACGCAGTTTCAAAACTCAGCCACCAAAGCTTGATGGCTTGATGTCTGCAGCGCAGGCAGCAAGCTGTTGTCGGCTCCATTGAGTGGGTGTATGCTCTATCTATGCACGCCTATGCATGGGCGTATCTTGGGTGAGTTTGGCTGCTATCTTACAGGGTGCTGATTGTGTCAGTGCATGGCAAGCCGACTTATCGTGCGCATCTGGGCACCGTGCCGGCGGCCAGTAATGTCTGCATGTCGTTGCCGTTGAAGACCAGCATACGAACTTCAGATGATGTCACACGTGGTTGTTGGGCCACTGCTCAGCAACATGGTCTCAACAACCTTCAGTTCGGGCTGTGCAGATCATCCTGATTGTACTTGAGTGCGCTTGTTTATTGTAATATTAGTTGATGCAAGTCAATGGTCCAGTTGGTGAAGCCATCAACAGCCTGTCAGGGCGCTCACTGACATTGACACTCAGCAGCAGACAAGCCTCTGCTTTCATTGGCTTGTACAAGCGACATGTCGCTGGACACGCTGCTCCAGCAGGGACTGTGGTAAGGTGTACCGTACAAGTTGTTCTGTTGTGAATGCGATCCTACTGCCATGTGTCTCCAGTATACGGATGCACTGCTGTTTGGGCAAGCACACAGGCCAAAGCCTTTAAAAGCCAAATTTGGCAGCTGCGCACAATCATCTGGCACAAGACCCAATTGCTGGCCAGGTTGATTGCCATTGAATTGTTAGCTCGAGCTCGCTGACCGTGGCGGCGCTGTGACAGCCAAAGTACTTAGTACAACTTACATGTTGCAAGTGCTCATTGATGTGTGCGTGCAACCCCGGAGCAGCTGTATGTGGCGCCATCACAATGCAAGCTTCAATTTCACCAATTTACCGAATTAGGGCCACCCGCAAAGGAGCCAAACAAGGCTCATGGGGTCCACAAACTCCAGAAGGAGACTATCTACCGAAAGAAACCGCAACAAGCTCAGAGAGCTCAGAACTCAGAGAGTCGGTGACTTCAGTAGAACTACTAGTGATACTACCACTGGGAAGCAACAAATGTGCCATTTCTGGATCGTTGCATACCAGTCAACAACTGTGGATGAAAGCAGCAACACTAAATTCTGACAAGCAGCAAAATCTGATAAGCAGCAACACGCACAGCCCGGCCTGTGGCACAGGTGACAAAACTGTGGTCCCATAAGTTCAGCGACATGTGTTGACAGCCTGCAAGCAATTGGATGATGAGCAGTATTTTATCCACAACCTCAGGAGGCAGCTGCTGCGATGTGCAGCAGCCTCAGGGCTTGATATACAGAAGCTGCCACATGTGCTGCCCGGTTTGAAACGTGCATCTGCGTGGCCTGCGCTTACACCTGCATGTCATGCAGCTGCTGCAGCAGCAGCAGAACCATCAGCTGCAGGATCAGCCGAGAGCCTTTATGATACCTGCACCTCCACATCCGCCATATGTATGATGTATACATATAAAGTTCTGCATTGCAGCAGTACAAGAACCAATCTGTGCATCCTGGTACTTTCTGCTGCCCTTGCACACAGACATCAGTTGAACCAGGACACGGCACTAGCATGCAAGACATTATGAACACCCCGCATCCACCACTCCTCGCACGCAACTTGACACACATGGTATGTGCTTCATACCAAAATGACACGAGGACGTACTGGCACAGCAAGGACTTGCGTGCCATGTGGACAAGATGGACACACATGGCAAACTTGTTTTCCAGCAGCTGCTGCTCTGCCTGCATCTCACCAGCTCCAGCGACGGCTGTATTGTATTTGACTTGCCAGCCCCAGCTCCAGCAACTGCTGCTCGGCCTGCATCTTCAAATCGCCAGACACTGCTGTACTGTATGCGACCCGTCAGCTCCAGCAACCTGCTGCTCTGCCTGCACCTTACCTGCTCCAGCGACTGCTGCACTGTATGTAACCTGCCAGCTCCAGCAACTGCTGCACTGCCCCATCTTACCAGCTCCAGGCACTGCTGAACTATATGTTACTGCTGCTCCAGCGACTGCTGTACTGTACGCAACCTGCCAGCGCCAGCAAGTGCTGCACTGCATGCATTGCGCCAGCTGAGGACGCTGCTGAGTGCACTGCTGCTGACGTCACTGCTGTGGGCTTAAATGAAAATGGAGTATTTTCAGTATGAGATGAGTAATTTCAATATGACTCTGGGCTCAGATCACTGGTCTTTGTCTTGCATATGTGAGAGGACACGGCACTAGCATGCAGTACACTGGCAACCCACCCAACCCCCCGCATGAAAGCGAATGACTGCTAGCTCATGCATGCAACGCGGACCACCCACTGTAAACGATGCTGGTTTCACTGATGAAATGTAGAAAGCAGCCGTTCAGATCCAGGAGCTTCAGGGGCACCAACCCTTCTGCGTCCAGGAAGCATCAGGTAGAGGGCTGCGCACGCGCGCACTTGAAATTTCGAAATCATTACCTGAAGCGAAGAGCGCAGCGGCAGCAGGATTGTCGGCGGGCTGGTGCCCAGACGAATCCATGTCCTGCCGCTGGCTTTGTCGTCCAGCTGCATGGCCGTTGCCAAAACCTCGATGACAAAGCCTTGGCCCGCCAGCTATCGTCGCTTGCGGTGCAGGCAGCAGACAACAAACAAGAAAAGCAGCAGAAGCAGGAAAGGCACACCAGCGAACACAGGAATGCACGCATGCTGTACCCTGCAGTATAAGCGTACAACAGTGTCCTTGTACACACAGTAGTCTTCTTCACAGTAAAGAAAAAACAATATGGGATTCAGCAGGCCTTGATGCTGAAGCATGTTGAGCATGTGAGAGCATGCAGTCCCCCCTCCTTGTTACTAGGTGACTAGTGCAGAATAGCACCGGTGCCGGCGGTGATACCACGCCTATAGGCTAGCTAGCCTCCCGAACCCTGATTACAGCTTGCATGGCTGCCGCTGTCATTGTCATTTTCAGCAGTTTGGTAAGGCAATTAGGAGTACCATGTACAGCAAGTTCTCGTAAACAGTCATGACAAGCATGTACGACGGTGCGCAGTGCACGGGCGCCTCCCCTTCCGCCATCCTGCCGGGCCACCAGATGGATTACTGCCGCCGCTGGCGCTTCATCTCGGCCACTGCACGCAGGCCCAGCCCGCGGATCTCCGCATATGTATATGTATGCATATGCATATGCATATCTCTGCATATGTATATGTATGCTACCCAGGCAACAGCGACTGTGCTCTCGGTGCGGGGCTGGCCAAGATGAGGATGAGTTTCACTTTGTGTTTGAATGTGACGCATACAGTGATATACCTCTACACCGTTCACTAGTCTGCAAGGCTCTAAGGACGGTATAAGGGGGTAAACGGTGTATCCAGGGGTAGTGCGTTTAGCGGCCTCGAAGCGGCCTGGAGGACCGCATAACCTACTGTGCTTGTTACGATGTTAATGCTGCGCGACAGGGGTCCGTTTTGTTTAGTTGCTACAGGCCAAACGTCATCCCTTCAACACACAGCCTGTACTTGACCATGCTGGCTCAAGCGCAGCAGCAGCAGCTGCTGCCACCAACAGACACAGCAGTTCTGCAAGTGCATAGTGGCACCACATGCACCATGACGTCCTGGCAGCACCACAGCTGCACTGCAGTGCAGGCACACAAGTAACCATACACAAGTGGCAGGCCTAGCCTGTTCTTGCCACGTAGCTGAAGATGGATTCCTGGCGCGCCCTGTCAATGCGCATGCGGTAGGGAGCATCAGCAATGCTACTTGCAGAAGTGCGCATAGCAGGGCTCACAACGGTCACAGGGGCATCACGCATGAAGGTCTGCAGCACAGCCAGTGCCTGCTGCGCCTCCTGCATCAGCATACCTGATCAGCCACTGCTTCTGCTTAGGAGCATAGCTGTTGCGCCTGCTCCTTTCAGCTGAGACCTTTCTCTTCTTCTTCTTGTTGCCACTGACAGGACCATCATCACTCGAATTGCTGGGATCAGCATGGCCTCCCACCATGCCAACCACAGTAGTGGCGGCATAAGTCAACCCGGCCACGATAGCCAACACAGCCTCCAAAAAGAACACCATCAGAATAGATTTGCCATAAAACAGCGGGATCAGACGCAGAAAACGCAGGATGTGGGCAAACCGATACACCGTTTGTCAGTGAGGCCAGGGCTCAACGAAGGACGGTAACGGTGTACAGGGAAACGGTGTATCGGCGCGGAAAACGCCCTGCGGAGCTCGTTTGCACAGGGTAAAGGACGGTATAAGGGGGTAAACGGTGTATCGGGCAACGGAAACGGTGTAGAGGTATACTACTGTATCAGGTTGTTCGCGATCGCTTCTGGCGGCTGTTTGTTGAATTTGGAGGGTGGCAGAGCCCAGCTGTGAGCCCTCTTGGACGATGTCTGGCTGACTTTATGCAGCAAAGGCAGAGTAGTGTTGCTGCTTTCATCTACTATTGTCTCCTGGTTAGAATTGATCCGGCTATGGCGCATGCTGTGCTCCCAAGTGACACTAGCGCCTCAGAGACAGAATCCTCAGAACTTGTTGGGGCCTCGGATTAGTTGGTTGGATTGGTACTCCTTGGCTGTTGTGGGACCCCATGAGCCTTGTCATCATCATCATCATCATCATCATCATCATCATCATCATCATCATCATCATCATCATCATCATCATCATCATCATCATCATCATCATCATCATCATCATCATCATCATCATCATCATCATCATCATCATCATCATCATCATCATATTACCCATTCAAGCCATAGCATCAGCGCCATCGGCCTCGCGCCCCACTGGAGCGGAAAGAGAAGGGAGCACTGCTCCAGAATGTTTGCACGCATTGCGCACATCCCAAGGCTTGACAAGAAAAGCAGCCATACACGGTGACACCATCCGACATCTTCCAGAACTGCCCCAACTATCATCAGATACAAAACGCAACACCTTGATTGACGAATCAGCCATGGACAAAACGCTGCGCAACTTTTCAGCGCAACCAGGCAAGGATCTGATCTCAGCAAACATACGATCCCTCTGAGCCGAAGTAGCAGGGCAATCTTAGCAGACATTGGCTTAGCAGACATTGGTCTGCGTGGCAACATATTGACAGCGATTGTATCTATGTACTGGAATGCACCCATGGTCACAAAGATGGCTGGCAATGTCGGACAGCCCTTTGACAGTACCCGTGGAGTAAAGCAAGGGGACCCCCTCTCCCCATTGCTTTTTGGCATTTTCATTGATCGAGTCGAGCAGTGGCTCAGCGACCGTTGTGGGGCATGTGGTACTGCTCTAGGCAACAGGATGGTGAGGCTCTTGCTGTATGCTGATGATTTGGTACTGCTGGCAGAAACGTCTCACAAACTGCAGCAGTTATTGGATGCTTTGCAGTCCTTCTGTAGCGAGTATGATATGCAGGTGAATGTGGGCAAAACGGAGATAGTGGTGTTTGGCAAGCGCAAGTATACCGGTGCAGCAGTATGGCAGTACCAGGGGCAACAGGTGCCTGTGTCAGATCAGTTCAAATACCTGGGTGTTCAGTTTCATGCCACCCGAGGTGTGTCTGCTTGCACGGAGGCTCTAGCAGCTGCAGGCAGCAGGGCAATGTGGGCAATGTTGGCTCGGTGCAAGGAGCATGGCGTCAGCAACCTGTCAATGCAAGTGCAATTGTTCAACACGCTGGTGTCCCCCATTTTGTGCTACTGCTCAGAGGTCTGGGGTCCAGCTCTGCTGAGACAACCTGGATCTGGTGCTGCTTTGGTCGGCAAGTTGCAGGACAATGTGATTAGCAGAGTCCAGTATCTTTTTCTGCGCACTATTGCAGGTCGTGTCCGCAAATCAACTTGCCGCATGCTTTTATCGAGGGAGTTTGGTGCCCAACCTTTGGTGTGCACTTGGTTGCGTGCAGCTTTAGCTATGTGGAACAGGGCTGTGGAATTGGGTGATGCTTCCTTGTTGGGGCGCGCAATGCGTGAGAATTTGCGGTTGTCTCAGACGTCGAGCAGTAATAGTTTATGGTGCAGGCAGTTACAGCGTGTGCTGTCTTATACACATGATCATTCCCGGCAGTTGACTACGGTTATGCCGCGGCTGCAAAGCTTTGTGGATCTGGATGCCAAAGTAGTATTAAGTGCATTTGAGGGGTGTTTGTATCAGCAGTGGCAGGGATGCTCGCAGAATCCACGTGATGCCGTCACCGGGGCTGGAATTTACAGTACATATGAACGATGGTTTGCTGCTTGCTCCGGTGATAACTTGCAGTCTGTGCGTCCTGAGTCTTGGTGCCCCCAATATGTCTTGCAGACCGCTGGGCTCAACAGGGAGCATGTTGGTTCTCTGGCTCGTTTTCGACTTGGTGCCCATGATCTGCGTGTATGCACTGGTAGGTGGCACCGTCCGCCTTTGGTGCGGTCTGATCGGACATGCCAACGCCCTGGATGCCACTTGGGTCAGGTCGAGGACGAGTTTCACATGGTTTTTGAGTGTCCTTTGTACGCGCCAGTTCGCGAGCGTTTTGCTTGCCTTTTTGAACCATTTGGAGGTTTGTCGCATACGTGGGGTAGTATAGCCTCTTGTCAGCCAGGTGGTTCGCATATGATGACCTTTATGCGGCAACACCCTGCTCTTGTGGCTGCCTTCGTGCATTGTTGCTATTTGGTGCGCTGCCACCCGGAGGCGGACCCTGAGTCCTTCTTGTCTTCGGTTTCTGTCGCTCAAGCGATCGATGCAGCGGACGAATTTTTCTCTGCTGACTCTTCTGTTTGTTCTGATGACGATGATATATTCTATGAGGTCTCCCCCCCCAATGAGCCTCTCGTTGGCTCCTAAATGGGGTTCCCACTCCTTGTTGGGTGGAGCATGTAATGTAATGTAATGTAATGTAATGCAATCAAACATGAAGTGTGACAAAGACTCAACTTCTGCACCACAACAAGGACATCCTGAAGTGGAGTTAGCTCTGCGACCGCCAAACTGACTAGTACGCTCATGTACACACAGACAACCCATACGAAAACGTAAAAGCAATTCAATACCACGTGGAATTGCCACTGAACGCAAATACGGCCTAGGCCTCCTGAAACCCATAGCATCAACATGAGTGGGATGCACATACCGACTCAGAGTGGAGTGTTCCAACGTTTCACATGCAATCCTTTCAGCATGTAGTGTCCTGACCTGCTTGTTGACATGGCTCTTGCACGCACTGGCTCTGCCTTCCGCGGTCACAACATTCACACCATACTTGCACAGCAGGCTCTGCACATACTTGTGCCACGGTGTCACCGCCACAGCACCACTAGGACGCCTCCATTCAGCTCCCCATGAGCCTTGTTTGGCTCCTTGGTGGGTGGGCCTGTGGCCCTACTTTGGTATTTGGTATTTGGTATACACAGTGTCACATGACGTCTGTGCAGGCTGCTAGACCGTGTGACACAGTTCCCAGCAATAAGGCATCGTCACTGTAACATTTGAGTAGCAATAAGACGGCACCTTCACTGCTCAGGTGTTTAACACCGTAATAACACTGTAATACAGTAGGCCGGGCCCTAAGACACACACGGGTAGGGGTCAGCTGGTGCACAGCATCCAAGCTCGCGCACACGACTGACTTCCTAGCATGTTCAAACCCTGCACGTTAATCAACATGTTGCCCAGCGCACACGCAACACAAGCCTCCTTCACAGTACTGACCTGCAGTGGCAGATACGTATAGGGCAGGCCAGTGTGCACAGTGGATGCGCTTGATACACCTTCTATACGGTGAAGGTTGAGATAGGCGATCCAACAAGTGTACAGCACAGCGGCTGTGCCATCATTTGCATGTTGCAGCCCAAGACATTGCACACCAGGTGCATGAGCAAACACCCACTGGCAGGTGCTGCACAGTACATGTTGCTGATGTGCGCCAAATATCTCTGTAAGCAATACTCAGCTCGGCATCCTGCATATGTACATGGGTGATGGCGTTTCTGCCATAGGCACACCACAATGCAATCAAGCGCGACACAGAGCCGGCCTAGCATGCCGTAAGCAGTATGCACACGCCCAGGGCAGGCCGCAACTACTGTGGCGCTGACAGCAGGTGTGCCAGCAGCACCGGCGGCCGCCCTGCCTGCTGCTGCACGACCTCATACCACGGCGAATGCAGCCGCACCCTGCTGCCCGGGTTCATGTCCACCGCGTGCGCAGCCTTGGACTGTACCAACAACAACACCTGCTGCCCAGGCTGGCAACTTTGCTGCTGCTGCTGCTGCGGGCCTGTGGCAGCCTCTTGCTGCAGCTGCTGCTGGTTGTGCACCACTTTGCAGAGGCATTTCACCATGTGGGCCTCCCAAGCCTTGCTGACAACCTCGAGGCCCAGCACACCTGCACACAGCACAGCACCGCATGCAGCCGACAGCAGAGCAAGGCAGCCGCCATGTTGAGGCTGCCTCAGCTGAGGCAGTTGTTAGCAACAGCACACAATTTGCCAAGGGTTTGAAAAAGAATTCAATTGGTGCAAAGAGGACTTTGGCTGGCGTCCTGCAGCCCATCACCACAAAAGCTGATCCAGGCACAGTCGGAACTTATGAGCGCCCTCCCAATACTTGTACGCCACAACTTGCCCACCCACATCCACAGCACAGCATGAATCGGACATACCTTCATTCAGCCGGCCAGGCAGCTTACCTGGCTGCACCTCAGCATTGCCAGCGCCAGCGCCGGGCCTAGCAGCAGCAGCCAATGCTTCAGCTAGCTGCTCCTGCTGCTCCTTCTGTGCTGCCAACACCTGCTGCATCACCTTGGCCAAACTGCTGCCTGCAGGGACCGCCACTCCCCTACCACCTGCCTGAGCCAGCGCTGCTGCTAAGCTGCTGCCTGCAGGCCTTGCTGCTGCGGGGATGGCTTGCAGGAACTGCTGCTGCCTGCGCCGCTGCTCTGTCATCAGCGCCAGTGGGTTGCTGGTAGCTGAGCTCGCCTTGGCAGCACCGGCAGCACGGCCACCCGCACCAGCAGTGATGACGCTGCTATGTGATACACTATGGCTGATGCTGCTGCCTGCCGGCAGTTTGCAGCTTCCAGGGACATGCTGCTGCTGCACGTCCGCCTCCTGTTCTGCTTCCATGCGCTGAGGTCCAGGACCAGCAGCAGTGGCGGCGCCTGCTGCTGCATCGCTATCCTCTTCAATGAACAGTGCTGCAGGCACTACATGTGCTGCCCAGTCGTCCTCCTCAGCATCGCCGGCAGCCACAGCACCATTCACACCCATCGCTGCCTTGCCGCTGCTGCCTCTGCAGCTGTACGCGGCACGAGCAGCGCCTGCCACCCCTGCAGCAGCACTGCCAAGCGGAGTAGCCCCACCCTGTGCCGCACCGCCCGTGTTTGGTGCTGGCGGGTGCAGCCTAGAGCCCTTGGTACTGCTGAAGCGCGGCGTGGCCGCCTGTAAGGCCAGCCCTTGGCGGCGACTACTGTGCGGGGTCCTGTTGCTGGTGTTGTCATGCGCTGCAGGTGCTCCAGCGTCTCCATGCTGAGTCCTGTGTCGTGCAGGTGTTGACGCACCGCCTATAAGTGCAGCAAGTGGGTTACTGCCACCAGTGCCAAGGCCAGTATCGCTGGCTGCTGCTGGGTTATGCCCGTTGGGCCTGCAAGCTGCTGCTGCTGCATGCTGCTTTGGTGTACTGGCATAGGTTGGTGCTGTAGGGGTCTCCCTGATCGTGAATTTGGCTTTTTTTTTGGGAACCAGCTGCTGCTGTGGTGTTGTGAGGCTGCTGTACAGTGTGCTTTTGCGACGGCCCAGCTGCTGCTTCTGCTGCTGTTTCACAGGTGCTGGCTGCTGGCTGGACAGCCCTAGAAGCTGACTCATGCTTGCAGGATTCTTGCTGGCCAGGTGCTGCTGCTGCTGCGGCTGCTGCTGTGGTTGCTGCTGCCTGCTGCCCCATGGGTTCACCAGGGGTGTGTGTTCTACTGCCTCCTGCTGCTGCTGATGCTGCTGCTCTTGTAGCAGTCCTGCAAGCATTTGCCTGTTGTGGTCCAGCACAGCTGCAGTGGAGCTCTGCACAACAAAGGCCGGCAATCAATCAAGGCAGGTGCAACAGCATATTTAAACAGCACCTGTATGCATAATGTTCTAGTTGCTTACATCCATGCAAGACAGCAGACTGTGCTTGCATCAGCCTTGAACTACATACACATGTTTAGGGGTGTGTGACGCTCTTGCAGATAACCATCAAGACATGCCTGGCCCGCACCTTTCCGCTGCGCTGCTGCACTCCATGCTGACGCAGTGAAGGCGCGCCTGGGACAGCCTGGTGGTCGTCCCCCACCAAAGCCTGTGTAAGGTGCTGCAAGTCGCTCCACACCGCCTGCCCTGCTGCTGCCACTGCAGCTGCTGCCCTAGGTGATGGGGAGGAAGCCGCTACCTCCTCCGCCCAGTGCGTACGTACGAGTGGGTCTGTCTTGATGCCACCTGCAGGAGAGCACGCTTCTATTGCATGGGGGGTCCGCGAGACAGGGAGCAGCATGGCAAAGCACATAACAACGTCCGCACACCTGCAGTGAGCGGCTTCTGTGTTGATCCAGGACAACTTGGTTTTAAATTTCCTGCTATTTGGGTTAGCTGCTGCAGGTTGTCGTGGTAAGCAACTTGAATGTGTTCGGTCTCATCCTGAACTGCACCAGGGTGCTGCGATTTACGACACAGAAACATAGTAGCACAGCTAGGTAAAAATTTTGAGGCACTCCTCATGCGACTTGCCAGCTCAGGCTGACCAGACCAGAGGAACCTGGTGCAGTCACTGTCATACAGGGTCCAATGCTGCTGCTTTACCACGGCAGCGTTCACCTGCGGTTTATGTGATACCTCTCCTTTTGTTCATACCCTCTGGTAAGACTGTGCAATGCGACTTCACCCCACGGATCCACACACTGGCACAGCCTTTGCAATACGCAGGCCCTATATGGCTCATAATGCACTGTCACAGTGTAAGAACGTCGCTGGCAGCACATGCTGCAACCGAAGATATCCATGAAAGAGTGCTGAGCATCAACTATGGACCTGCTGCTGCTCATGGCAGTTGCTGTGTGCTTTAGCTTGCACTAGCTTTGCAGTAGCGGGACTATCCCTCATTACGCATACGTACTCTGTCAACAGGCCCCGTCTCCCATAGTGACTCCCGCTACGCGAGGTTTCAAGCAGCAGCACAGCATGTGCGAGCAGCAAATGGGTAGGTGCGGCTGCCTTATCTCTTCTATCATCTACTTGTGAGTCAAGTTGGTCTTTGATGATCAGGGTCACATCCTGCAGATGTGTCCCGCCCAAATAGGACTCTTTTGCATGAACTGGACCATTCTGCTACTTCATATGCTAAAGGCAAAATTTTGCAAAGGAAAATGCCGTAAACAAGATCAAGCTTCTGGCCTGTATGCATCTCGTCACAGGCTATTGATGGTCCAAGGTTGACAGTCCGACTTGGTTCCTAGCAAACAATATCAAAGCATTGGTGTAGCGAACAATTGACAACAAACATGTTTAATGGTTTCACACCATAGGAGCGTAGGATCTGGTACTTTACATTGCAAATATCTGAGAGAGATCTCATTCTGGTTATGACATGGCATGTAAGCCTGCGCACACCAACATGTACACCCTGTATACCTGTTTTACCATAACCATGTCCACAGTATCTTCTGACGAAATTACAAATGAAAATGTTCATACTCATGATCGACTGGTAGGCATTTAGGAATAATCGATGACAAACGGGCATTCTCCAGGCAATGTACAAGCCGATCAACTGCACAGTCTCAGGCTGTCATTGAAAGCCCTCAATGCTTGTTTATTGATTGCGGTGATATATTGAACCATATCAGGTTTTTCAAACGAGTCCTCACTGTAGCACAGCTAAACGCCAAACATTAAGTAATGTGTGTCCCGCTCCCTTCGCCAACATTTAAATAGTCAATAAACAATCGTTTTATATCAATTACAAGCCATTAACCAACACTTTTACCGCCAATACCTAAAGGGCTTTATCATAAGGGGTGCGGTACTACTGGTATCACTAGTGTATACACATTGCCAGGTAGTTTCAATCTCAATTCTGAGCTGGGCTGACACAGCCACATTTCTCAACAAAGGCTGCAAAGACAACAAAAGAATTGAAAACAGCATCAAGGCAGCAGCAGCACAACGCAGGCCCTGCCGCTTGCTGTGCGCACAACACACAAGCGGGCCACCTAAGGCCGCCCACTACAGCACTGTCAGATCAGGCACCATTATGAAACAGCATTGCACGCAGGTGCAATGCAGGTCACTCAACACCCGATGATGCGGCAGACCACGTGGTACTTGGATTGCTGACTCAGTCAGGTGTTGTAACATGGTTGACCAATATTTGACCTGTCTCACTTGTGGTCAGGCTGAGCTCATCGTTGTACGACAAACATAAGTTTCATTTACACAAACCAAATGAACATATCCTTTCATTTGAGCGTTCTTTGGCGTTCGCTGTTAACAATCAATGGTAGCAGGCCATGCTTGCGTTCAATTTCAATTGCTTAATTGTTGTCGTACCAGATGATTGGCGTTGCAGCCAGCGGGGTAACCTGATCCTCTCGCTGCTGAGTGAATGGGCTCCACTGCTGGAGCGTCGAAGCAACAGGTGCAAACCCGTATACTTTTTGGTGTTTTTGTATCGATCGTGACTGCCATCGGGCCTGCAGCGCCACTTGCATTGCGTCGCCAAGCAATTGCTGCTGTTCTGCACTCGTCGATGATGCACACAGGCCAGGAAGCCCAGCAGCAGCTTGAAAGCCTCGCCCCTGAAAGTGGAACGCGTGGGAGGCGGGTAGGTGCTGTAACACGCTATACAACTGCAGCAGGACCCGAGTGCTGCACAGCTGCAGCACAGTTCTGTAGGTACAGCCCAGCAGTAGCTGCATTGCTTCAAGGCCACAAGGTATCATCTATTCCTTCCTGAACATTTTCAGGCGCTTCAGGTTTTATGTGAACACGCTGCAGGTACAATGTGTCGCTGGACTCACCGGCAGTGGCGCCGCTGCTGCCAGAAACGCTGCTGGCCACAGCAGCAACAGTAGATGTGTTGCCTTCAAGCGGCCCTTATTCAAACTATGACCTGTTGATTGTTGGGGAGGTTGTGCGGCTTGCGGAGGAGACAGCACAGCAGGACTATGCAGCAGGCAGGGGCAGCAGCGAAATCACCCTGGTGCGGCTGCTGCAAGCATATGAAGTGGTACTACCCGCGCATGGTGTGGTGCCGGCAGAGGACGTGTTCTACTACAGGCTGCTGCTCAAGCTCAGCCTAGACCCCAGCCCTGACTGGTACGCAAAGCTGGAACAGCAAAAGGCGAACTGCAGCAGGTGCGGCACCAACACCACTCACTACAGAAGCAGCAGGTTGCTGAGCATGCATTACTGCGTTCAACAGCATGTGCCTGGAATATGGGCCGACTTCTACAGCCACTTGCCTTTTATTTGAGCTTAGATGAGTGCCTCTGCTGCCGACACATCCGGCTGGTTGCTGCAGGGATGTTGCCCTGGCCCCCAGAAGCAGCAGCCGCAGGTCGACCAATGCACAGCCAGCAGCAGGATCTGCAGCAGCACCCAGCAGTGCAAATTCACACATACACAACAGGCACCTCAACAGCCGTGGCAGTAGCAGCAATGTGGCACTGCATCAGGCAGGACAGAGAGCCAACGGAGCATCGCGCTCAACGCCCAGGGCCCGGCGGGCAGGTGCACCCAGCAGCTTTGCTGGTGCTGGTTGTTCAGCAGCAGTACAAGCAGCAGCAGCTGCAGTTGATGCAGCAGCAGCAGCTGTACAAGCTGCTTTGGCCGACACGCAGGTTGCCGTCAGCTCAACAGCAACGGATGTGCTATTGGGTGGTCACACCGCCGCAACGGTGGCAGCCGCTGCAGAGCGTTCGTCATTGCTCCTGCACCAGCAGCAGCAGCTTGCCGAGGCAGCAGACAGGTGGATGACTTCGCGGAACTCAATTCTCTCACCTGACATGCCAATCGTGGGGCTGACAAGTGTCACAGCATCTGGCGTTTCACCTCAGCAGCAGCAACAGCAGCACAGCCATGTGAGCCCCTTGGGCAGGCCAGCAAGATGTCTTCGGGCTAGGTCCGTGAGCCCTGTAGGCAGCGCAGCAGCAGCAGCAGCAGCAGCAGCTTTTGGTGGCACTGTACAGCAGCGCTCGCGGACGGTGTCGCCCCCAGGTAGGTCACAGCAGCGGGCTGGCAGCTGCAGCAGCATGCGGCGTAGTGCTGGCAGCAGTCCAGTTCATGAAGCGGGGTGGCCCAGTTCACCATATGCAGCCTCCGCAGGAGCCTTCCAGCCGCCCATGCCAGGACATGACGCAATTGCAGCAGCAGGGGCACGGTACTCTGTCGCCAGCTACTGTGCTGGTGACATTGACAGCGCTGTTGGGCAAGGGTTGCTAAGGCATGATGCAGCAGCCTTAGCAGCAGCGGCGGCTGCGGCAGAGGAGGATGCTGCTGCCGGTGCAGCAGGCAGCAGAGGCGGCAGCCCTGCATGGCGTGCTGCTGTTGCTGCCACATATCTGTCGGAGTTGGGGCTGGAGCAGTACATGCGATTCAGCAGACGAATGTCAGAAAGCAACACGTGGCAGCAGCACCTGCTGGCGGCGCAGGCAGCAAGGTAGGTGCAGGCTGTGCGTGAGCGGGGTGTTGCCTAGCTCACGAGGGATTGCAGCTAGCACCAAACAGTGTGTATGATTGCAAGATAGCCACGACAGTGGTGCAGACTCACTCTATGTATGCACTTCTCACTCACAACAGTCTAACTGCTGTTCCTGGTGGCCTGCTGTTGTGCATGCAGGGACGTACAAGCTGCTGCTGAGCATCGCTGGCGGCTGGCGATGTCATTTTGGGAGGTGCACTGCGCATGGCGCTGCTTCGGGCGCTGGCGGCAATGGGCAGCATTGGCAGCAGAGGAGACCAGCGCAAGCACACGGCGCTGGCTGCTGCTGTGCAGCTTCCGCTGGTGGATGGCCATGGCCAAGCACTACCGCAGGTATGTGGTTGTGGCTGCAGCAAGTTGCCTCATCACATATGTGCATGTTGTGCTGAGGCTGCAGGAGCACTGAACCTTGGCATGCAGCTGATCAGCAAGCTAGCCCAGCTTGGGTCCATGCTTCAAAAGCCACGCTTTTTTATGACTCCCTGCGCCTAAAAGCTGTGTGCTGGTGACCGTTTGTTGCCTCATTTATCAACTTTCGGCCCATCAATTGATCAATTGCAGGCAGCGGCAGCAGGCTGAACTGCAAATGCAGCATCAACAGCAGCAGCAGCAGCAGCAGGAGCAGCAAACAAGTACAGCAGCTGTCAAACCAGCTGCAGTAGCAGCAACAGCAGCAGGTGATGCCAGTGCCTGGCCTGCTCACGGCAGCGGCAGCCAGCCCCAGCCTAGCAGGCCAGTTTCGCCGCTGACGGGCATAAGCAGGCTGCTGCAGCAGCAGCCACACCTTCGGCCACCTAGCACAGAGGCAGCAATGCTGCGCCAGCACCCAAGCGGCCGTCTGTTAGTTAGCTGTGTGCTGGCTGTCTGGCGGCAGCTGGTGCGACAGCGGCGTGAGCTGACGCATGTGCAGTCGCTGTTGGCCTGGCACCACATACAGCATGTGCAGGCTGGGGCCTGGAGCAAGTGGAGGGCTGCGTTTGAGGTGCAGTGCCCACAGCACAGGCTAATGCGCGCGGTATTCCAGAGCAGGAGGCACAGCACGCTGCGCAGGGTGAGTGATGCTGGCTTCAGCCTGGCAGCAGAGCAGCAATGGCAGGCGTTCTCGTGGCTGTGGCGATCGCTGCATGTCAGCTTGCATACATGCAACCTGCCTAGACTTGAAGAATGTGCAGGGGTTGTGGGAGCCTGCGCATATGCACAGCACAGTGCCCAGGTTGCGGAAAAAATACCTCATCGTCTGGCGTCCAGGGTGTGTACAGTGTGCTGGCCGCTGAAGCTGCTGCTGCGGCAGGCGGTCAGGCACTGGCGTGCATGGGCGCAGCACATCGCTCAGGGTGTGACCTGGTGTGACGGACGTTTGGCGTGCAACACGTGCTGCGGCTGCAGGTGGTGAGGCACTGGCGTGCATGGGCACCCGCCAAGCGCGCGGCGCGGCGCAAGCTGCGTGACGCGCATGCAGCGCTCAGCAGCAGCAGGCGCGGCCGCGTCTGGCGGGCGCTGCGGGAGTACACGTCAAAGCGGCGCGCAAGCGGCAAGCGCAAGCGGCAGGCACAGCAGCACTTCAGGTGGGCTGGCAGCATGCAACCGTGTTTGACGGGCGCGTTCCTGATACAGCAGCAGCAGCAGTTGTGCCGCCGCCTTCCCACCAGCAACTGGCCGCATTGCATGTGCTGTGCCAGCAGGCGGCGTCACGCACAAGCACACACCAGGCCTCTGGAGGCAGAAGGCGTTGGCGTGCTCTGCCAGCGGTTGATTGGCCTAAGCCCTGGGGCTGTGCATGCCGCCCTGCAGGAAGTCCTGCCTGCACAAGCACCTGGCACAGTGGGCGTACATGCTGGAGATCAGGGAAGCCTTTGAGCAGCTGGCTGATGCGTACTTGGAAGGTCTGCTGCGGCGCCGCGCAGCACGTCTGCTGACCTGGTGGCAGCATTGGGCTCAGCAGCGGCAGCAGCGGGAGCAGCTGCAGCTGGACGCGTGCGAGCACATGGAGGACTTTTGGCTTGGCAGGTGAGCAACGGCTGAAATGTGCTGGTAGAGAAGGTGTTGTGTTTGTGCGCAGAGCTGACGGCACGCTTGTCTCTGGACATTGTTGATTCTGCTTCCTCGTCTGCTCCGGTGACTGCATGCAACAGGTGCCTTCTTGCCTGGAGGGGCCGTGTGCTGCTGCGCCTGCAGCTGCAGCTACTGCAGGCGCAGGCGCAGCTGGTGTCAGCGCAAGCTGCTGGCAGGGCAGCACTGCGGGCTTGGCGGCAGGTGAAAAATTACAGCAGTGTTGAACTGTTGCACACATCGTACACAGGCATGTGCATGCTGGCAGAGACCAGGCTGCTGCCAGGCGATGTTGGGCTCGTGTTTGGTGCCCCTGACAGTCCGCTAGTCTGATGGCTGCAGTGTTCCCTGCCAGAACATGCACGATTTGCTGACAGATGTTGCTGCTGCGCCACCCATCGCGCAGCGCACGGAGCTGCGCAAGAGGCATCAGGCTGTCATGCTGGCCATCGTTACCAGCGTGTTTAGGCGCCAGCTGTCGACGGCTTGGGCGGCTTGGCGCGCCCACACGCTGCGCAAGCGGCAGCAGCAACAGGACCTGCGGGAGGTGCGGTGCTGTGGGGCATGGTGTTAATATAAATATTCATTGATTGCTGATCGTTGCTGCACGTGTTGCGAGCCGCAGGTTGAACCACCAGAACTGCAGCATATGCATGCTTCTCATGCTGGTGCAGCACTCCAGCCTAGTAATGCACGCTGGTTTGTGATGTGGAACGATTGCAAACCCGGCAGGCCTGCTCAGTGTCGCTGCTGCTGTGTCGTGGCGTGCTGCTGCAGCTGTCACTGCTGGACACGCAGCGTGTATGGCAGCAGGGCTTCACTGCATGGTGCGGTGCGCTCCACCGCAAGGTCAAGGCGGTGCAGGTGGGTGGTGCCTGGACACAGGGCAGCTGCCTACTGCTCTGCCTGCGGCCAACTTGTTGATGAGGCAGAGCGCACACAGCTGCATGCTTAGGCGTTGTCACCTTATCGCCGAAGTGCTTCCGGTGCAGCACTGCTGCGTGTATTGTGGTGCAGCTGCTGTGTGTGTGCTGCAACGTGCTGCTTACGTGTCTTCAACTCTGCTGCAGGTGGCACAGGCCCTGCAGGCAAACATGCTCCGGCGCTGTGTGCAGCACTGGAAGGCCTGGGTGGACCAGCGCTTGGACTGGCGCAACTTTGAGGCCCAGGTGGTTCAGCATCTGACACGCAGCAGGTGGGCTGCCATGCACAAGCTTGCAGCAGAAGCCTTGCAACTCATACGTGTGCAAACCCTTGACACTAGGAGCCATCAAATCAGGTCCAGCAGGGCACATACCAATTTGCGCAAAGGCTTGGCATTGTGACCGCTGAACATTAGGTCCAGCAGAGCTCAATCTTCTGTGTCAAGGCATGCTGTAGGTGTGTGTGGCTTCTGCTCTGCTGCTGTGCTGCATGCAGGGTGTGCGTCGTCGTGCAGCGCTGGCACACCACAGCAGCTCGCAGCGCAGTCACATGGCAGCTGCTCGCCGCTTCCTGCAGCAGCAGCGCCAGCGGCAGCTGGGCGCGCTTTCAATGCGTGGCGCCGCTGCTTGGAGCTGCGTGTGGCCAAGCGCATGAACGCGCTGTCTGCGCTGCTGCATTGGGAGCAGGCGCTGCTGCACAAGGGGCTGCTGGTGTGGATGCAGCGCACGCTGGTCTGGCGATGGAGGTGAGGGGACCGAGTGTGCTCTTTGCGGTGGGGGTTCAATCCCTGCTGTGTGCACAGGAGTAGGGGAAGTTCAGCTTCCTTACACAAAGCTGTTCTGGCGGTAGAGGTGAGGCAGCAGCATGCATTTTGAAAGCAACACTTACTGCTGCTGCGTTTGGTATGGCATGCGCATGCTGGCCAGCTGCCGAGTGCCAATGCCTGCACCATTGCAGGCAGCAAGAAGCTTGAAGGTCGGGCCGTCGCCATGTGTCAATGGGGCTGCACTGCACCGACGTACGATGGTTGCGCCGTCATTGACCGCTGTGCAGGCGCATGCGGCGGCTGCGCGCCGACACCTGCAGGGCGCTGCGGCTGCTGGACCTGGCGCTGACAGCCTGGACCAGCGTGTGGACCGAGAGCCAGGAGCTAGCCCAGAAGGCCGCGTTCTTCCTTGTGGGACGGCAGGCGGAGCTGAAGGTGCTGGCGCTGCGGGAGTGGCGGGAGCAAGCCGTGCGGCTGAAGCTGAAACGGGAGCGGCTGGAGATGTGAGGAGCCGTGGGGCGTGCTGCCCGCTCTCCGTTGGTTGACGTGAGAGCGTGTGTGTGTGCATGCGTGCCTGCGGGCGCGCCATGTCAACCAACAGCTTGCCTGTTGACATGACTGTCTCGTCTGCTGCTCTGCATTGCAGCGCTGGCCTGCACTGCAGCCTCACACGGCAGCAGCAGGTGCTGGCAGCCTGGCATGCCGAGGCAGGCCGGCGCGTGCGGCTGCGTGAGTTGGTGCTGTCCAGCCTGCAGCGCTGGAGCCACCTGGCGGTGTCGCGGGCCTTTGAGCAGTGGAAGGGCTGGGCGCTGCACAGGGCGGCGCTGCAGCGCAAGGCGCGGGCGGTGATGTCGCTGCTGGTTGGGCATAAGCTGCAGTGGGCGTTCTGCATGATGAGGTGGGAAGGGCTGGATTAAGGTTTTAGGCCAGCAGATGGACGGATGCAGGCTTGCTGCTTTGGTGCTGCGTCAATGCTGGCTATGATGTGCATCAGGCATTAATTGTGATATCTTCTGTCACTTGTCTGGGAAGGTGATATGAGGGTGGCTCCTTTGCAGGTGTCCGCTCTTGCTAAAACAACGTGTAAGTTATTATGATCGATTGATTGACTTGCCTGAAGGCTCGTGCTTGGCGCAACGCGTCCCTGATGTGTCGGTGTGCGCTTGCTGGCGTGTCTGCTGCAGGGAGCATGCGCTGCGCAAGCGCCGCACCCGCTCGGCTCGGCACTACCGGCAGCAGATGGTGGCACGCGCAGTGCTGCAGGCATGGCGGCAGCTGACGTCTGACGGCCGGGACTTCCGGCAGGTGCTGCAGAGTGTGGGCAGCGCATGCGTGAGGGCCTGGCGGCGGAGGCGTTTGGGGCCTGGCGGGACTTGGTGGTGGCCAAGCGGTGGAAGACCGCAGCGATGATGAGGTGAGGATGAGGCGGCGGGAGCTCACTGTGCTGTTGCGGCGGGGGTTTGGTTCCTGCTGTGTGCACAGGAGTAGGGGAGAGTTCATCTTCCTTACTCAGCAATGAAGAGGTGAGGATGCTCTGTGGAGGATGCACCACACGCATTTCAGTGAAAGGCCAGGGTGCAGGGCACCAGCAGCGCGTCGGTGCGGCCAGGTAGTGGCAGCTGGTGAGTATACAGCTGCAAGCAAAGTGGGCAGCGGTGTTGTACGTATCCTTCTGCTCCGTTACATGCTGTGCTGCAGGCTGCGGCTGAGGTCTGCTGTGCTGCCTGTGCAGGGCGCTGATGCTGTGGGGAGGCAACCGCAAGCGGCTGTGCTTCCAGACCTGGCGGCAGTGGGCGGGGCTGAAGCAGGGCAGGCGGCAGGCGCTGAGGCAGGCGCTGCACCACTGGCAGCACCTGTACCTGTCGCAGGCCTCATGGGCTGGCGGTACCACACACAGCGTGCGCAGGTGCGTGCTGGTGGTTCGAAGTTGCACAACATGGGTGCTGTTGAAGCTGTTCTGGCTTGTGGTGGTACGGTTGTTAAAACCCAGTTTGCTGCACTGAGTTCCGTTGCCGGCAGCCAGAGGCAAGCTGCGCACACGTTTGTATATTTACTGTTGTTGAACACTGGTGCTGCCGTGCTGCAGGTGGCCCGCAACGTGCTGCGCCACTTTCACATGCAGCGGCTGCGTTTGGCCTTTGACACCTGGCGCTCCTGGCAGCAGCGCAAGGCATGGCTGGGCGCTGTGTTCTCTGAGCTGCAGGGCAGGGGCCACAAGCAGGTATGTACATGAACTCGTGTGGCAGGTGTGCATCTTGTCACCGTGCTGGATCAGCAGCTGCCTTGCAGTATGCGATGCGCATTGTTGGGTGCGCGTGCGTTGCATCGTTGGTGTCGGCTTGAGGCTTGTGGTTCTCAGCTTCTCCTGCAGGCACATACTAACCAGAGTACGAGTGCCCTGCCGGAGCGTCAGTGTGCTTGTGTGTATGACCGCTGCATGCGCAGATCCTGCAAGTGGTCTGGAGCGCTTGGCGTGCCTTTGTGCCCAGCAGCCGGACCAAGCGCCACGTGAGGGGCCGCGCCCTGCTGTTCTGGCAGCACCGCCTGCGCGCCGTCTGCTTCTTCTCCTGGCAGGACTACGTCACCGCCAGGGCCCGCACGCAGCAGCAGCTGGTCACCGTGCTGCTGCACTGGGAGCGGCGCCTGGCGGGGGGCGCGTTCAGGGCGTGGCGGCAGGCTGCGCAGCTGCAGGTGTACAGGCGGCACGTGGTGCAGGTCATGGGCAGCAGGATGAGCAGCGGGCTGCTGTTCAAGACCTTCTCGTGCTGGAGGTGCGCAGTGCGTAGGTCAAGCTTGCTGCGTAGGTCCTGCTGCATCCGTACGTGTTTGTGTCCCAGAGGACTGAACGATGAAATGTACATGCACCAGCAGCATGATGTGCCACACTTGCAGGTGCAAACATCAAGCAGCCTGGGAGGGCCGCCTGGCGCTGTGGTTTATTTGCTGCTGTTTGTCTTGAGCTGCAGGGACCTGGTGCTTGCCAAGCAGGCGCGCAGGCAGCAGGCGGCGGCTGCGCGAGGGCGCTGGGCGAGCCTGCAGCGGCGGCGCGTGCTGCTCCATTGGCGGCTGGCCGCCCACGACGAGCACGTCACACGCAAGGTGCGCGCTGCAGCTGAGGACGCCTCAGGGTTGCGAGCTCACGTAGCGTTGCTGTGCCGCATTGCTGTGCAGCTGCACGGCGTTAGCCGGTGCAGGGAAAGGCAACACACGCTGCTGCCGATGACGCCTCAGGGTTGCAAGCTCACGCAGCGTCGCTGTTTTGTTGGACAAGCAATGCAGGGCTCAGCCCGGCGGCTGCCAAACATCACCTGTGCAGTGCCTGGCCGACCTGCCTGCCTGCACCTTTGCATGCAGGTCATGCAGCACTGGCAGCAAGGTCTGCTGGCGCGTGTGTTTGCGCGCTGGAGGCAGGCGGTGCTGCTGCATCAGGTGCGCATGGTGGGCAGCAGCGTCGGCAGGCGGCGGCTGTGGCAGGCGTGGACCGCGTGGCGGTTGAGCGGGATGTGCAGCACTGCAGCTCGCAGGAGCTGTTGCCCCAACGGGGCTTCTTGGTTCCAGCAGTGTAAGCCGTGTGCAGTATAGTCTCAGAGCCTGCCCGTCTGGGGACAGCAGCTTGGGTATCCGAGCCTGTCTCAGCTGATATTGTTGTGGCTTGAGTGCAAGCGCAAGCGCGTCTTGTGGGCGAAGGCATGGGCTGCCAAGCTCGTGCTCCCGGTATGTCCACCCCCAGGCCTGCAAATGTAACCCGGCAACCGCGTGTGGCGCACTGCAGGAAGTCGTTAATCTGCGCCACCAGGTGTCAGGCCGCCTGCGTGGTTTCGCTGCACGCATGGCACATGCTGACCTGGCGCGTGCTTGGGACGGCTGGCGGGAGCGTGTGCTGCTGCGGCAGATGGCAGTCATGGCTGCCGCACGTTGGAGAGCTGGCATGGTTGCAGGGTGGGTGGAGCTCTCGCTGCGTGCCTGTTATCCTGCTTGCACACGGACAGGCTCACATGGTTTACTCGCAGCGACTTGCGCATGCCGTTCGGCGCAGCACACACCACAAAGCGTTTCAAGTGCGTGGGAGGGCATCAAGCGTTGAGGTCCGGTTGCCTGCTGCTGCCTTTGCAGGTGCTTCAGGTCCTGGCGGCTGTGGACGGTGCAGCGGCGCACAGCAGCGCACAAGGTGCACCACGTACGCAGCCGTGTGGAGCAGCGGCTGGCCAGCGCTGTCCTGCGGGAGTGGGCAGCGCTGGCTTGGGAGCTGCCACGTGCACGCAAAGCTGCTGCACTGCAGGTGGGTGCAGCTGGAGATTACCTGCAGCTGCCTGATGATTGTCTAGATGCAGACTCCCCTTCTGGTGACATGTACAGGGGTGTACAACAGCAAAGTCTGCATGCTGGTGCTGCAGTTGGCCCCGCTTGCTGACTGCTGCACAAGCCAGGTTCCATGCACCAGAGAACCACCGTGTGCAGCTCTGCCTCGGAACGCCCCATGTCTGCAGATCACGGACAATGGCATGCGTACAATGTGTGTGTTTAAAAGGAAATTTCTGGCTGCATCCCTGTGCAGGAGCTGTGGCTGCAGCGCCGCGTGCTGTGGGGCTGGCGGGACTGGCTGCGCCTGCGCGTGCGCTGGTGCCAGTTCGACGTTGCTGTCGCCACGCGCTGGACCAACCTGCACCTGTCAGCGGCCTGGCATGCCTGGCGGGGCTGGCAGCTGCAGCGCCAGCAGAAGCGCGAGGCAGCGCGGACGGTCGCTCGCAGGTGGACGAACCTGCACCTGGCAGCTGCCTTCCAGGCTTGGTGGGAGATGGTGCAGGTGCACCGCCACAGGAAGGCGGTGTGTGAGACTGTAGCTGGCCGCTGGCGCAACCTCCACACAGCCGCGGCCTTCGGCGCTTGGCGCTCGTTTGTGCGGCGCCAGGCGACGCGTCGCAGTGCGCATACTGCTGTCGCTGCCCGCTGGACCAATCTGCATCTGACGATGGCCTTTGGTGCTTGGCGGGAGGCCGTTTCAGGGGCGGCAGCACGCGCAGCGGCAGCAGCAGCATCGGCGCAGCGCTTGGAGCGGCAGCTGCTTGCAGCAGCGCTGCTGGGCTGGCAGCAGGTCACCATGCGCAAGGCAGCTGTGCGTGTGAAGGGCTCGGCTCTGCAGCAGCGCTGGCGCCGGCAGCAGCTGCGCCGGGGGCTTGATAGCTGGCTGGTGGCAGTGGCTTGGCAGGCAGCGAAGCGGCGAGCAGATGTGCATTGGCATTATGTCGTGCTGCGCTCGCTGCTGCGGCTGTGGTGGAGCCACACCGAGCGCAAGGCCAGCCATGCACGGGTGAGAGGCACTGCTTGATGGATTTAAAGCAGATGTTAGCAGGCCACGGGCGAAGGGCGCCATGCACCTGCTGACGTGTCGAAGACTGGTAGCAACACTGCTGCTGCTGCCTGCTTTCAGTGTCAATTGCATGTTTGCAGCGATTGTTTCAGGTAGCAGTTGATATAGATGCGCTGCGCCAGTCATTTTGAAACTAACTCCTGCTTAATGTCTGACGTCGCCGCCTTCACTGCTTGCTGCCTGCCTGCAGACTGTGCTGCTGTTGCTCAGCCGTTCAGAGCTGCAGCTGCTGCGCCGCAGCTTCGCCAGCTGGCGGGGCTACAGCACATACAGGCAGCAGAAGGCCGTGGCAGGCGAGCACGCCGCATCTGCACGGCTGCAGCAGGTGTTCACTGCCTGGTCAAGTCTGGCCAGCGAAAGCAGGCAGAGGGCAGATGCGGCCAATGCCATGTCGGCACGCTTACAGGCTCGCAGCCGCGGCCAGCTGCTGCAGGCTAGCATAACCAGCTGGAGGCAGTACTCAGCCTACCACAAGCAGAAGGCCGCAGCAGACGAGTACGCGCGTGCCAAGCTGCAGCAGCAGGTGTTTTGGGGCTGGCTGGTCCTGGCAGAGGATGCCCGGCAGCGGCACTCGGCGGCCGCCAGCATGGCCGCGGGCGTGGCTGCACGTGCAGCGCACGAGATGCGGCTCGCGTGCTTTGCTGGGTGGCAGATGCTGGCAGTGCGCACGCGCACAGTCAAGGTGCGCGGCGGCGACGCGACATGCAGCCGGCGCTGCTGTGCTGTTGGCGGCAGCTGGAGGTGCTGTCAGCAGCTCGCAGCAGGGCTCCACCTCTTGTGTCTGTACAAGGGATGTGTACATCAGCACATCGGCCCGTATCATGCAGCAGGCTGCAAGCACAGACACCATGCTGCTTCCCAGCCACTGCTGATGGTGCCTGCCCATGCTGCACGCATTGCATGGTGCGACGCTTTGCAGGCGACTGTGCTTGCTTTCAGCGCGCGCCGCATGCGCTGCTGCCTGCAAGCGTGGCTCATCCATGCGCGCCAGCTGGCTGGGGCGTCCCGCATGCTGCGGCAGCTGCTGGCGTCTACCCTGGCAGGTGCATTCCTCGAGTGGCGTGCTGTGGCTGGCGAGAAGGCACACTGGCGCAGGGTGGGTGCTGGGTGGCAGCACCTCCCTGCATGTCCTTGCCAGCTCAGTATGCCAGATCACTCAGCGGCTGCCTGCTTGTGCATGCTCGTTCTCTAGTCAGGCAGCCAGGCAAGAAGTCTGCTAGTTGCACTCTTGTGGTGTGTTGGCTGGAACATTCACAGCATTGAGGGACATCACATGCTGGGAGCTCCGCTTTCTCTGCATGCGGCAGTGCACTGGATTGTCTTGTTGACTTTACAGGTGGGCTTGCAGCTGGAGCAGTTCACCCACACCAGCGACGGCAGCAGCACCGCACAGCTGGCGCGCCAAGCGGCTGTCCGCTGGCGGCACTGGCCGCTGTCGGTTGCTTTCGAATTCTGGCGTGCCAACGCAGCAGAGGAGACATTGGAGCGCACCAACGAGAAGCGCGCCTCAACGTTCCTGTACTTTGCACTCACGGCGAAGGCCCTGACGGGGTTCAAGTGGGCGGTGCGGGATGCGCACGTGAATAACGCTGCTGGGCAGCACAGGCGGGTGATGACTCAGCGTTCGGTGCTGCGTGCGTGGCGGGTGGCTGCCCTGCATGTCAAGGTGCGGCAACTGGCGGCTGGCATTTGCTGCTGCATTTCTCGTTCATGGATGTCCCGCATTTGATGGGAGGCCGGGGTGCCACACCTCAGCAACAAATTCACCCTAAACCTGACGCCTGGCGCTCTTCTGTGTCCTTCTTGAAGACATAAGTAAAACTGCCCTCGCCACACCCCTCAAACGCACCAGCCCACGTCTGTCGGTTGCCGTGTGGCTGTGCCGTGTTCCTGCAGGAGAAGCGCCAGAAGCTGGTCGCCGCGCTGTTCACCTACGCCTCCGGCTTGACCAGGAGGGCCACCGTAGCCTGGCTGCTGTGTCTGCAGCGCCGCCACGCCAAGGCGCAGCAGTGGCAGCGCGCAGCGCGGCACTACGTGCTGCGGCGCAAGGCAGCCTGCCTCAGCAGCTGGCTGCGCACGACTCGGTACCTGGCGCCGCTGCGGCGCAACATGGGGCAGCTGCACACCAAGGTGACTCCAGCAAGGGCAGGGGGTCCATCGATGTCGCTGCATCTCGCTGAAGCTGGAGCTTGAATGCACGTTGCAGCGCCGAGCTGGGTAGCTGCTGGCTGTCTAGGCACTGCGCAGATGGCCGCTTCCTGTTTTTTCGTTTGCAAGGCAAACATCATGTGCAGCTGCAGCCACACAAAGAAATATCATAGCCACGCATGCACCCTGGGATGTAATATCATAGCCACGCATACATTATATCATATGCATATCAAATACATGTCATAGCCGCGCATGCATGCACCCTGGCATGCCACATGTACCTGTGCAACCCAGGGCACCGCATCAGGTACTGTGTCACCACCCTCTGTCTCTGTCTGAACACTGCTGTATGTCTCTGCATGACGCCGCAGCGCCAGCAGCAGACCATGCGGCAGGTGGTGGGGGCGTGGCAGCTGCATGTCTACAGGGCAGAGCTGCTGCGGCACGCGCTGGCACGGGTGCTGCACAAAGCGCTTGCCGAGGCGTTTGGCGTGTGGAGGGAGCTGGCACTGCAGCTGATGCGCAGGCGCTTACTGCTGCAGGTGGGCGCTGGAGGGTTCCAGTGTACGGCATCGCGCCACTGCTGTGTGCTGAGCGGGACGTGGCTAGTTAGCTGCCGTACCTGAGCTGTTGTCAGCGCCCTGAACACTGCAGCTGTGGCATGGCGTACTCGTGCGCCTGCTCCGGCCTGAGCACGTCGTCGTGGGGCTCCTCTGTTGTTTGCTGCTTGGGTCGCTGGCGATCACGTGTGTTCACAGCGCTCTTGTAAAAATGCTGCGCTACTTGTGCTTGCGCTCGGACCAGGCCGCCATAGCGCGCATCAGCCACCTGCAGCTGTCGCGCGCCTTCAATCGCTGGCGCGAAGCAGCGGCGCAGCTGCAGCAGCTGCGGGCCAAGGCTCAGCTTGTGCTGGCCCGCACACTGCAGCGGCAGCTGCTCACTGCATACGGCTGCTGGAGGGCTTACGTGGCGCACAGGTCGTGGAAGTGTGAGCGGCTGGCGCTGGCGCTGGCGCACTGGCACGCCACGCACCGCAGGCGCACACTGGCTGCTTGGAAGACGTTCATCGAGGTGGGCGACGGCCGTCCTCTTGGTGGCCTGTTTGTGGGTGTGGTTTGCCTGCTGTGGGTGCCTGCGTGAGTGGCGGCAGCTGCTGTGTGCGTTCGAGGGTGTACCTGCTGTGTGCAGGCTGGTGCACCGCCACTTCTGGCAGCATGATTGCGGCCAGGGAGGCACGCAGCAGAGTTTAAGTACACAATCTTTCACTTTGCACACCTGCAGGAGGCCCGCCACTACCAGCGGCTCTCACAGCGGATGCTGGCAGCGCGCCAGCGGGCACGGCTCGCCGCGTCCCTGCACTGGTGGCACCTCGCAGCCCAGGACCTGCACCACCACCGCGCGGTGCTGGCGTCCTTCAGGGCGCGCCGCATGCGCAGGGACGGCCACGCCGTGCTGCGGGCGTGGCGCTGCTGGGCACGGGAGCGTGCGCAGGAGCGGCGGGCGATGGTGTGCTACTGGAACCGGCTGCTGGTCACGGTGAGGATGCAAGGGGTTCAGGACACTGCGGAACCGCTTACAATGCGAGATCATCACTGTTGTGCAGTTTAGGTGCCCACTGCGGTGGCGGAGCACGCACTGCTGCAGTGACACACATGGTGATGTGCAGGAGATCAGCCACGCTGATCTCTCCGAGTGCAACGCGCTGTTTCACGGCAGATGCTGCGGTGGACAAGGCCCGTGTGTGCGTTGCGCTTGCAGGCTTTTGGCGGCTGGATGTTGGCCCTGGAGGAAGCCCGCACAGCGCGTGCAGAGGCCCTGCACGCGGTTCACCTCACAGCACGTGGCCTGGCAGCCTGGAAGCTTGCCATGGCCCTGGCGCACCGCAAGCGCGTGCTGTGCAAGGCCGCACAGCAGCTGTGTGGAGCCTGGAGCGTGCGCAAGGGGCTGCAGCGCTGGATGGTGTTTGCGTACTACAGGCACATGGGGCATGTGGCGCTGCACTTCCGCATACGGCGCCTGGGATGCATAGTGATGCGCGCATGGCAGCAGGTGGGCAGACGAGGTGCTGGCGCAATCGCTGGCAGATGCGAGTCTGCCACTGGATTGATGACGCTGTACGTGAATGTTGTTTTACAAGCTGCAAGCAGCATGCAAGATGCGCTGAAGCATTTGTGATGTGATGATCATTGGCCACCACCGAAGAAGATCTGCATGTGACAGACCTTGAAGGAGAGCCCGCGAGGCTGGTGTCTGCCTTGCGCCTGTCGCACACAACCCGCTTGTGCATGGCTTTGCAGTGTTGAACTCAGTGGCAGGTGGGCCAATGCACAGCCGTCATCAGGCAGCCCATCAGGAACAGGGTTGCCCAATGGTGTGGCTCCTTGATGTGGTGTGCTGCCGCTTCCTGCCCCTTGATGTGACCAAGATGCGACCAACATCGCGTGCTGCTCAGATCGTGTGCTGCCGCTTCCTGCATGACTCACATCAGGCTGCCCGAGAGCGTGCCCAGCTGCGTCACGCCTCGCTGGAGCTGACACACCAGCTGGCCGTCAGCACAGCCGCCAGCCTGCTCACACACTGGCAGCAGCTGGCAGCGGCCCGGCGCCACCAGCGGCGGCGGCTGCTGCGCGGCTGCTGGGGCGAGCTGGTGTGCTGGACCGCCAGGCACAGGGTGCGCAGCCGCATGCTGCGGGCCGCTGTGCAGCAGCTGGACATGAAGAAGCGGGAGCGGTGCTTCTACACGTGGCGGTGGTACTGCCAGGTGCGTGGATGCAACACGGCTGTGCCTGTTGTTTGTACCAGCTTTGCCGCCAGTGAGCTGGCATCTGCCGGAGGAAGGTTACCAGGAAGGTTACCAATTTCTGGGCAGCAGTAAAAACACACTCATTGGCGACCTGGCTCATCCTGCTACCTCTGTAGTCTCAGTTTGCAGCCTGTATGTCTGCGTTTGCCGTCGTGTGCTGCCGCAGGTGCGGGTGCTGCGCAACGTGGCGTTCCAGCACAAGCAGCGAGCCATACGCGAGGCGCTGGCGATCGGGGAGCAGGTGGCACGGCGGCGGCGCGCCGCGCTGCTGGCATCAACCTTCATGGCCTGGCACGTGCAGGTGGGCTCCCCGGCAGCACCCTGGGTGCCGTCACTGCTTGGGCAGCAGCTGCATGGCTGTCTCCTTTTTTGACGCTGTTCCTCAAGTGCCTGTTGAGCGCGCTCGTGTACATGTACAAATGACGCAGTTCAGCCGTCACAATCGATGTTTGGTGTGCAGTGCCACCCAGCGTGCAGGTCAGCATGTACTGGAAGGTAGCAGAGACGCTGGCCAGCACGTTGCGCCACAAGCCGGCAAAGGGGCGGCACCCTTGTTGTCTATGCTTGACGCTCAAGGTTGTAGCACCGTCAGCGTCACACGCCTGCGCGCGACGCTGCCGTGGTGCCTGCCGCCTGCAGGTCAGCATGTACCGCAAGGTAGCAGAGAAGCTGGCCAGCCTGCTGCACCACAGCCTGGCGACTTGCTTCAGGGCCTGGCGTGACGCAGCAGGCCACGCGCGCGTTGACATGCTGCTAGCCGAGCGCCATGCGGGCACCACAACGCTCCGCAGGCTCCTGCCGGCGTGGCTAATGCGTCGGGCGAGCTGAAGCAGCAGCGGCTGCTGCACGAGGCTGCGGCGGATAAGCTGCTGAGGCGGGGGTTAGCCGGCAGGGTTCTGCGGGGATGGACGGAGGAGTGCCAGGTGGCAGGGAGCAGCGCGCTGCGCTGTGGCGGGTGTTGCTGCTGGTGCTGCAAGCGCAGCGGACCGCGCTGCTGCGGGAGGCGGTGCAGGACTGGCACGAGGCGGCAGCGCAGCAGGTGGCGCTGCGCGCGTGCGTGGCAGGCTTCGTGAACAAGCGGCGGCTGCAGTGCCTGTCAGAGTCCTGACGCTCTGGCATCAGTACGCTGCCGCGATGCGCACGGACGGCGCCGCGCTGATGCCTGCTGCGCTGGCGGCGCCATCGCCGGCAGCTGCTGCTGCAGCAGCGCTGGGAACAAGGGGCTGGCACATGCAGCGCTGTGGGCTGCTGTCGATGCGGACGCGACGTACTACTCGGCCGGGCCAGTGCTACTGGGTGGTAAGCGAGCAAGCCGTACAGCGGCACTGGCTGCTGCTGGGTTGGCAGCTAGCGTCGACGGACCAATGCTTGTTCCTGCAGCAGCCTACGCTTCTGGTACTTGTTATCGGGCTTATGCTGATAGTTCTGGCATTATGCTAATGGCGTTGGTGCAGCAGCAGCAGCAGCAGCAGCAGCAGGGATGCAGCTGCCACCTGGGGTGCTGCCGGTTACGGGCGGGCCTGGGTCGCCGCTGCTGGGCCCCCGCAGCGCGCGACAGGACCGGCGGCTGGCACGGCGGCTGGCAGCGATGGGCGGCGGCGCTGCAGAGGTGGGCGGGCGCGCATGTATGCCTTGAGCTACTTCATAATCGTTATGAAGCTATAGTTCAGCTGGAAGATGCATTTGTGCCTTGTGATTCGAAAGGCACCCGGCTGCGTTCCTGCCACGGCCCCATCAGCCAGGCCCTGTCTTAGGCCCTCAGGCCTAGCCCCTCTCATGTCTCAGGTCACAGGCTCCACAGTTCCGGCAAGACCCACAAACCTGTGTGCGGACTGGAGCCCTGACCTGCCTGCACTGCTGTGCTTTTTGGTCACACTGTCACCCTCCACTGCCATCCCCTGCGCACCTGCCGCCTGCAGGTCGACCCGGGATCAGACGATGAGCAGCAGCTGTTTGCAAGCCTGCCAGCCACCCGCGCCGCCGCAGCAGCAGCGGAGCGGCACAACAGGCAGCAGCCGCTGCTGGCGCTCAGCCGCGGCTACAGGCGGCACCGGGTGACGCTGGACGACGAGCGGCAGCAGTACGACGACGCGGCAGCGTCGGGCTCGCCGAGATGCGCCTCGCCTGGCTTTGACTTGCATCTGTTGCGGACAGCATGCGGCAGGGGTGGCTTGACCTGCACTCCATTGCGGACAGCATGCGGCAGGTGGGGCTTGGCTTGCACCTGGCGGCAGCATGCGGCGGGGTGGCTGACTGCACTCCATTGCGGACAGCATGCGGCAGGTGGGTGGCTTTGGCTGCACTCCGTTGCGGACAGCATGCGGCAGGTGGGTGACGGCAGGTTGCAGCAGGGGCCTGCCGACGGCAGGCGCGCAACTCCGCTGCCAGCAGATGCTGGCGGGAACGTGAGCTGCTCCGCAATGCTTGCATGCTCTGATGCCCTGTGCACTTTCCCCTTCCAAGTCTACGTGTATAAGCTGGAAGCTTAGGCTGTCATACATTGCTGCTGCTGCTGCTGCTGCTGCTGCTGCTGCTGCTGCTGTGCTGTGTATGTGCAGGCTCAAGAGCAGGGCTTGTCCCCGTGGCAGCTGCCCAGTGTGCGGTCACCACGCGCCAAGGCAGTGCACCCCACAACACTCTCACTGGACGAGCTGCACAGCTATCAGCAGCAGTACCCTTACCACCTGGAGGAGCAGCAGCAGCAACAGATCCACAGCAGCTTGCGGCAGAGCTCCGGTGCAGCGCTGCAGCAGCAGCAGCAGCAGCAGCGAGGTGGTGGCGTGCAAGTTGTTGGCAGGCCGGGATCAGCTGGCAATGGTGCTGACTACCAGCCGCTGCTTGAGCAGCAGCTGAAGCTGCACCAGCAGCAGGCAGAGTTGTGTGCGTTCCAGCTGCAGCAAAGGGACATGGACAGGCAGCAGCACAGCCCATCACCAAGCAGGCAGCAGCAGGGCCAGCTGCAGCAGTACTACCAGCATGCCGAGCCGTGGCACGAGTCTGGTCAGGCCTGGCGCAATGGCAGCCGCCGCAGCACAGCAGGTGCTGCTGCACCTGATACGCACTGGTCTGAGCGGCGGCAGCACATACTTGGCGGGTACAGCGCCAGCAGCAATGACGAAGGCAGTGGCTCGAACGGCAGCAGGGACAGCAGGTCGCGCGAGCGCTGCCGCTGGCTCGCAGGATGCTGCACAGCAGCAGCAGCAGGAGCGGGAGCTCCACCAGCAGCTCTATGGCAGGTGGGCGGAGAAGCAGGGGGTGCCGTCACCGCACAGGCAGCAGCAGCAGGGCCTGCGGCAGGAGTGGCAGCAGAGGCAGCAGCCTGGCAGCCCCATGCGTGCCCCTCCAGCAGCAGCAGCAGCAGCAGCAGTGCCGAGGTTTGGTGGGGACATCCTGCCGAGGTCCCTGGCAGCACTAGTGGGCCCCGCGGGGGGCGGCGAGGTGTCAACGACAGTGCAGGCAGTGCTGGGCCGGTGACGCCTGCCGGAATGTTCGGCCAGCTGTCCAGAGGCAGCGTTGGAGCTGCGTCGCCTGCTGTGTCAGCTGCCAGCAGGCAGCTGCAGCAGGTGGTGAGGCGGGCGAGTGCTGCTGGTGCGGCTGGCGGCAGTGGGGGTGGGGCGGGCAAGGGTGATGGGGCGGCCGCAGGGTTCTCTTTTGGGGCCTGGGAATTTGTGGGGCAGTGAGTGGGTATGGGGCAGACGCAGCATGGCATGTGCAGCGATGTGCGGGCACTGTTCAGTCCAAGGTTGTGATCTTTGGATCTTGTGAGTTTGTATATTGATCTGGTGAAACATGACCGTGGCGATTATGTTTCACATATGATATCGATGATGGTACCGGGAAGCATGGTGCTGATGCAGGTTGAGGCAGTGCATGCGCATGCGCATGGCGACATGTGCTGCTGCCAGTCACTGGCATGCACAGTGTATGTACATGTGGCTTGCAGCCAAGGGCGGTGTCCGTTGCTGGTCACCGCACTGGAGTTAGCAGCTGCAGACATAGTCAGACAGGTACAGCCAGATCAACATCATGCCATCAAGCACTGGAGTCTCACGAGCACACCACACAGCGTATGCACGATGCGCATGTGCAAGGACAGTGCTGTGCAGCTGGTGCGCAGCACGTGCTGCATTGCATGCAAAGCAAAGCATGCAAAGCAAAGCAGTTCGCGCACATGTTGTCACAGGCATGCCATGCCGCAGTGCGCCATTCCTTGGTCATGAATGTTGCCGCAACATCGTAGCAGCGGCTGCTACGTTTTGGTACTCAGGGGTGATGCTGCTGCTAAACACCACAGTCCTGGAACAAAATAGCGGCATTTTAATTTACCAAACTCACAATGAGTAGAACTGAAGGCTAGCAAAGCCTGCCGCAGGCTGAAATATTCTAAAAAGAAGGTAAATCCTGAAGCCTGCTGTGTGTGTGTGTGTTGTGATGATTAGCGAAAAGAGTGCTTACACCATTGGATGAGGTCTTGCAGGCATCGCAAAGTTGCAAGCACGCAGATCGGTTCACAGTTGCCGTGTGGGGGTGACACCCTGCTAACAACCCTAATCTAAGTCTCGTCGGACGTCCACCTGATCGTCACCCCGTCATGTGCGCGGTGTGTGGACTAATCTTACTGTCTCTTGCTGCTTGGCTTTACCAAAGTACATTTCAATCGCTGCAGCTGAACTACGTCACTTGTCGTGCAGCATGACGCTTCCGCATCGCACGCTTGGCAAGGGATTGAAGGGGTCAGCTATTGGATTGGGATGCATGTCTCTCACTCCGGTGAGCTCGTGCATTGTGCGCAGCTGCGCGAAAAACCGGGTGGCTGTGCTGTGGATGTACAGCAGCAGCAGCAGCAGCAGCAGCCAGCAGCAGGAGCACTGAAACCGCAGTAGACTGCGATTCATTGACGTGTAAAATCTACTCTTACTGTAACATTTGGTGTACTGTATGGCGCTTCAATGCCAGGAGTGTGTTCCAGTATGAGCTGCAAGCAAGCTCCTGCATGCAACCTGCCTTCAGGGCTTGACTGCCTGCTTATTGGCTGAATGCATCGTGCTTTGTAGGGCTTTTATGGCAAGGAAGGGATTTCAGAGGAACAGGCATCAAGCTCATCCAAAGGGCACTGGAGCTTGGAGTGACTCTGTTCAACACGAGTGACCTCTATGGCCCCTACACAAATGAGCAGCTGCTAGGTGAGCATGCCAAGCAACCCACAAAGTTGTAAGGTTCAACCTAAAGTTACTGCAGGCGTGGATGCACACCACACACTGCTGTGGTGAATTGCAGAGAGAGCAAGATATTACACCCATACCGCAGCTGCAACTAGGCAGGAACGTGGGACAATCATCCCTACAAACAATGCTTCAGCCTTCAGCCGCTGCCCCAGCAGAGACACAGCTGGCAGGGCATGGAATACTGCTAGCTGCAGGAACAGCAGCAGCAGCACATGCCAGCACAGCACACCACTAGACAGCACAGTAGCCGTGACTGAAGTGAACTCGTTGATTCTATCGCGCCTGACCGGGCTGCTTCTCCCCAGTGCAAGGCAACGCATTATGGGTGATGACATGAATTAAGCATAATCTGAGCCTCTGCTGCCACTGCGTTTCCCCCTTTGTTGCAGGCAAGGCCTTGAAAAACGCACCCCGCGAGAGCTACACAATCTGCACCAAATGGGGACCCATGTTTGACGACAATGGCGCCGTGAGCCACACGCAAACCAGGGACTATGCGCGCAAGGCATGTGAGGGTGCGCTGCAGCGGCTGGGCACCGACTACATCGACCTCTTCACGCTGCGTGGCCCTGTACAGCCCGGCACTGACATTGCAGACCTCATGCAGGAACTCAAGGTGAGAATTGGGGTGGGAACTTTGGCGAGAAATCTGTGTGACTGTAACATTCACTGTCAATGTTGTTGTGGTCATGCTGATGGATAATATGGTAACAACTTTGCTTGTCTGTGACGCTCACTTTCAGCATTGTGGACATGCATTGTGTGCTGGTGTTGTGCACGTGATGTCCATGTGTATCTCTGTAGATCTGTGGACTGCCAGGAATGCGGGAAGCCCGTCATCAATTGCACCCCTGGGGAACTTGTGGAAACTCTGCTGCTGAACATCACGAGTCGCGAATCATGACGTGAAGCATTGGTTGCTCAATGAATGGTTGACATAACAACAGCCCCGGTGAGCAAGTGTACACATTCAAAGCACACAAGCGCTGACCACACAACCCACTCCTCCCTTTTAGGATGTATGCAGTAAAGGCGGCATGGCGGCCACAGCTGGCAGTCTTGAGGGGATGTGTCCTTTGCATGTCTATACCTGGGTAACTGTAAGTGATGGACTGTACAGTCTGCCATATGCCTGCAGCCCTTCTCCTTTACACTTGATGCAGCACTTTCCTTGCCTGCTCTGCCTGCAATTGTTTTGGTCCGCCGGTAGGAGCTTGTGGCCGAGGGCAAGATCAGGCACGTTGGACTGTCCGAGGTTGGGCCAGACCAGATCAGGGCAGCAGCGGCAGTGGTGCCCATCACAGCCATTGAGCAGGAGTGGTCGCTGTTTGTAAGAGACCTGGAGGTGGGTTGCACTGACAAGGGTTGTTACATGTTCTATGCTTACAAGGCATCTGTGGCTCAAGCTCATGTGTTGGAGTTCAGAGCTGATACGTAACACGTGCAGCACTTTGAGGCAAATGTGAGTTCATTGTGCAAAAGCAGCTGTGGGCTTGAGTGTTGCAGTGACAGTGAGCCGGAGCTATCACCTGCTCATCTAATTGCACACCCTTGCACCTTTGCTCTGCTGCTGCTTCTGCTGCTGCTTCAGAGTGACCTGCTGCCAGTGTGCCGGGAGTTGGGCATTGGTGTGCTTGCCTACAGCCCCTTAGGCAGGGGCCTGCTGACTGGTCAGCTGAAAGACACCAGCAAACTCGACCCAAGCGACTTCAGAGTGACAGCATCGCCATGGTTTGACCATGGCAACCTGCAGCAGGTGCGGACAGAGCCTGTTTGCACAGTCTGCTTGTTACATCACAGGTCAGCACTGCCGTCTCTGAGAGATAAACATCAAGCCTGTGCGCACAATTGGGCCAGAGGTGGTTGCTGCTATGGAGCAGATACGCAAGACTTCTCAAAGGTGGCCAGCTGGCAACAGCCTGCCTGCTTGCATAGACCCTTGATGGCAGTCCAGGCAACACTGACACGACTGGCGACTGCACGCACTGCCTCCTTGCACACTCGCGGCTCGACACATGCTGCTGTAAACCCTACCCCTGCCTCCTCCGCAGAACCTCAAGCTGGTGGCTGCTGTGGAGCAGATGGCGGCCAGGAAGGGCGTCACCGCAGGCCAGCTGGCCACGGCTTGGCTGCTGGCCAAGTCGCCCGATGTCATACCCATCCCAGGGACAAAGCGTGTCGCAGCCCTAGAAGAGAATGTTGGTGCTGCTGCTGTCTGCCTAACTGCTGAGGAGGTGGCTGAGCTGGAAGCAGCTGTGCCTGTTGATGGGGTGGCTGGGGAGCGCTATGCGCACATGCAGCACCTCACATACAAGGGCAACATGTAAAGCCTACAACACGCCGTACGACTTCCTTGGACTATGCACGGATCGACTTCTGTGGACTATGCACGGATTGATGCTTCCATTTTTGAACGTATCAGCAGGTTGGAAAATGACAGGCTGGTGTTGCTGAGCATCTCAACCGCTGGTGTATCTCAATCAACTGAGGGTTCTGTTGCGCTCATAGAGATGGAGTTGGACAGACCTGTAGTTCTGGGCTGGGTGGCGGGATTGCTGTGCGCGCATTGTGGTATGGAGCGCCTGACACACGAGGAGCATGTGAGCTGTGGAAACAGTGTCAACCTTCAGAGCACCTGCGGCATGAGTGGTTGCAGAGAAGCATGTCGCTGCACGGCTGGAAATGTTTGGCTATTACCGTCAAGGGGGGTGGGCGGGGCGTGGGTCTGTTCAAAAGAGTGCCATGACGCATTGCCCTGGAATAGCTGAATGCTGTACGTCTCGGCTGCAATTCAACCCCAGAGAGAAGGCGGGTGTCACATTCTTTTCTTGAAGACTCTCTAACATTTAGTAGTGTTTCAAGTTGATGCCCAACGCGTACGCGCCCTGCAAGCTCGTGTCCATTTCCCGACCGTCAGGACTGCCATGACAGCTGGCAAGTCGGGGGCGTGTTACATATGATGTGTCATGGCTTCTGCATTGTTCAGTGGTGCTGCACACATGACGTTGGACACATACTCTGATCGCTGGTGAGGTGCTGACCCCAGAACCGGATCGGCATTGTTGCACATTGTAGGGGCAGGCTTGTGCATGGTGAGGGGCTGCCGCCAGGCTGCCCTTGTCGCCAGCGTCCAGCAACCATTGGCAAGGGCAAAGTTACTCGTGTAACTCCAAATGTGAGTTGATGGTATGCGCACAGCAACTCCATTGTCACCGTGCTGGGCAAGTTTTATGACTTCAAATGGCAGAGGCTGTTGCACATCATGGCAATGGTATGTGGCAGAAGACTACTGTCTAGGACGGGTGAAGCCGGAAGTGTAAAGTAGCCATGCAATTGCAGGACAGCATGCAGCAACATAATTAAAAACACCTTGTCGGTTTGTGCAGACATGTGCCGCTACATCCGGCTGAACTTAGCTTTACTGACAGACACACAGCCATGACACCGCAATGAATGGGACGCTTAGGAAGTGCGCACTGCGCATGGCATGCACATGCTCATCATCATCATCATCATATTACCCATTCAACATGCTGTGCAATGTGCTATTCTGCTTGCCTTGTCAACAGCAGCAACTGCTGACAGCATGCGCATGAAGTTGCATGAAGTTTGCTGACAACACCCACCTGCGCCACCAAGTTGGCCAGCACTCCAGATCAGCCAGCTTGCGTTGCTTGCATGGCCTGCAGAGGTTGCTGCTGTCGTCCAACAATCGCAGGCTTGCCCGGCGCTGCAGCTCTGGGCCGCAGCCGCTGGCACTAGCGGTGTGCACCATTTCCAGGACGCCTCACTGGCACTTGCTCATTGGCAGGGCTGGTGAGGTTCAAGGCAGACCAAATGCGCGGCAGCCTTGCCGTCCACAGGGCGTGGACTGGCATTTGCTGGTTGGAAGGGCTGGCGATGTTCCAGGCAGACCAGATGAACCACAGCCTGAAGGGCCGTCCACACTGTGGGCAGCCCTCAAGGCTGTGGTGCATCTGGTCTGCCTGGAACATCACCAACCCTGCCAACGAGCAAACGCCAGTCTGGGTGGGGGGTGGGAGGAGGAGACACGACAGCGGCGGTGCGCCAAGGGCCCTCAGGCACTCAGCCTGCAACACCTGCCTGGCACAACTGTAAGGACAGGAGTTGCGCAATGCATCAAGGTGTGCTGACGGGCAGCTGGAGCTGGGCCAAACAACAACGAGCCAAACCAGAACGATTCAGTACTAAGACACAGCCAAGGCAGAACCGCGCGCCACTGCCACAATCAGCCTAACACCGCAGGAGTGTGACGTGTGGAGGCAAGAAGCGCACACGCGACACCATGTCAGTACCACCACACAGAAGGTCTGTCAGCCCACTGCACCACGAAACTGACCCACGGCAATGGGCCCTTGAGGTCATGCATATGTAAAAATTGAGGGGGGTGTTTCAGGCCCATGTGCCCATCCTTTGGAGGCCATGCACAGGTAGGGGGCATACAAGTCCTGTGCTGCGGCTCTGAACACCCACCCCTCTTACGCAGGCAACAGCCCAGCAAAATCTACTGGATAGGTAGTATTTACTTGCTTACCGAGACACCTGCACACTGGCAAAGCGGGGCGCCACCCTCGCCAAGACGAAGCAGAACAAATGCATGCACAGCAGGTGGGCCAAGTTCAACAGGGGGCATTTAGGTGCAGCACTTACGGGCTGATGTGGGATGTGGCCCAACCATTTCTGGAGCGTTGGCAGGGGTTAGCAACCTCAGCCCCCGTTGGATGAGGATGCTGCACCCTGCCAGGCATCAAGGTCGCACATGATACATTGCATGCGTTCATCAAATGAGCTCCGCCAACACGCCCGACTTACAGCAGGCACAGCAGTCAAACAGGCGCGACCGTCCCCTGGCCAGCGTCAAAACATGCAGCTGCCAACCACGGCAGTAGTAGTCAAGAGGTGCAGCGCCAGCCACAGCCCCTGATGGTGCCCACCTTTGAGCTCATCTGTGGCATGTGCACTTGGGTGCTGCTGCTGACAATGATGGCTGCGTTTGCTGAGGTGGTGTCCAGCTCAGCTGCTGCTGCCATTGCTGCTGCCTCTGCTTTGGCAGGTCACCATCAGCTGCCAGCCCAGTGCAAGCACTGCTGCACCTGCGGCTGACGTCATCGTGCTGCTGGCCCGGCTCGGGTCTAGCTGCTGTCAACCCAGCAGAGCCGCTGCTGCTGCTGCTGTTGCTGTAGCTTTCAACCTGCTGCTCCTGCTGCTGCTGATACTAGATAACACAGGACCAGCAGCGCTGCAGCAACTGCTCTGCTGCTGTGCGCCCTTGCCTGCAGAACAGCGGCCAATCCGGCACGGGCGGCAGCTCCAGTGCCAGCAGTAGCTGCTCCGGTGCCATCAAGGCCAGCTGCAGGCAATGCCATCAATGCCAGCTGCAGGGCCAGCAACTGCTGCAACAGCTGCACACATGGCTTCCCAGACTGGGTTGCTTCCTACTGCGCAGATGCGTCAAGGCCTGCTGCTGCTGCTGCGGTGGCCTCCAGGTGCTGCTGAGTCATACACCTGCAGTGACAAAGCAGGCTGCAGCATTGGCAGGATGCTCATGAATTGTATGAGGATCCTGCACTCTGCCAGACATTGAAGTCGGACTGGATACATCGCATGCTTTCATCAAATGAGCTGCGCCAACATGCCCTACTAACAACATGCACAGCAGTGCAAAACAGGCGCGACCAACCACTGCCATACCACCCAGCATCAACATGCAGCTGCCAACCACAGCAGTGGTAGCCAAGAGGTGTAGCGCCATCCACAGCCCCTGATGGTGCCCACCTTTGAGTTCACCTGCGGCATGTGCACCTGGGTGTTGCTGATGACAGTGACGGCACAAAGTATCACGCATGTGCACTGCACTGCTGCACACCCCTGCTGCTGCTACTGCTGCACTGTGCAATGCTACAAGCAAGCAGTATGCTCTGCCATCAGCAATCCCCCTGTGTCTGTGCAGCAGAGCACCGGTGCTCACAGTGACAGTTGAACAGTACATGCACACATGGATGTTGGAAGCACTGTCACAATCACGCTGACAACTTCACACACAACAGGCGGTCCTGGTTGTGTCTATAGCAAGCAGCAGCACGGTAACATAGTACAGAAGCAGCAGCCTCGTTTGTGCTCATCATAGTCACAATCTCTGTCACTGAACACCCCCTTCCTCCTGTCATACCTCTGATTTGCTTAACCCGTCTTATGTTGGTCCGGGGCCTTATTGTACCCTTGTTTGTCCTACGGAGAATGGGGTTGGCAACAATAAGAGGTTGTAATTAAGAAGACAACACCATGTGCACTGCGTCAGTTTGTCATGTAGGCATAGTGATGTGCCTTGTAACACGCTCAAGCTGTTCCAGGCTGGATCAAACCCAAAGGGCACAGCCTGTGAAAAATTTTGCACGAGTCAATCTTGCGGAGGTTATGCTGTTTAAATGAGCCAGTCTTTTGCTGTGCTGTACTGCTGCCAAGTGACTGTGTTCCCCTGTTTCCCCTCGTTTGCAAGCGTATGATCTGAAGATCGTTGATAAATCACCATACCGCTGCAGCCGCTGCCACGAGGCAAGATGAGCAAGCCCAGGGGGCCCACGAAGCCTCGGGGCGAATACGCAGAGCTTAGCGCGCAGCTGCAGGGGCTGTGCATGACAGGCAAACGTTCAAACTTGGAGCTGCGACAGGCAAAGAAAGAGGCATTCAAGAAGGTCATCAACTACATGACGCTGGGCATGGACATGGCAGGACTGTTTCCCATGATGACCTCCTGTGCCAACCTCAGCCCAGACGACGTTGTGCTCAAGAAGATGCTGTACCTCTACATCACGCACTATGCAGCTAGCACGCCGGATCTGGCCCTGCTGACAATCAACCAGCTGCACAAGGACTGCCAGGACCAGGACCCAACAGTACGGGGCCTGGCACTGCGCAGCCTATGCTCCCTGCGCATACCAAACCTGCTGGAGTACGTGGTGAGTTCCCTTGAGCAAGACAGCAGCAGCGGACTTGCAGGATTGCTGCTGATCGCGTGTGCCATGGATGATTGCACATAGACAGCAAGCAACAGCGCAAGGCTTGGCACGGCAGTTGAGCTGACACAGCACCAGACCTGCAGCGTGTGAGACTGCGGCAGCGATTGCTATTGATCTGCACCCGCTTTCCTGTTGTCGTAGCTCCATTGCAGCAGCGAGATGCAGCAGCAGTCGCTAGAGGCGTCCAAACCCTAGCAGCAGTAAACATGCGCAAGACAGCAAATGCATGCTGCTACCAATCATGATTACCTGGATCACATCAGATGCTTTCAGGCATGAAAGCACACTTTGTAGAGCATGTAGCAAAACACTGTGTCGTATCTCTGTATGGCGACGTGTGGTGAAGGCGTCTTGCCACCACACTCTGGCCGACTGCTCCGAACATGCAGCCGACCATGTGAACTGCTTTGTTGCTGTTACCTTGCTGCGATGTTTTCAGTCTAGTTCTGCACTGCTTTTTTTGCTGTCATCCGTATGTTACAGGTCACGCCTGTTACAGCTGGGCTTGATGACAGGCACCCGTACGTGCGGCGCACAGCAGTGATGGGCGTGCTCAAGATCTGGCATATGAACCCAGGTGTGCTGCTTGCAGGACAGCACCGAAATGCACTGGGGTGTGCAACCCATCTGTTGTGCTCACAGCGGCCCTTTTGAAGCAGCAGCAGCAGCAGCAGCAGCAGCAGCAGTGCAGTTGCCCTTCTCAGGCCATGCAGGTTCAAGGCGTGTTGGGCAGGTATCAGGCAGGTGGCATTCTGACTCCCGTGTGCATGCACAACACAAACAACAGCAGCAGCAGGGCTGCACAGTCACGGCTCGCTGTACAGCTGCTGGGTGAGGGCAGGGCTGCCTGCAGCATGTGCAGCAGCTGTTGATCAGAGCAGGACCGCCTGCTGCTTGCTGCTGAATCCCTGCGCGTGCCATGCCATTACAGACAATGTGCAGTTGCCCCCGCGCCCTACACAACTGTGTGTTTGCAATGATGTTGAAGCAGGGGACGAGGGAAGACTCATGTGCTTGCAGCTGAATGCACCCGCCGAGTGCCTCCTCACCCCCACTCCGCAGTCGCGCGGTGCATACTTATGCAGCCTGCTTGCCGCTGCTTGCTGTCTGCGCTGCAGACATTGTTGAGGCGCAGGGCCTGCTGCAGCACGTGCAGCAGCTGCTGGGCCAGGACGGGGACCCCCAGGTGGCAGCCAACTGCCTCACGCTGCTGCTGCAGGTGAAGGGCGTGAAGCGCCTCGCCAGCAACAAGGCGCTCATGTACAGCCTCATAAACAAAATCAAGGTGAGCATGCTGGCGGCAACTGTGCTGTATCTAGTCTGAGGCTGAACATGCATGCCTGGCTGGTGGCAAGCCGCTTCATCCCGCTGCTGCTGCTGCTGCTGTGGCTGCTGCGATCAAACAGCATCCTTTCAGGCGGTCATGTTTATAGTCCAACGCTGCAGCATGCACAGCCTGCTTGTGGTGCGTGATGCATGACGCGTGCAGGATGTCAGTCTCTGGCTGCAGCTCTGGTGCTGCAGTTGCTTGCACTAGCGCTTTTTTCCATGTCTCATGCACCACTTGTTTGATGCTGTGCGAGTTCTTACTCCTACGTTGTGCTGTGGTGTGGTCTCTTGTGCAGGAGCTCAGTGACTGGGCACAGTGCCAGGTGCTGGAGCTGGTGGCGCACTACACGCCAGGCTCAGATGCAGAGGTGGGGCAGCAGCAGCAGCAGCAGCAGCAGCCCAGCAGCAGTACTGGCAAGAGCATCGGCAGCATCATGAAAGTGGCAGACCAGCAGCAATGCTGGCAACAGCATCGGCAGCATAATGAAAGCGGCAGGAGGCAGCAGCAGCACTGTGGCTGGCAGCAGCAGGCATGCAGCGGGCAGCAGCAGCAGCAGCAGCAGCAGGACAGCGTCTGGCAGCAGCAACGTCCTAATGTGCTGGCTGCAGCAGCGTTGGGTGTGTGACAGCAGCAGATCGGTTCTGAAGGGGGTGGCTGAAGCAGCAGCAGCAGCACCCGCAGTAGGAGTTGGGAAATGCTAGACATGCAGCAGCTGATCAGCTTGGCATGGCAGGCGAAACCTCTCCGCTTGATGGCACACCATCAGCAGCGGCAGCAGCACTCACAACAACAGCAGTATCAGCAGAAGTAGAAGCAGCGGTGGCAGCGACAGCAGTCCCCATGTTGATCAGGTGGCTAGAGCAGTCCAATCCCACCTTGCCGTTTCATGATGGACTAATGCTTGTGTGAGCTGTGAATGCCGCAGTGGACTGGTGCCCTGGTGACCATGTCTGCATGCCGCAGAACAATGCTGCCTAGTTACTGGCACTGCTGCGCTGTGCTGCCGTGTTGCCTGCTGTACCTGCCCTGCCGTGCATGTAGGTGTACGACTTGCTCAATGCACTGGAGGACCGCCTGGGGGTGAACAACAGCGCGGTGGTGCTTGCCACCATCAAGGTGCGCAACTCGCGAGAGCCACTGCACGCTGGTTCACCATGTGTGCAGCTTAGGATGACATATCGTGGCAGCTATCAGCACATGCAACTTTTGGCGCTGCTGATTGCTGTACAAGCCCTGATGCTGTGTATGTGCGGCCTTACAATAGCGGTGTGCATAGCCATGTGCACGCACTTGTTGACGGTGCTGTGACTTTTCTGTGGTCTGTTTCACTGCAGGTGTTCCTGTACCTGACCCTCAGCATGACGGCGACGCACCAGCAGGTGCTCGAGCGCGTCAAGGAGCAGCTCAAGAGCCTCATCAGCAGGGAGGACCCCGCCGCCGTGTATGCGGTGCTGTGTCACGCACGGCTGCTGGTGGGCCGCGCGCCCATGATCTTTGAAGGCGATTACATGGCCTTCTACTGCCGAAGCCACGACAGCTGGTGAGCTACAGTCTGTCGAGGCGACTGGTCGCCGTTGTTGGGCTCCAATGGGTGTGCATTGCGTTATGTAGTGTGCAGCGTAGGGGCTGAGGGTTTTTCCTTGGGAACAGTGGCAGCGGGGTCATGAGCTGCATAGCGGAGGCTGACTGGTCTGCTGCTGTTTTGTGTAGGGTGGGGTTGGGTTCTGGGTTGCATCAGACATGCCAGCGGTCACCGGAGCGCGGCATGCAGGAGCAAGACTTCGGAACACAAATGTTGCGTGTGTAGTGGCATCAGGCGTGCAGCTGCAAGCAGAGCAAGGTTGGAGTCATGTCGTAGACATCGGTGGTTGAGAATCTCTGATGATGCTGTGGCTCATTTTTGCAGGGGTAGCGCATGTTGCAGTGTGGATCGTCCTGCATCCCCTACTACTCGATGCACTTGCCTGTCTTCAGACAGGCTTGAAGGCCACGCTGTGAGTTCAACTCCTTGAAATCGTCCCTCCCCTCTTCTCACGCCTGCTATTGCTGACTTGCAGGTACGTGAAGCAGCTCAAGATGGAGATCCTCACGCTGATTGCCAGCGCGTCCAACGTGTACGACATCGTCGGGGAGCTGACGGAGTACACGCGCGACATCAGCCCTGACACGGCACGGCAGGCGGTGAAGGCCGTCGGGCGCATCGCACTGTCGGTGAGCACCGGCTGGCATGGCATCAGGGTTTCAAGTTGCGGCAGGACACAGCACTGCAAGCAAAGCGAAGGAACGCCAACCGTTCCCCGGCCCCCTTCTCCTCCTGCAAGGCGCCGAGGCTGTTCAATCGCTGCACTTGACGTTGGACGCACAGCAGACACAGGGTTGTGCTGCCGCTGGTGGTGTGAAGCCGAGGGCTTGCGTGCTAGCACTCTTGCTCGAGGGGTGCCTCGTGTTGTGGATTGGCTGGGTTGCACAGGGTGTTTTGTCAGCGGCAGTTTCACCAAGGTGTTGGCCATGACAACATGCACCTGAGGTCAGCAAAGCCCTTGCGCGCATGGTGTCGCGAGCGCGTGTGCCCATGGCTTTCGGCACATCAGTGAGGTCTTTGCTTATGCGCATCTGCTCATGCTAAACAACAACAAAAGCGGCTGTTGCTGTGCCTGGAAGGAAGGCGGCTTGATGGCTGCTTGCGTGTTTTGCCTGTCACGCTGATGGTGCACGCCTGCGCCTGCAGGTTGCGGATGTGAACGGCATTGTGGAGCGCCTGCTGCTGTTCCTGGAGAGCGGCTACGACCACATCGTGGCCGAGACGCTGGTGCAGCTGAAGGACCTGCTGCGGAGGTACCCGGACCTGGGAGAGGTGCGCAACCAAGTCGTCCAAAACAAAACATGTCATAGCATGTCATGCGATAGTTACTCTAGTAACGTGTTACACAGTGCAGCTTGAGGACCTGCCCAAAAGGTACCAGACCCATGGGATCAACCGTTGGTGCGAAGCCTATTGATGACTGGTAGCAGGGTCCAATCATAGAGGTTGTTGGATGGGCACATTCTGGGCACACTGGCAGCGCGCACTGCTGTTCTGTAAGAACAAGCAACACACGCAAGTTACCTGTTGCGGGTGTCCAAGCAGACGTTTGTTTGAACCGCAGGATTCGTCGTGCCTGGTGTTTTGATGTGCTGCTGGCTGCCCTGCTGCGCTGGCGCGCAGGTGTTCAGCATGGGCGACATCCGGCCGTCTGGGGTGGCCGACCCTGAGGCGCGCGCGGCGCTGGTGTGGATCCTGGGGCACTTTGGCCAGCACATAGACAGTGAGTGAATGCCTCAGCTCCACGCACGCCCTGGTTCCATGTCTGGCAATGTATGCGGCAGATGCCGCGGCGGGGCAAGCTTCAGCACAGCAGAGGTTCGCTCTCGTACAGTCAGCATCGCTGTGCCAGCCTGTGTACCAACAGCAGCAATTACACTTACAGCCACACCAGCAGGCGCTTGACAGCGTGTATGCCCATAACCAACACGAGCCGGACGCCTGCACCACAGTTGGTAACATCTCTCTCCGCTGTGTGTGTGTTGTATCGTTGGTCACTGACCGCCGCAAGTTTGCACGCCGCGATCGCGTCGCCCAAAAGCACTCACTGCTCTGTTTTGCGGCTGCTGCTTCTGCCTGCGCTCTCCCGCCGCCTGCATCGTGCGGCGCAGCCGCCCCGTACCTGCTGCAGCCGCTGGCGGAGGCCTTTGGCGGCGAGCCGCCGCAGGTCAAGCTGGCGCTGCTGACTGCCGCCGCAAAGCTGTTCTTCAAGCGGCCTGGGGAGTCGCGCAAGCTGCTGGGCGCGTGCCTGGCCGGGGGCCTGAATGACAGCGACCAGGACGTGCACGACCGGGCGCTGCTGTACTACAGGTGACTGTGTCTGCGCTCACGTGTCGCCCTGCAAGTGATGTATAGGACGGATGTCCCACGTGGTGTCTTGCGCCGCGGGTGTTGGTCGTGCATGCTTGGTTGCGCGGTTGGCTGACACTGACCAGGATGACCACACGCGAACATTGTTGCTGCGGTAACCTCAGGTGACTGTGTGTTGACAGGTGCTGTGACAATACAATGTGTGACAGCTGCCGCCAGCTCCTGCAGCTTTGCAGTGGCACACGTTTATGCAGAAGGCTGTGCTGGCGGCATGGCAGCTGCTGGGTGTGTAAGGGTTCAACGGTGGAAACCTCACATGTTAGTGCTGTTTGGGCTGCGGCCTCCTGAAGCACCTCTTCAGGCACATCTATCTAGAGTGCCATAACCTGCAGGGTGACAGGCTGGTACACCTGCCTGTCACCCTGCAGGAGCCAGTGAGCTGACACGGAAGCCACACTCTGCTGCTGCTGCTGCTGCTGCTGCTGCAGGCTGCTGAAGCAAGATGTCAGCACAGCTCAGGGCGTCATTGCGGGAGACCCTAATGAGCCGCAACAGGCCATGCCCTTCTTCACAGATGAGCTGCCACAGGTGAGATGGTGTTCGGCAGCATGCATGCATGCGTGCTGTGTTGCATACTTGCACTCTGCAACCTACATCTGCATGCAAGTGAAGCCAGTCAGTGCTGCGGTGATGGTCAATAAGATGATGCTGTCTTGCTATGCATCTTACACAACAGGGTGTTGCGAGCCCCTCAACAATGTATGCTCTAATGCTGTGCTTTTGTTGCAGCTGCTGCTGCCGATGCCTCTGCTGTCGCTACTGGTGTGCACTACAGGAAGCCCAACAAGCCATCTTTGACGAGTTCAACACGCTCAGCGTTGTATACCAGCAGCCAGCATCGTCGTTCGTACAGTCAGCACAGTACCACACCCACCATGCAGACGAGTATGAAGCCCCAGGCGACGCAGCAGCAGAAGCAGCGGGTGCGGCAGGCAGCGGCGCAGCAGCAGCTGGCGATGCGGCTTCGCTGCTTGTAGATCCAAGTACAAACCTGCTGAACTCTGTGCAGCAGCAGGAAGCGGATTTGTTAGATCTCGGGGATGACGCACCGTCATCAGTGTCATCATCAGCAGGCGGAGCAGCAGCGCCTGCAGCAGCAGCAGCAGGGCTAGGAGGCTTGTTAGATGACGATGGTCTTGGAGGGTTGGACAGCCTCATGGGAGGGCTGGGTGGCCTCGGCGGCAGCAGCAGCAGCAATGGCCTCGGGCAGCAGCAGCAGCAGCAGTTGCAGCTGAGCCCTGGGTTCAAGCTCATGCCTGGGGTGTTCCAGGAGCGCTGGCGTGGCCTGGGGCCGGCAGAGCAGTACGTTGACAGCCTCAACATGGCCACGGTTGCAGCGCTGGCAGCGAACGGCCACAAGGACTTCTGTGGGCATGTGGGCCAGGCGAATGTGTACAGCATGGCGTGCGGCGGTGCTGCACCTATGTACAAGTGAGAGCTGGGTGGGGAAGCATGTGCTGCAGCTGCTGGGAGTATTGTGGCATCAACTGGCAGCAGTATTTTGCGCGCATGCCTGCAAGGTGCCTAGTGTGCTTGAGCGCATGTCTGTCATGATGAAAGCACCAGCAAGTCCTGCACGCACTGGAGTGTGCCGCATCATGCCCATGATGGGCTCGGATGTAGCTGCTCGCTATGTCTGCCGTGCGACAGATGCCGATGTACTCGCCTGTGCAGTTGATCCCACAGCACTTGTAAGCACACACTGCTCGCTGCTGACATTGCTAGCTGCTTGTGGTGCTGCACACGCTGTTGCTGCAGGTACTACTTCTACGCACAGGACGGGCCTAGCCAGGGGCTGTTCTTTGTGGAGATGGTGGTGGCAACAGAGTCGAGGCACGCCACCATAACCATCAAGAGTGATGCGCCGCAGCAGCTGCTGCAGCAGTTTGTGGAGATGTGGAAGGCTGTGCTGCTGGGCTTCTACAGATGATGCTGAGTCAGCATGTGTCCGCGTGCCGCGCATCTCAGTGGCATTGGCAACTGAGCACCAGCTGCTGTTGTAGCAGGTTGGAGAGCTGGAGTTGACTGTGCTGCGGGGACTCCACACATGATGCTCAGTCATCACGTGTCAGCACGCCTCAAGCTGCTTCGTGTCAGAAAACCGCCAGCTGCTGTTGTGGCAGGTTGGAGTCTCTACGTTGACGTTGGGATTCGAGAGCAGCGTACATTGTGCCTTGCCAGTGACCTTGAGGCCACGCAGCTGCTGCTGGTGTGGCAAGCTGGAGGGTTCACGACACTGTGCAGGCGCCTGCGTGTGCTGCCAGGACATGCTGCTGTGGCCCAGTGGAGCGAGAGTTGTGTGTTGACAAAGACCGGCGGAGGGCTGTTGCACTGCCGTCATGGAATGCATGATGCAGACTATGGTGTCTGTCTTCTGCAGGTCCTCAGCCAACATGCAGCAGGCAAGCATGATGCCCGTGTACATGCGTACACCGGCAGCAGCAACAGCCACCTGCCAGACTCTTCGCCATCAGTGGACGAATGGGGGACCTTTGTAACATGTGACTGCCAAGTGCTTGTGCAGCAAGCTGCCAAGGTGTGGCAGACCGTCACTGACCATGCATGCTGCTGTGCTGACTCATTTTTGCTTGCAGTTGCATTTGCATTTGCAGTTGGTAGGCACAGCATCCTGTGCGGCATCTCTTCATGATGTACTGCCCAAGCTTTGTTAAGAAATTGATGGTACCATCACTTTTGTATGATTCTCATGCCTGAGCACTCGTGACTGCGGATCGCCGGCGCCTGCTGCAGTCTGGTGTGCAGTGGCGCCACCGCAGTTTTGTGTGTGTGGCACCCAGTTTGCCAGGCCTGATGGGTGTGCTGACAATCAGGCGCCATGCTGCTGTTCTTGGCGGAAGCACTGGCAACTGACCTGACACAGGGTGCAGCTGCATGGAATCAAGCCATCAGTACGTCTTCTGGCCGGCTCCCTCGTGTGCATACACATGTAGAACGTATCTCTGGCCAGCAGTAGCTGTTGAGAGGCCATTTGCGACGAAACAGGCATTTTGGCAACCCAATGCTGTGCTGGGACCCTGCTGGCAACCCTCAGGGCCTGGACCAGATGCAGCATGTCAAGCTGCGTGCACGGAGTGGCTGCAAATAATGAAGCGGATTTGAGCCTGGGCGAATAGCATGCTGCCCGGGACAGACCCAAGCTTTAAGCCCTGGTATGTCACTGCATTGAAGAGAGTGAGGAAGGGCGAGTTGTGAGAAAAAGCACCCTGCACATTCGCCCGCAATCGTCTCAAAGAGGTTGATTAGGAAACGAAACATCACCAACAGCTCGTGTTCACAGTGTCTGAGACACAGACTCCCCCAGCACCGCTTCAGGACAAGCCTTTGAGCACCATGTCTCGTCTGTACGTTGGAGGACTGCGTGAGGGGATCACTGAGCGGGAGCTAGAGGATGAGGTGCGCTGGGATGATTGGGCACGGCTTTGTCGCAGACTCGTGGCGATCTTGCAACCTTGAGATGCTGCAGGCCAGCTCAGCAGCATCATGTATCTTTAACAAGCTTTTGTTCTATTTTATGATGCAGTTCAACCAGTACGGCGTCATCAGGTCAATCTGGGTGGCCCGCAAGCCTCCCGGCTTCGCCTTTGTGGAGTTCGAGGACACCAGAGACGCAGAGGACGCATGCAAGAGAGGAGACGGTATGTCAGGAGTTCCTTCGTGAGGCGTCACCGCTGGTTGCTGCCTCTACTGCTCAAATGGTCGTCTCGAGCGCCACTAGCCCGACAGCCTGCTTCATGAGCCTCAGCGACCTGATCTCGCGACGGCCTCGTCCCCAGCGTGTGTTTCGCCACTTCCTGTGCTCTACACGTCCGTCGAGGGGAGCTGAACACGCTACCCTGCATATATCAGCAGCAGCAGTAGACCTCCTCGCGCCAGCAGTCGCTGCCAAACATGTGGATGGACGGATGGAAGGCGCCACCGGCTGCAGCTGCACCCGCCAGACACCCAGCTCCAGTCAGCATCGCCGCCTGCACACATCGTCGTCTCCATGCTGCTGCGTCATCGCCTGCATGCGTCTTCCCGCCCAGCCCGGCAGGGGTGCGTCCCTTGCTGCGGCCGCTTCACGCCTGCCTCCTCTCCTCTACCTGCGCCCTCCTCAACTTGCGCCGGCAACACTGAACCACGCCCGACTCCGGCCGCGCTACTACTGCTGCCCCCAACCCCACGAGCCCTGTCGCCGTCTTAACGCTTGCGTGGGTCACACGCTCTTCACAGCAGCGTGCGTGCGACACACCCTGCGGTTGGTTGGTGCTGTTCGTGCCGCCAGGTCGCAATGGCTGGAGGGTGGAGCTGTCCCGCAGGCCCCCAGGCGGCGCGCGTGCCAGGGATGATTTTGGCGGCGGCGGTGGTGCTGGTCCACCCCGGGAGCCCAGGGGAGAGTTCAGGTGAGCTGGCTTGCAGGAAAGGGTCTGGCTGGCAAGATGCTTGGTTGCCTCGCAAAAAGAAAAGCCTGGCGCGGTTGAGCCGGGTGCTTGAGCGTGGGCAAGCAGCGGACTGGCAAGGCAGACAAGGAGGCAGGCTGGGCCAGCAGGGGGCGCATGTAGCATGCACCATCAGCCGCCTGCAGGAACTGTGGTGGCAGGTCTGCACAGTGCGCCTAGTGAATGGTAGGTTGCCAGGGGAGGCGCAGCAACCAAGCTTGCAGGTGGTGTGACTTTCAGGGCATGCCGTGGCTGACAATGCATTCATGTTGCTGTTGTTTGCCCCTTGCCGTTGCTGCTGTCGACAGGTGTTATGAGTGCAACGAGCTGGGGCACCTTGCAAGGGACTGCCGGCTGAGGACAGGGGGCGGGGGCGGCGGCGGCAGGCGCTACAGGTGTGGACAGAGGCTTGCGTATCCCTGCTGCACTGCATTGGGGCATGGTGTGCTAGCGTCAGAATAGTCGAGTTCTGGCTGGTACGACACATGCTGGTCCTGCACTGGTCAACAAGTACTGTCGATGCCTTCTGTGCACTCCAGGCGTGCTGCGTTGTTTCGTCATCCACTGGTGCTGCTTCCCCTGGGCTGTGGCTGATGTTGCCTTTCTTGCTGTTGCGCTGCTACATTGCCGCAGCCCACCTCGTGGCAGGCGGGATGACAGCCCACCTCGGGGCAGGCGCGACTACAGCCCTCCTCGTGGCAGGCGGGACGACAGCCCACCTCGTAGCAGGCGCGATGGCAGCCCACCACGTGGCAGGCGGGACGACAGCCCACCTCGTAGCAGGCGGGACGACAGCCCACCACGTGGCAGGCGCGACTACAGCCCTCCTCGTGGCAGGCGCGATGACAGCCCACCTCGTAGCAGGCGTGACGACAGCCCACCACGTGGCAGGCGCGATGACAGCCCACCGCCTCGCCGCCGTGACGACAGCCCACGCGGCAGACGGGGTGACAGCCCAAGGCGGCGCGACGACAGCCCACGCAGGTGGGCATCGTGTCATGCCTGGGTTTTGTTCCTGGCTATCTGTATGCGCGTGTGGGGGTGTGCAGGTGCATGTGCACGTGCACGCGCGCTTTGCTGGGTCAGCAGGTTGTGCAGAGGTGATGATGGGGATGTTTTGCAGCCGTGGTGGCGATTGCTGCACTGTGTGCCAGTGCATGCAGGTGGCTGGCAGCGCATGGTTGCCGTCTCCTCAACACCAGACAGTGTTGCTGTGCACACTGCTCATGCGCTGCCCAGCGTCTTGCACAGCCAGCTGGGCTTGCCTCTGCTCACCAGTTGTGTGGTGTTGTGTCCCATGCTGCTGCTGCTGCGTGTTGCAGGGAGAGGCTAGCCAGCCCTCCAGAGGAGCGCAAGGCCAGCCCACCCCGGGGCCGCAGGGACAGCAGGTCGCCAGCTGCAAACGGCAGGGCAGCCAGCCCAACCAGCCCAGCAGGCTCCCCTAGGCGTAGCAGGAGCGCGTCGCCACGCGCAGCGGGTGGCAGGGAGCGCAGCAGGAGCTAGGCGGCAGGGCAGCGGCAGTTCGGGAGGCAGATATGTGCCGCATGTGTTGCTGCCGCATGGCTGATGGGCAGCAGCAGTGACGGTGCTGCAGCAGGTGCGTGCAGCTGCCAGTCAGTTGCTGTGATGGTGTGCGGGGTATGCAAATGTTTTGTTGCCGCAGTGAGAGTTGGGCTGCTGGTGTTGCAGCAGCAGCGTGAAGGGCGGTGTGGTGGGTGGGGCGGATTGCCTGTCTTTTTGACCTCCTTGAGCTTGTATTGGCTGTGCATGAAGCCCAGCAGTTAATGTTGCCAGGATGCCATGTGCTTGTGTGCTTCTGCAGCCATGTGCTGAGCTGTTTTTGTTAGACAGCTGACACAAGCCGATTCGACTTTTAGTGACAATGACTTGTAACCATGCAAGTTTTTGTGGATGGCTGCTTTTGCCGGCGCCTGGTGTTCATCCCTCGAGGGTCATCCAGAGCCTGCTGTTGTGCTGTTGGTGTGCTTTTGTGTGGCATGGTGCTTCACAGAGGAATTGATGGGGGTGAAGTTAGCTGGTTTGGAGCCATCACTGCAAGGTTGACCAAGATGCACTACTAATTGTATGCAGAATCAAGTGGTCATGGCGTCTCTGATATTTCATGGCGGCTGGTACGATTGCTCATGTTCCAGCAGCTGTATCTGCATGAATGACGTGTGCTGCTGGTGGGCATTCTGCTGGGTAGGATTGTGATCCCCGCGTCATAAACGGACACGGCACAGACCGTGTTGTGCATGGAAAGCTATCTATGACGTTCATGCTGCCAAGATCTTGACAATTTTAAAACTGCCATATGGCACCTTGTAACATGCAACACGCCGTCACAGCAAAATGCATGGTTGCATTCGGCTGTTCCCTATCCATCAACTACTACAATGTTGGGAACTCGCTTTGTTCCATGCCTGCCTGCCCAGCTGTCATGTGAGAGGACACGGCACTAGCATGCAGTACACTGGCAGCCCACGTGGGTGCACCCAACCCCCCGCATGACAGCCAATGACTGCTGCTCATGTGGCACCACGTTACAGCGCAGCTCGCTACGCAGTCAGCAAGTAAAGTCTTGACAATGCTGGTTATAATCTAGGACTGTACAGGGTCAGCAGACAATTCAACAAAATGCATCGACGAAACATCACCTCTCTGCGCTACAGGTATGTTTGGATATTTGAGGCCTTGCTGCAGGAATGCGTGCCTGCATGGCAGCCCACTCGGAGCACCAGGAGAACTTGGGCGGGGGTCTCCTGGTCCAGCATTGCTTGAGGTGCGCAGTTTTTTGCATTTACCTGGAGCCCAAGAGCCTTTTAAAAACTCGTCCTACTACATCCTGGAGCCCAGGAGCCGTTAAATCCGTTCTTTTACATCCATCTGCATGAGACTATACTTCCAGCAGAGTGTCCACTGCGTAAGCACAAGTCACATTTGCTGTTGCTTACTTTAATTTTCAACTTCTGATTGTGTGTATGTGCTGCTGCTGCTGTGTTTGCTGCGAGTGTTATTGTCATGACGGGCTCTGACATGGGGTCTACTGGAGACTACTTCAAGGTGGTGCGCAGGTGTCACGGGTGCCTCCCCGCCCGGGGTGTGCACTCGTTGACACTTCTGCCCTTCAATTCTCTGCGCTACAGTTATTTTCGGATTTTTGAGGCCTTGCTGCAGGAATGCGTGCCTGCATGGCAGCCCACTCGGAGCACCAGGATAACTTGGGCGGGGGTCTCCTGGTCCAGCATTGCTCGAGGTACGCAGTTGCGCATTTACCTGGAGCCCAGGAGCCATTCAAAACTCGTTCTATTACTTCCGCCGTACTGAAGAGCATGTTGTGGAATGGCGGCATGTTTGCGGGGCACTTTCTGGGCGGGCCGCGCAGCGGCCCTCCCTGATGCTTGACAGGTGCATTTGATTTGCGGGTGCCCCGTAAAATTGTGCACGCAACACAGGCAGGAAATTGCTGCTCCTTTTGACAGGCAGGCCTTGTGCAGGCCAGCCCAAGGCCTGTCCTGTGGTGCTGCTGCAGCAACCTGGTCCTGGTCCTGGTCCTGCTGCCCGTGTTTGTTCCTGCGCGGGTGAATGTGCGCCTGCGCATGTCAGCCTGGCATGGCCTGCGGCTGAAAAAACTTGCCTCCCATAGGAATGCGGAAACCCCGCCACTTCTGGGTTCTAGCAGGATGTCACAACTTGCTTGAAGCAGCAGGTGTACCAGCAGGGCAGCAGCTCTGTAACCTAGCAGGGAAACAAAGCAGTGAAAAGCAGAGCCCCTGGCCCCGTCATGCAAGACTGCGCAATGCTGGTTTCACATACTGTTCTTCTTCACATACTGTGAGCGCGGTAGCTGGATGCACTCCACGCTGCTGTGATCATCAGAGCCACTGATGCCGCTTCCGTGTATTGCTGCTTTTCTTGTCAAGTCTTGGGATGTGCGCAATGCATGCAAACATTCTGAAGCAGTGCTCCCTCCTCTTTCCGCCCCGGTGGGGCGCGGGGCCGATGGCGCTGATGCTATGGCTTGAATGGGCGTGTTCGCAAGTCTACTTGCAGGCAGCTGCTATTGCGTGAATTTGGCTGCAGACCCCTGATCAGTGGTTGGTTCACAGCTTGCTGGGACCTGTGGGACCGGGTGGTCTCACGGCCGCCTAGTGACTGGTTGTTTTTAGCAATGCAGGAGAACAGAGACCTCAGTATGCGCACCTACCCAAGCAGCGCTGATCAGGGTAGGCAAAAGTCCTTGTGGTTCTGGCAGTTTAGGTCCCTTGTGCGCACGTTGCATACCCGTACGGGCACGTTGGGCGACATACCTGATGCACTGGTCGGTCTGCACTGCCTTGAGGAGTCTGATATGCGCTGTGTGCATGAGGCTTTTCAGTTTTGGTTGTATCAGCAGTGGCATGATTTACCCACCGATCCCAGAGTTGCTGGTTCTGATACTGTCATGCATTCTACGTACGAGAGCTGGTTTGCATGCACATCACTTGATGAGCTGGACATGTCAAAGCCGTCTGGCTGGTGTCCAGACTATGTGCACAACACTGCTGGCCTCAACAAAGTACACCTGTCGTCACTGATGCGTTTTCGTCTGGGTGCACATGACTTGCGCGTGGCTACTGGTCGGTGGGAGAGGGCTGGCAACTCCTTGTTACCTAGACATCAGCGGCTTTGCACCCGATGCGCTGCTGGCCAGGTTGAGGATGAGTTCCACGTGGTATTTGAGTGTGATGCTTACGAGCTAGTCCGGGAGCGTTTTTGGTGTCTGTTTGATGAGTTCGGTGGTTGGCAGAACCCAAGTGCATTAGCAAGCCCAAGCGGGCGATGTCTGGCAGACTTTATGCGGCAAAGACAAAGTAAGGTTGCTGCTTACATACACAGTTGCTTACTGGTACGTAGCGATCCAGAGTTGGCACATTTGTTGTTTCCCAGTGATGGCATTACTAGTAGTGCTTCTGAAGTTACTGATTCTCTGAGTTCTGAGCTCTCTGAGCTTGTTGAGGTTGCGGTTTCTTCCGGTTGATGGTCTTCTTTTGAGTTTTGTGGACCCCATGAGCCTTGTTTGGCTCCTTTGCGGGTGGGCCAGTGGCCCTACTTTGGTAATTCGGTAATTCGGTAATATGATGATGATGATGATGATGCCGCTTCCGGGCACCAGCTCTGCCGTGTCCAAGCAAAAGACCGGATGTGAGAGGACACCGGATGTGCACAGCCAGGGACCTGTACATCGCTCCTGTTGCCGCACTTCATGCACATATACCAGCTGTTTGGCTGTCACATGGATTCAAGCCCAGCACGCACTGCAACCAAGCATGCAGCGCACAATACGTGTAGATGCTATTTGATAAGGTCTCTGCAGCGGAATGTCTGGAGGTTCGACCTGCTGACCGTTAGTGAGAATAGCTCCTCCTCGTTTTTGGCTGTCTGGTGAAATTTGCAAACTGTTGCATACTTCAAGAAAAGGAAAGCACTGCATGCATGCAATGGCGTTGGTGCTATGGCTTGAATGGGTGATATGATGCTGATGATGCTGATGATGCTGCTGATGCTGCTGATGCTGCTGATGATGCTGCTGATGCTGCTGATGCTGCTGATGCTGCTGATGCTGCTGATGCTGATGATGCTGATGATGCTGATGATGCTGATGATGCTGATGATGCTGATGATGCTGATGATGATGATGATGATGATGATGATGATGATGATGATGATGATGATGTTGATGATGATGATGATGATGCATGCCTGCAAGTACTTCAAGCACATAGCATGTATGTGCCTTTGAATTACCGAATTACCAAAGTAGGGCCACTGGCCCACCCGCAAAGGAGCCAAACAAGGCTCATGGGGTCCACAAAACACAAAAGAAGACCATCAACCAAGAGAAACCGCAACCTCAACAAGCTCAGAGAGCTCAGAACTCAGAGAATCAGTAACTTCAGAAGCACTACTAGTAATGCCATCACTGGGAAGCAACAAATGTGCCAGCTCTGGATCGCTACGTACCAGTAAGCAACTGTGGATGAAAGCAGCAACCCTACTCTGTCGTTGCCGCATAAAGTCTGCCAGACATCGCCCGCGCGGCAATGTCATGCATCTGTCTAACCAGCGCCAGCGTTCACAAAGCTCATACGTGGCACATCTTTTGAGCGGCAACCAGACCAAAACAGCACCCACTAAAATATGCTGCCTGCAGCGTGACACAAGCATGCATGCTTCAAGCATGAAGTTCATGTGGGTTGCAATGCAGCGCCACTGCCGCTGCACGTGTAGGCCCCTGTGTAAGCCTCTTGGTATCTCTCAACGCGGATGCCGCTCCTTTGATGGGTGTGACGCAGACGTGAGGTGAAGTCACACATGTGGAACCGTGCTGCAGCACAGCGTACCACATTTCATGTAACGTCCACATGATGACGATGACATGTTGTGCAAGCACAGCATACCAGATGCACAGCACACCCGGTGTGCATTGGGTGCACAGCATACCAGATGCACGCACCTATCTGTGCACTCCATACGCGGCCATCCCACTCTTGAATTGCTGCCAGGTTATCAATCTCGCCCAACCCCCAATGCTAGGGCATTTACTCGGTTTCCCTATGCCAGAACAGGCAACACTGCCTGTTTACCGTAGCTGAGTATGTACAGCAGAGCTGTGCTGAAGCATGCACCTGAAACTGCCGCCTGGCTGGTGACCGCCCCTCCCCGCTGCTGCCGTGTGTGCACTGGGCCCAGTTCTGCAATGGCCTGCGTCGTGTCTGCCGGCCCTCAACAGGCTCCCTGCTGCCCTCCACATCAAGTAGCAGCCTGCCTTGATGACAACCTGGCAGGATGTGTTACTAGTCTCACACGGCATTGTACACTTGCAGGCTCACGCATGTGCCAGCGCCGCTGCCTTTCCTGGCGCGTCGAGTGAGGCCAGCCTCAACGGCGTGTCAGGGCTGCAGGGGCTGACCGCCGTGCGGGGGATGTCCAGGCTGCCCACGCCCTTGGACACGGCAGCAGACGCCGCGGCCGCGGCCGCCCCTGAAGCAGCAACCAGGTGTCAAGGTGGCAGGCGGGGCTGTGATGGCTGCAGCAGCCGGTTTGCCTCAAGCATGCACGGGTGTGCGAGGCGGCGCAGCTGCCGTAGCGACAGTGGCTAGCCCGGCAGCGACGTGCTGCAATGGTACTGTGCAGCATTGATGCGGCAGCGCATGCTGGCATGGTGCGAGGAAGGAGCGACTGCAACGCAAAGTTCACCCTCCCTGCCTTGTGGCAGTGTGCGCGTGCAGACGCACGTGCACTTGCATCCTTGCATGGATTCGGCAGCTGTACTCACGTTTGCCTTGTACAGCATGCTCGCTGACTGCCGGAAGCTGCCAGCAGCATCAAAGTCGGGCTCAGCATCTTCCTCTGAATCGTCGTCACTGTCAACCAGAGCACCTGGCTCAACACAAGACAGCAGCAGCCACCGCAGCAGCGCAAGAAAGAGGAGAAGATGATGACCAGCTGTGCAGGATCTGGCGCAAGGGCACCTCCAGTCAGCATGTGGCCAATAAAAATTTGCGCCCAGCTGACTTATCCAGTCTCCTTCAGCTGACCAGCAGCTGCCTGTCTAGCAGGTCTGTCTGCACTGCTAATCAATCGCGCACATGTGCAGCAGCGTTGAGTGGTCAACCTTACATGGCACAGCTCCACAAGGCACAGCACCCCACGCATGTTCGAAGCCATCAGCAGCGTTGGGTCAGAGCATGCATGTCGTCTGCTGCAAAGCAGCCTGCGGCAATGTCGAGCTGGTCAAGAAGCCATGGTCATGCATGATCTGTTTTTCTCAAGCATGTTCATGCATCATCTGTCGATCTTGAGCATGTTCCATGTAGAATCTGTCAATATCAGGCATGTTTGTATGCATCATCTGGTGCAGAGCCCCATCTTACCTGTGCTGCCGCCGCGTGTTGAACTCAGCCCTGTCTTGACCGCCGTGATGGTGCGCCCCACCATCTGTACCTTGCTGCCCGCCACACGGCTGCCTGAGGAGTTGAGCGACATGACCTGGCAGCAGCAGCAGCAGCAGCAGCGCAGCAAGATTTGTATGCATCGTATGCGCAGGTGGTCCTTGCACACATCGTATGCGCAGGTGGTCTTTGCACCACTGCGGCCACAGCAAGCGCAACAGCATGGCGACCCTCGTAAGTCGCTCAAACCCACAAGCACGCGCCCACCTTGACACAGAAGTCTTCGTGGATCTGCTGCAGCACCACCACGTGGTGCTTGGGGCCGACCAGGCCCGCTCGTGCAGCAGCCACCACCGCTGCCTCCAGCACGGCGTCCCCGTTGGGCCCTGGCGTGGCCAGCATGGGCAGCAGCCCACGCGTCAGCTGGCAGGCGCGCGCGGTCGCCCTGCAGCGCCCAGCCCAGCGCACATCACATCCCAGCGTGAAAGCTGGCCAGCATGGTGCAGTTTTAATGTGGGCAGTGCGAAGGCTTCAACGCGCCACAGACCACAGCGGCACTGCAGCAAGCACATGGCATGCGCGGCGCGTGTCGCTCACTTGCCCTCCAGCCTCCAGCGGATGCCGTCGTTGACGAGCCGCGGCACCACCAGCGTCAGGATGGGCATGGGCGGCCGGTACTTGGCCACCAGCTGCGCGGTGCGGCCTGCAGCAGAGTGAGGGGCCGTACCATGCACAAGCACGGCTTAGGCAGCATGCAGCTGAGGCCTGGACGGGCTGCACTGTACGTGGCGACTAGCTGCGCGGTGCGGCTTGCAGGTGGGGTCGATGTGCGGCCGGTGTGTCATGTTTGCCAGGCTGTTTGGCTGCGGCAGCATGCATATGCATCTGCATAGCCGAGCCTGGCGATCAGCCGCACACAGCGATGCAGCTGGGAGCTCTGCCCGCTCAGCAACCCGGGCTGCAAAGCGCACTGCAGCGCACGCGTCACTGATGCTGACCAGGTCAGCCAGCAGCTCGCAGCGGCAGAGCCCGAGCTCACCCGTCGCCGTGTAGACCACGATGAGGTGGGCGCCGGTGTTGCCCGCCGTGCGCACGGCGGAGCTCGCCAGGCTCTCCAGCTTGCTCAGGAAGGGCAGCTGCTGCGCACGCCCCGGCGCAGCAGCATACGCCGCGCTGCCTGCAAGCACGCAGACACGCCAACGACAGCCGTGATGCGGCTGCAAACTGGCAGAACTCGACAGCATGATTTGCGGGATGGCGCTTGCAGAGAGCGCTGCGTATACGTACATGCATGCTGGCAGCCAGCTGCGGCATCGCATGGCTGCGAGGTTTGCAAAACACAGTTGCTGGGTAAGCCATGCGGGAGCTGCTTCACACCGAGGCTGCTGCACAGCACCAAGCACCGCACCCGTGCTGGCCTTGTGGGCCAGGTTTTGCCCGCTCTGTGCGCCAGCGCCGCCAAACTTGGTGAAAGCCTCGAGCTCCTGGTAGCCGTCATATGCAGACTGGGTGATGGCAGGAATGCAAGTTGCAGCAACAGTCCCGGCGGCAGCAGCACCAGCAGCAGTGTGGACAGCTCTCGGCAGTCACGCATGCAAAGATGCAACAGAGCAGGTGCCGCATCACAGCAGCAGCAGCAGCAGCAGCTGGTCCATAGTACAGCCGCATGTATGTGCACAGTTGCCGGCACACAGTGCAGGACTCACGGGCAGGGTGGCGTAGCTGCCGTTTGAGGCGATCGCCTGCAGCTCGTTGTATGAGCCGGGATGGGAGCCGCTGCCGCTGGCCCTGCGGCGCGAAGCAGAGGGGCAGGGCGAAGGCAGGGACGCAGGACGTCGAGAGGCCCACCTTGCTGCGTCACATGTCTTGGCCATGGCTTTAGACTTGTAGCTGCTGGCTGCTGACCTGGCACCCTAGCGGTGTGGCCATGGTCTGCTGTTACATGGTGTGAAGCAGCTGACTGTGTTGGTGGCCCTGTTGAACGCAGCAACACTGGGAGCAGAGGTGAGCATCCATGCATGCAAGTATGCAGGCAGGCAGGCAGGCAGCCAGGGCGATATCACTGTCCTGCCACCACCACCCTGAGTTGCTCAACGTTCCTGCTGTTGCGCATGCAAGCGCCGGCACCGGCAGGAGCCGCCCCAACATGAGTAGCTGCTACACCATAGAGGTGCTGCGACAAAAAGCGACTCACGCTTCCTCCACCAGGTCATCCTCCCCGTCGCCGGGGCTGGTGCCGGGGGCAAAGGCCACGTTCTTCCCGCTCGAACCGCCGCTGCTGCTCCTGCCGTTGCCGCTCATCGCCAGCTGCGCTGCGCTGCCAAGCTGCGGCTGGTGCCCTGCTGCAGACATGGAGGTGTTGAGCTCCTGCGCTGCGCTCATGAGGGAGTCGTAGTGCGAGGAGTAGTCAAACACGCCCTCAGCCACCCTGCAGCAGCAGCAGCAGCAGCAGCAGCAGCGTTTATAGCTACAAGGTCAGCATGTTTGCAATGCTGCCTCAGCTTTAGCAGCAGCTTCCCTAAGAAGCATGTCTGCAAGCAACGGCAGCACACAGTGGTTCTTCGTGAAGGTGATTATGACAAGCATGTCTCATGCATAGTCAGGGGATCCTGCAATGCTCTGCCACAAAGCCAGCGCAATCATTTTCGTGCATGACTGGAATCTTCAGCAGGCGCTGTGATGACATTCTAGCTGCAGTATGCATGCACAGCATTGCCGAGGTGCAAATCACCTCATGAGTGGCGTATCGGCTCGCTGGGCTAGTGCCTGCGGTCATGTTTGGGTTCTGAAGATGTATGTCATGGTTTTGTGGTTGCAAATGCACACGGCTGGTACGCCCAGCCGGCTCTGCTGGCCGTTGATGGGAAGGCTCACCTGCAGATCTGTGAGATTGTGGAGACGCACTCCACTGGGTACTCCCCGCGCAGCGTCTCCGCGCCCAGCAGAATGCCGTCCACGCCGTCCAGCACAGCGTTGGCAATGTCTGCAGCCGCAGGCGGGAGCGGCAGGCAGCGGTGGTGCACGCCAGCGGCAGCAGCAGCAGCAGCACGGTCACTAACAGCAGGATGCTCTCAGCTTACGCATCCCAGCTCAGCAACACCAGCTCTCTGCAGCAGCACCGAGCCGGTGCAGCAGACGTGCTTTAGCAGACAAGGGAGTTCCTCTTGTCGTCATGTCAGCCAGGCATTGATCGTGTGTTGAGTTGCGCGGGATCATGCCAGGCCGCATCTCCATGGAGGCGCCAGCCCTGGTGGCCATGGCAAGACAATGCTGTGCACCCCTTGCATGGCAACAGCTGCCCCTGCACTGCACCTCCGCACCTCCTGCCCCAGCACGCGCCTGTCCTCCCCCAACCAGCAAGGCGACAGCACGGCCCACACCACGCACACGTGCATGGCAACATGGCTGTGCATTCACCCACCCACCCACCCCCCAAACCCCCTCAACCCCCACCCCAATCAGCAAGGCGCAAGCAAGGCCCCCCCCGCCCGCGCCCCACACCTACCAAATACTGACGATCAATGAATGCGGCTGTTGCATTCACGCCTCCGGCTTGCGCCCGACCGTGCTTGCACAACTGCTGAGGCAAGCTCCCCCCCCCCGGCGCCCGCCCCGCACCTGTCGCCTCGGCGCGCGTCGGCCGCGGGTTGGTGACCATGGAGTCGACCACGCGCGTGATGAGCACCGGCTTGCCCAGCAGGTTGCAGTGGCTGACCAGCTGCTTCTGCACCAGCGCCATCTTCTCGGGGGCCACGTCGAGCCCGATGTTGCCCCTGCAGGGTGCAGCAGCAACAGCACACATCACCACCACCACCACCACCAAAGTAGGGCCACAGGCCCACCCCGTAAGGAGCCATACTAAATCGTCCCTTGATTGAGCACCAAATTGCTGCTGAAGGGTGTCCGACAGCCCTGGCTGCAGCGTCAGGCTGTGTGCTCTCCATGTTCAAGTGCTTGTGACGATGCCGTCTGCTGATACAAGCTGGTCATAGAAACGGCACAGTGCCCACCGCAGCACATGTTGGCTCACACTCCAGACTGGCGAACGCCCATACGTATGTCGGCGTCACTGCTGGACTCAGTACACGACCAGCGCCATCTGCGGCCTGGAACCTGGTGTGCACGAAGCGCATGCCGTGCAGCAACCAGCCTCACCTGCTCATGACGATGCCGTCTGCTGCTGCCAGGATGCCCTTGAAGTTGAGCAGCGCCTGGCGCGTCTCCACCTTGGCCAGCACCTTGGTGTGTGCCATGCCCAGGGAGTCCAGGAACAGCCGCGCCTCGCGCACATCCTCGCTGCAGGAGGTGCAGAACAGCACAGTGAAGGGTGAGAGCGACGCGAAGCAGCAGCGGAACAGCCGAGCCTCGCGCACATCCTCGCTGCAGGAGCAGCGGACAAGGCAGTACCAGTGCATACCAACGGGTGTTTAGCACAGGGAGCATGCTGGCAGCTGGGGCAAGATGGAGCCACCTCTGTGCGCCCTGCAGTCATGCACAGCTGAAGCAAGTTAGACGGACGCTTACGCCTTGCTCTGCAAGGGTGCAGGGCATTGGCATGCCACACATTGATCAAACAGGCACGAATTGCGCGGGCGGCAACATGATGCAGAATTTCAAACCCAGACTGGGTGGAGCAGATGTGTGAGAGAGAGAGAGTAGTTGCGTGTGTCTCCAGTCACCATCTAAAATGGTACGGGCCACCCCCAAATGCGCTCGGTGTCAACGCGTGAGAGAAAAGATGAGCGCACAACACAACAGTTGTGTCCATCCAGGCAAAGTCTCTCAAAGTATGCGTTAATTATTAAAGCGGCATGTCCAGACACACCCCACTCAATCAGCAGCTTGCGCCATGGAAGCATCACCAACCGACGCATGTTGTCAAGGTCGTCGATTAGAGGGCAAGGGCAGCAGAAACTAGGGCGGCATAAGGCTGCAACAAAGCAAATAAACATTCATACTGGCCAGACAAACCTCGCAGTATCCATACTACAACTAAGGGGGGGGGCAACCTCATCCAAAGTGTCATCCGTTTTGCCGCTATGCAGCGGCTGCTCACCGGGTGCGGGTGTACGCCAGGTTGATGTAGTCAATTTCAAACTCTGCTCCCAGCGCTGCAATGGCCTGTCTGTCGTACTCGCTGAACAGCGGCAGGTTGTTCTGCAGGTTGAGCAGGCTGTCGGCGCTGCGCTCCATGTGGAACACCTGGCGCAGCGACGCGCAGCGACAAACAACAGAAGCACTGCTCAGGAAGTTTTGATATTGCAAACATGTTTGGGGTGCTGCACTTCCTCAGCGCCCAGCACAACCAAGCACATCCAACCTGCTATGTTCTGCTCTTGCGAATGCTGCCCTGCTCCGCTGCTTCACAGACAAACTCGTGGTCAAACCACATGTCATAACATAATGTAACATAACGTAACATAACACCTGCTGGAGCTGCGCGCTCACCGTCATCAGCCCGTCCATGACAGCGCTGTTCAGTGCCTTGCAGACGATGTCCTGCCCCTGCACCTGCAGCACGGTGAGGTACAGGCTGGCGCTGTCGGCGCCGCACACCAGGTACCTGCGTGTGGGCAGAACACCACAGCAGACGCTCAGAGCGGGTGCGGGCCCTCCTCCCTGCACGGCAATCACACATTCAGTGCATTGAACAGCACGGTGCGGACCGGGTCAGTAGTGTCGGCGCCGCACACCCGGTAGTTGCGCGAAAGCAGCAGGCAGAACAACGTGCCTCGTGATGCAACCGCAACCGCCGGCGTGTCAGCGGGCACCACGGCCCACTGTGTGCAAGGTGCTGGTCAGCGCTCTCTGCACCGCTAAAGTACTTGCGCACACTCATCGTGCTGAGCAGACGGAAACCATGTGCATGTCAGTTTCATGAGAGTGCTGCGAGGCGCTGCACTCCTTCCAAGTACACATGAGCCGGCATGTCCCTGCAAACTCTCCGTGACAACCTTTCGCAGCTGCCCTTGCCTGCATGCACATGCTGGCTCCGCAGTTGGGCGCACCTGCCGATGTACATTGTGTCCCCCTGCTTGACCATGTTGTGCAGCATGGGGTAGGTCACAGGCAGAACCGTGGAGGAGGCCTCCACATCTGAACGCGTGGTGATCGTTAAGGTCTGCAAAGACAAGCAACACAAGTTAATTAGGAGTTAGTTTCTGCACTAGTCAATTCTTTGGCAAGCCCGTGCAAGACAAATGCTTGGCAGGCCTCATCAAAATGCTTGGCTGCTGTTGGCTGCCCCACACAACGCAGACAGCCCAGCAAGCAGTGCCAGCGCTGCTGCCCAGCCCACTCCGCGCAACACTTTTTGTTGCAGGAGGTCATGACTGATCAGGCGCAAAACATGCTTTGTTGGGGTGACACTGCAGCACGCCACAGCGTTGGCGGATCCAGTAGACAGACAAGAAGCGCTCCCACCTGGCCTGCGGTGACGTTGAAGGGGTCGGGGTGGGCGGGCCACCCGTCGTCTCCTATCACGCAAGGCCGGCGCACCATCACCTCACGCCCCAGCGTGCTCAGCACCACCGCGCACAGCTTCTTGGTGTTGGCCATGGCAGTCTGCAGGCAGGTGGCATCACAGCAAACACGCATTAAAGCTTCCTGCCAACCCAACAGCAACGGAATCACGGCTGAGCATGGCGTGCGTTGGCATCGCAGCTTGCCGAGGGGGTGACCTGTCCTGGCAGGAAGCACGTAAGAACTAAGGGAATGCAGAGGTGGTGTCTGCTTGTACACAGGTGGCCTGCGTTGCTGCACAGATTTTGCCTCAGCTCATCTGGCAGGTGGCCGTTCTGCCTGCTCTGATTGCTGCTGCTGTTGCCAATTGCCTGGCACCAGCACTGCTGCTTCACTCCCTGCACCCATGGTGCACGTGTATGCCGCTGCTCACGTTGAGTGCGGCGAGTGTGGCGCGGTGGAAGTCCAGCCCTCCCCAGGTGAGGTCGATGCGCGCGGCCACCATGCCTGCCGCCAGCAGCCCCTCCAGCACGTCCACGCTGTGGCTGCTGGGGCCCAGGCTGCACACCAGCTTGGTGCCTGCAGGAAAGACAGCGGGGCGCACGGATGCAGTGCCTGGGGGTCAACAAACTCAGGCAAAGCACACAAAAAGCCTGCTGGGACCCAGGCTGCAGACCAGCTTGGTGGCTGGCGTGTCAGTACAAGATTGCCAGGTCAGTGGACAGCAGCGAGTGGCAGCAGCAGAGGGATACATAGGGTGAGGAACCTTTGATAGGTACTGTTTGCACTGTTGCCGCACGTTGTGCTGATGATGGGTGGGTGAGTGCTGCACGCATATGATGCCTTCAACATGCGAGTATTCGTGGTACCAGCCGGGGACGGACTCAAGGGAGTTGCAATGGCTGCAGTTTGTTTCCAGTGCGCAAAGTGACACAGATGTCTATCAAGTGTGAGTACATGTGCAACTGTCGTCTTTGAAATCGCTGAAGCCAGCAGGCTGCCTGCCTATCAAAGTGTGCAGACCTGTGAATGCCCCTGGGGTGTCATCTGCTGGGACCATCAGCTCCGTCAAGTCCAGCGACTTGAAAAAATGGGTTTTAGCTCTGGCATGGATGAAAGAGGCTTTCCTGTTGGGAGACATGACGATCTGCGCAATGTGCACGGTGCGGGCAGAGTCAGGCACTGCCCGTCACGAGACACAAAAGTAGCTCTGAAGAGCCGTCACTGCGTCATTCATGATTCAAGCATCGGTCTGCAGGACCGGACTAGACGCGCGAGCGATAGAATTGGTTGCTGTGCACACTAGGGTTGCTGGTGCTTGAGCACATGGGCCACATGGGGGGAGCAGTACTTGTTTGGCAGGATGTGCAGACATGGGTAATTTTTGCCGAAAGAACAATGATCGCAGTATGCGGAGCACGGATGCAGAGCACGACCTGAGGTAGTGCAGCTTGGGTGAACGGCCTTGAGGCCTTGTCTGTGCTGTGATAGACGCTGCCGTCAATTTCTGAGCTTGTGTTGTAACTAATGTAGGAGTGTGCAAAGTAGAGCTGCTGCACCTAGTGCGGGACGGGGCAACACGGAGTTGGCAGGGCTCAGTCGGTGGCAAGGCACAAGCATGTGAGGCTTTGACTAACTTACATTTTACAAGAACCGTTAACAATAAGCCTGACTTGTTGTCAGAAGTCCTGCCATGCTTCCGACGGTAGGGTTGTTTGAATGGAGGCAGTGCTGAAAGCCCAGCAACATTGCTCAAAGCGCACCACGCTGAAGAAGAACTGATCATCGGGCCCAACCGCTTCACGAGCAAACCGAACGCGGATATGTCTCTCTCACTACTACGACTCGCAAGCCAACAATAATCATACATCCCTGCATCCAGAGTTAGCTGACCACAAGTACAGCAGCTCAGCTCTCCATATGCTCTGTCAGCAGCACCACGCTGCAAAAATGTGTCACCAACAATGCGGCTGCGTAAAGCCTGCACTACCTGAACACGCCAGTATTCGCGCATGCACTGCACCGCTGGCTGCTTGCTACACACTCACTCACAGGTTGCTGCATGCCGCTACAGGATCTGATGCAAAGGCCATGCCCACTGTGCCTTATGTAATGCGTTACATAAGGCTCACGGCTGGCATGGCCACACTGACACACGGAACTTCCTGCTCTGGCACTGATGCCACCACAGCAGTGCTGCAGCAAAGGCCTAAACGCAACCCACACTGCGGCTGGCGCTGTGAACTGAATGATTTTGAAACACAACTCGGGGCAGGAGGACACGCTTTGCAAACACTCGCATCACGTAAAATCCCCCCACAACCTCAAGTCCATCAATCCCGCTCCGGCAGTACATTAGCGTCCAGCTGCTGTAGCTTTGGCAGCAGCGCCAGCATCCGCTGCTTGTAATCTGGAGCTGATGCTGCTGGATTGTTTTCAAGGTATATGGTTGTCAAGCTCTCAACCTGATGGAGATAAGAGCAGCAGCAGCAGCAGCAGCAACAGCATGGGCAGTAAATGGCAGGCTTTCACAAGCAGCCAGGCTAGATCAATATGCAATGCCCAAAGCTATGTGCAAGCTTGTTCAGGGTCATGCAGCGCGTTGCGACAACCCTTTGCTCCATAGTCTGCAGCACCGCCGCATGAAATTGCAGCCTGCATCAATAGCAGCATGCCACGCGCTTGGCCCGCTTGCGGAACCTCTGACCGCCCCTTCCACGCCCTCAACACCCTCCGAGCTCGCCAGATCTGCTCAGATCTGGTCACCAATCAGCCGCGGATCCTCCGTCTATGACACGCCTTTGACCATCTTCCACCAGCTGCCTAGTGTACTAGGGTGTGCAACCGGGCAAAACCGGTTCCGGGCGGCCCACCTGGTCCTGCAGTGCCTGCTGCATGCCCTCCAGGCTGGGGATCTGGTTGTCATTCAGCCACAAGTCCTCCAGCCGGCTGAGGCCCTGCAGGTGCTCCACCTTGCTGATGCGGTTGTTGCTCACATCCAGCACCTGCGCACACACACGCAATTGTCCCAGACCATGCAAAAGAAGGTTGAGCACATCAATTGCACGTGACGCGTCTTGTAGGTACCTGTGGGAGACAGCAATGCGCTGGCGGACGGACGGCTTTTCCAAGCCGAATGCGGCGACGATGCTCCCAGGCCAGCAACAAAGGCCAGCGAGGCACACACAGAGCTCCACAGCAGACAGCAGCACCACTGTCCACATGCAGCGCCTGAGCTTGGTGATGCAGCTGGTGTGGATGGCAGTGCCGCCAACAACACATCACGCCACCTGACGACTCAGTGCAGGCACAAGCGCCAAATGCAGATAGCATGCCCTTGGGAGCCCGCCAGGGAAGCTGCCAGGTGGCAATGGTGAGGCCTGACGATGCGTGTGATGCTGGCAGCGCGATACACTTGCAGATCTGTGTAGCAGCCAGCCACGCCACGCACCAGCGAGGGTTGGCCAGGTGATGGCTCACAGAGCTGCGCGCTGCAGCAGGCGCACCGCTCACCCGCAGCGCCATGAGCTGCGTCAGCTGCTTGTCCAAGCACCAGATGCCGTTGTGGCTGAGGTACAGCTCAACCAGCGAGCTGCAGGCAGCAATGCCAGACATGTTCTCAAGCCTGCAGCGGCAGCAGCAGCAGCAGCAGGATGCACACCCAACGTGCGCGGAAACGTTTCAAAGCATGCACGTAGCAAGCAGTGTCGGTGGCAGCGACGTGTGTGGTGCGCAGCGTCTGCACTGCTGGCAGGACAGCAAGACATGTTGCAGGCGCGCGTGCAGCATGCGCTGCTGCGCCTTGTACTGTGAGAGGCATCGTAATTCCCCTGGCAGCTGACACAGATTCTGCCGTTTGTTCTGCTGGCGGCTGCGGCTGCTGCTACTGCTGCTACTGTTTCTGGTGGTGGGGGTTGGCCGTGCCCCCCGCTGCTGCTGCTGCTGCTGCCGCGATTCCGACTGCAGCAGGAACAAACAGTGACACCTGCTGCTGAGCAGCACCACTTGCAGCAGTTCTGTCCCAGCACCCATGATTGCTGCCCTTGCTGCTAGCCTTTGCAGCCTTCATGACCAATCCCTGCTGCCACCCGTACGTGTTGTTCTGCAACAAAATGCATTGCAGTGTCGTGATGCAACTACGATCGTCACTTCTGCCACTAGACTTGTGGAGCGCCTGACCAAAGCAGTTGTGTCTGCAGCGCACCGGTTGCTCTGCAGCGCACCTGTTGCTCTGCAGCGCACCTGTTGCTCTGCAGCGCACCTGTTGCTCTGCAGCGCACCTGTTGCTCTGCAGCGAGATGCGCCGCAGTGCCGTCAAGTGGCCAAGGTTTTCTATCTTGGAGATGCGGTTGCGCCCCAGCCACAGCTCTAACAGAGAGGCCTGGCCCTGCAGCAGCAGCCAGCAGCAGCAGCAGCAGCAGCAGTAGCAGTGTACACCAAGTTGCGACGCCAAGCCCTTCTGTTGCTCAAACCTAGCTTCTTGATGGTGCGCATGCAGTGGCTGCCCAGCGTCGGCAGTGCCAGCTGGCTAAGACTCAACCAACCTCTCTACACTGTACCTGCCAGGATTACACAAAAACAAACTGTTCCCTGCTGCACACCATGCACCAGCCTGAAAGGTACAACCAGCAGCAGTTGGCGATTACTGCAAGCTGTTGCAAAGTGGCGATGTTGACCAGTAACACTTGCTGTGGCTGAGCATGCACTCTATGACACCGACGACACTAGTAAACAGCGCTACGCTGGTCACCTCCAGCCCCTCAATGGTGCGTATGCGGTTGCTGCCCAGCTCCAGCACTGTGAGCTGGCTGAAGCCGCCCAGCGCCTCAATGGCCGTCACTTTGTTGGCGGCGACAAACAGCTCAACAAGGGGAGGGCTGCTGGCTGGCTCCGCTGCCAAGCTGCTGAGGGGCGCAAGGCTGCGTATCTGCGCCAGAGTCAGGCATCATGCGCATGGGGCAAAGAGACAAGGCAGCATTCATGGCAGCATTACCACACAGCAGCAGCAGCAGCAGCAGCAGCAGAAGCAGCGGTTGAATCATGAGGTGAGAATGTTGTAGTATGCAAAGCATAGAGCAAGCAGATGCAAGAAGCAGCAGCAGCTATGTCGACTAGCAGAACCACTACCAACAGACCCGCACCTGGTTGTAGGAGAACTCCAGTCGTGTCAGCTTTGAGAAGCCCTCAAGTGTTGGGATCTGCAGCGACACAGCAGCAGACCGAATCCACCCCTGGGCAGCAGCCTGTGCTTGAGGACAGCGGCAGCAGTGTACCCAATCGCCTTTGCAGGCCCACGGGGGTCAACCCTGCAGGACTGCTGCGGTTGCTGGCGCCCGTTCGCCACGCCTTTGGCCCACCCCCAAGAACTACACCACATCCTGGCACTGCTTCTGCTGGTGTCTGCGATGGTGCTGCTGCACTCGAGCTCATTTGCTACTTCATCCGTGTCGACAACTACATCATCCGCCGCCGTGAGCAGGTGGGTTGCTTGGCTCAAGACCCCTCAACATGCAGCTGGCCTGCCCCGACCCCTGTGCCGCTGCCCACCCGCGCACTAGTCCTACGTACTAGTCCCACCCTGCCGCTGCCATTGCTGCTGCCCATGCTCGCCGCACGCACACCGTTACACCATGACCTTGGCGTTGCTGCAGGCGCACTGCAGCGAGCAGGCTGCCCCCTGAGGTCCAGGTGCCCCAGAGGTCCAGGTGCCCCAGCACCCCCTCGCACCTGCCACCACCCCTGCACTGCCTTCATGGCCAGCTGCTGCTGCTGCCGCACCTACAGCTGCTGCTGCTGCTGATCACGGCCCTTGATCAGCGGACGCCTACGACACCTGCACCGCCAGCTGCTGCCCCCGCCATGTCACATTGTGTGTCGCACGCGACGGCGACAGCACCACAGCACAGCAGCCACACCTAGGCAGTGGCTCACCGCTGTGAGCAGGTTGTCCCTGAGCTCCAGGTCCTGCAGTGCGCCCTTGCACTGGCAGCAGTTGACGCTTGCTGCGTCAGCAATGATGTTCTGGCGCAGATTCAGCGCACACAGTCCTGCAGGAAGCATATCATTCCGCGTGTGAGGCATCCAGCAAACAGGTGTTACAACAACTTCACAGCAGTGAGGCAGTGCAGCTGGGATGGCGGTTGCTGGGGGCGTGTGCAGCAGCTGTGGCGTAATGCACGGGGTGCAAGTGCAGTTGAGTGCAAGTAGGCCTGCATCCAATCAAGCTGTGAAGCCAAGTTGGGCAAGTCGGTGAGTGCCAGAAGCAAGGCATACAGCAGTGTGTGGGTTCAACTGGGTGTGAAAAGCCAGCGGCAGTTTGCTGACAGACTCGACCATGTACATCATGACGATGCTTCATGCTTACAAGCCCTGACTGCTGGTTCTGCAGTGCTGCAGTATGCGCACGGCAGCTCTGGGTAACAGTGCTGGGCAGCAGGGCCAACAGCTGCTGCAGCCACAGCGCACAACGTGCAAATGCGCAGATAACTTCAGGCTGCAGCAGGCCGCACCTGTAAGAGCCTGAACCCTAGGGTCTAACGTTTCCAAGCGGTTTGCAGTGAGGTCTAAGGCCTGCAGGACCAGAACAGCAGTGCAGCATTCATCATCTGCTGATGCAGAACACACCAGGTGCTGCGGCAATGCTACGGCACCACTGCAACGTACAGTGAGTGTTGGAGCTATCCCTACTGAAGACAAATCACGCAGATGAGAGTTTGTAAGATCCAGCACGTCTGTCATTGTACTGCCGGTGGCCTAGGTGCAGCACAGCTGTTGGAAGTGTGAGAATTTGAGTTGTTGCGCACATCAGCAGAGTTGTAGCACTTCTAGCAGCCCTTTCCGCAGTGCCTGTGGTGGTAATGGTTTCAGCGAATAAGTGATCAGCGCTGATACGCACCTTTATGACTCGTAACGCTAATTCAATGCTGTATTCGACAATATACAGGCCGCTGAAGACGCTATCAAGGAGTAACAAACATAACATGGTGCAAGGGCTTGGTGTGTGGTGATCAAGGCGATTAGCCAAGTGTCGGGGAGGCTCCCGGGTGCCGCTATAAACGTTGCGACCGGCAGATCGCCGGCATATTCAGTTTTACAGGCTGTGCTTCGCTTTGCTTTGCGCAGCCCTCAAACAGCTCTGGCGTGAATTGCAGTGCAGTAAGTCCATTCTAAAGCGTATCTAGCTGACCATGTTGCCACGAGTCTCCATATCGCCTGATGTGTCTGGGCGGACTGTATCTAAGAACTTTTCGTCCAAGGCCAAGCCACAGACAGACAGCAGCAGGAGGAAGCCTGTGCATGCAGCATATGCTCCAGCAGCAAGGTGAGGGCAGCTTCTGCAATCTGGTACTGCATGCTGCGGCGCAGGAGGCTGACGCGCATTGTCAGGATGTGCCTCCGCATGCCATTGCTACTGGCTACAGCCTGCAGCCTGGGTAGTCTGTCAGCCAGCTGGTGACTAGGGCCACCAACTTCGGCAAGTATTCAATCAGCTACTGATACAAATGTTTGTTCATGCATGCAGGCAGTGCGCTCCCAAGGCTTTTGCTAATGTCACAGTCGAGGGTGTGAGGAGGCGCAGCTTCGAGAAGCCTCCCCTGCACAGTGCGCTCGAGGCTCCTGGTATCCACTCGTGCTTGCTCGAATCCGACAGCGCAGGCAGTGCGCAGGACGTGGCTTCACAGCATGCCCTGTCCCACACCACAGAGGCCAGCAGCTGCCACATCAGCAGCACCACAACCACACCATGCAGCAGCTCTACCAGCGTGGCCAGGAGCGACAGCGACCTTGCCCTGCTGTTGACTGGTGCTGACCTATCAAGCCCAAAGACCACAACCATCAACATTGGCAGCATCCCCATCCGGGTGCCGCTTGCGGTTGTGGATGTGCCTGCAGCTGATGCTGCGGAAAGCGACGCAGCACAGGCAGCTGCTGTCACAGCAGCAGAGCAGCCACAGGATGCTGCAGCAGCAGAAGCAGCGATAGCATCCTCCAAGCTCCGGGCTACCTCAGCTGAGTTCTATCCCCAGGCGTATCTGGCAGCAGCAGCTGCTACTGCCATTGCTGCTCAGTCGCTGAGCAGCACCCATGCTTCTGCAGCCGAGCAGCAGCAGCAGCAGCAGGACGATTCTGCAGCTCCCTTTGCTGATGAGCACGATCAAGATGCAGCTCAGGCTGTGTATGCAGCTACGGAACATCAGCAGCAGCAGCAGCAGCAGCAGCTGGAGGCTGTACCCCAGCAGCAGTGCTGGCAGCACTGGCAGCAGCAGTGGCCACAGCAGCACTGGCAGCAGCAGCAGCAGCAGCAGCAGATGCCTATGGCTGTCCATATGTTCATCCCCGTGCCTGTGCCTGTACCACCGTACATCATGCCAGGCTACCCCTTTGCATACCATCAGCTGCAGCAGATGCAGATGCAGCCACTGCTGCTGCCGCACCCGCAGCAGCAGCAGCACTCACCCCCTGCCCCTGCAGCAGCAGAGGATGCCAGTAGCAGCGCGACTCTGGCACCCCCCGCACCAGCAGCGCCAGCCAGCAGCAGCAGCAACATGCCGCTGTCACCAGCCCCCAGCCTCCCAGCTGACACAAGCAGCCTCATGTCCACCCCCAGGGGGGTCTCAGGCTGGGCGCTTGCGCACAGCAGCAGCATCTACGGCAACAGCAGCAGCAGCCGGCCCGGCAGCAGTGCCAGCAGTGTCGTGAGCAGCTACAGCAGCGCCCGCGGCGGGCGTCTGCAGCAGCAGGTGCTGCGCGACGCCGGCACGGTGACCGTTTCTGCCATGAGCTGCGTGAAGGATGCAGCGGGTGCGCTGGCCAAGGTCGTCAGCAGGCACGGCAGCTGCCTGCTGCTATCCCTGTCCCGTGCCGGCGACCAGGCCGCTGCCGCCACGCATGTGGCCGCCAAGTCGCTCGCTGTCGCGCGGTTCTACGTGAACGCTCACATGGCGGCCGCAGGGGCGGCCGGCATCGACGCCGCGGCGGTGCTGACGGGCCTCGAGCCCCCCACCCCTGCTGCAGCAGCGGCGGCGGCGGACGAGGAGGTCGTGTTCATGCCGTTCAACCGCAACGTGGTCGCAGCCAGCACCAGTAGGGCCGCAGCAGCAGCAGCAGCCGACGTGGAGCCTGCGCTCGGCTTCATCGTCGCCAAGGCCGGCGCCAAGGACCTGCCGGTTGTGCTGCCGCCGCCGGTGGGCATCCCGGCCTGCATGCAGGACCGTCAGCAGCCGCAGGACGCCAGCGCTGCGCCTGCCGCCGCTGCCGGCGGCAGCGCTGCGGCAGCGGCAGTGTCGGCGGCTCCGCTGCTGAAGGCCGGCGCGAGCACGGACGTGAACAAGCTCTCCAACGCCATCATCCACAACGTGCTGGGCTGCAACCACGTGGCACTGCAGCTGGCCGGCGCCGCCGCGTGCCACGTCGCGATGAAGGCGCTGATCAAGGCCCGCGCCCGTCTGCAGCGCAAGTTTGGGGCCGACATTGTCGCGACCGCCAGCTTTGCGAACGAGGACACCAGCAGCAGCATTGGCCGCAGCACCGTCTTCCTGCGCCTGGACGTGATGCGCAGCAACCTGCTGCAGCAGCTGGCCAGCGGCATGGCTGGGCAGCAGCAGCAGCAGCTTGCTGGTGCTGTGTAAAGCGTGCATGGTCAGGTGAAGAGTAACGGGTGTGGTGCTAGGTGTGGTTTTGAAGGTTTGAGTGAGGCATGGCTGAGCGGTAGAGCTGGCATATAAAGATCTGGTTCGGTTGAGATGGGAGACTGTCATGCAAAAGCTTGTTTACGACAAATGCATGGCTGATGATACTGTGCTGTTGTGCTGTTGTGCTTTGGATTGACGCTTTGATATTGGTTGGAGTCGTTTGTATGACAAAGCAGGTGCAGGTTTGTCGCTGCAGATGTGCCAGGTGCACATGCAAATGGTAACTACTTTTGCCAGGTATCAGAATCTTGATCACCTGCGTGTTGTGCGTCTGGCTGTGTGCAAATTAACAGAAGATGGAACAGCAGGAGCAGCCGCGTGTGGACAGTTTTCTTTATCGAGCAGTGTGGCAAGGCTTTTCACGCGGTGGTGTGTGTAGGCACTTTAATTTGGGAATAAGTTGACTATTATATCTGGCACCTGAGCGTGCAAGAAAACAAACAGAACAAATCAGCATTGGAAGAGCAGCAATGCATTGTAGAGTATGTATAATGTGGCTAGCTTGTGCTATGGAAGTGGAATGGTGTAAGTTGTGTCTAGTTTCGAGTTGCCTGCGCCACGGCATGTGGGCAGAAGGATGTAGGTTTGTTGGTGTGCAGTTGGTGGGTCATCAGGGTTATAACATGACAATGATACGGGTTAGACCGTTTCAAACAGGATATGTCCGGAGCAGCTTGTATGTAGTGCGAGCTCCTGGCGTGCTGCCCATCCTGGTGCTTAGGCACCTCAGCAGGTGGGAAAGCAGCGGTGGCAGTTGCTGACACGTGTCGCGCCAGCCGTAGCACACACGTGGCACATGTGCTTGGGAAGGAGGTGTGGACGTGTCATTCTGATTGTGTATGCGCATGCCATGCTGACTCAGGCAGTTCCCGCGGTCAGCGGTCCTGTTGAGCCGCAGTGCAGGCACATATTCAGCCACGGCTGTGTGCTGGTGTGTGCAGTTTGTGAGCAGATGAGCAAACCTAGCGGGATGTGCGCGAGTGCGCGATTGTATATTGCGGTTCCAAGGTGACCAAGTGTGTCCCCTACTGTCTATCCTCATGTATTTCTACATCTCGATGTGCTTGTTCCTGCAGTCGTGAGTAAAAACATTTGGCCTGCATTCCCCACTCCCCCTGACGTTTTCATGTTTGAGGCTGGACCATCCAGCATGCCGGCCCACTCTGGGAAGTACTGTTTCTACTAATACCACCACCACCCTTACGTGTGTGACGCATGTGTGACGCTGCAGCAAATTAGCAGCATGCGATTGCTGTGTCACGCAGCGCAGCCGTCTGACAGTGGTTTGGGCGTAGGTTGGAAGCGCTTGGGTGTGAGTGCCAGCTCAGCAGCTTGGGGGTGAGTGGCAGCTCAGCAGACCAGACACGACGTGGCAGCCATGATTCGCGGCAGACCGTTGGTCTGTGCAGATTGCAAGGGCAGGGTGTGGCTGTAGTGTTGAGATTTGGTGGTTGAAGCTGTATCATCTTTGTCACAGCTGTGTTACGTCCGGACCAGTGTGATGACACCTTGAAAGACGCAGTATAGGCAGCCGTGTGGTGGTGTGCTCGTGCTCGTGCAGGGTGCGTTTGGGCCGGTCGCATTCTGCCTGGTGAATGCCCTCACATCATGCACGCGGTTGGTGACCTGGTTTCCTTGGTGACTAAGCAGGTGCTGCTGCTTGTTTGCAGTGGCGTTGAATGTGCGCTGGGTGAAAACGCTGTTATGGTGGTGATTGCATGCACGTGGGAGCATTCAATATGACGCTTGTATGGTGTGTGAAGTGTTGTAAAAGAAGCATAGTGTTTAACATACCGCCAAGAGCAGCGCAGGCCAATGCTGTTAACAAAGCAGTGAATGTGGCCACAGCGCAGGCAGCACTTGCAGCCACACCTGCAGTTGCCAAGCAGTGCAAGCTATGCACTGCTTGGCAATGCATAGTTCATCAAATGCAGCAGCCATGAGCACTACTTTGTTAATCATTAACGGTCATCTGCAGATGGTGCATGCAGTGGGATTGTCACAAAACTGCAGTGGCACAACACCACAGCCACGAGGGTTCCACCATGATCAGTCTGAAACAACACTTCGTACAACTGGTTTTGCAGCAGGCATCACCACCAGCCGTGTGTGAATATCATAGCTAAGGCTTAACGCACTGTTGTTTGGAACTTGCAACACACATGAACAGGACACACATGTATCAAACAGTATAGTGAAGCAGGCAGCACCACAACTGTAAAGCGTCCACAGCCTGGGCATCTCCTGCGTTCGTTGCTGGCGCAAGAGCATCATGTGTGAGCGACATTCAGCCTGTCATTGGCATCTGGCACTGACTCAGCCATGGCATCACTGATCTTTGCAGGCATCTTTGTACACCGCAGCTTCACAGCAACCCACAGCAGCAGCGCTCTCGCCCCCTGCCTCCACCGCACCAACTTCTGCAGCCGCCACAGCAGCGAGCCGACAAATGCAGCGTTCACCAGCAGCACAACGGCACCCATCATGGTAGAGTAGATCGCCATTGCATCCGGGTTGCCGCTGGGTACGAAGGACAGTGAAGCATAACTGGTGAGCCAGATGCAGGCGGAAGCCTAGAGGGGCACGCGCCCTGCTGCGGGATCTACATGTGGCTTCACAACCGCCAGCAGCACCACAATCAGAGCGACTGCTGCATTCAGGACTAAGTTGCGGTGCAATGCGCTCAATGCAACAGGTCCGAACACGCTGATGCACACCAGGGTGATGGTCTGGGTGGCTGATATCCCTCCCAAAAGCAGCATGCGTCGCGGTAGTCCCTGGACAGGAAAGCAGCAGCCTGGCGCGCTGCGATCCTGTCTCTGTCAACATGCCCGTGTGCATGTCGCACCGTGAACGTCACGACGAACACAGGCAGCGTAACACAACCAGCAGCAGCAGCGGCAGGCCCAGCACTAACGCCCACGCCTTGTGCCACCCTGGTGGCCGAAGCACGACACATTCGTGTCGAGCACAGAAATCCAGCCCACAGCTGCAGCGGCGTACGGCGCCGTCGCAGGCAGTCGATGCGGATGCATGCAAACAAGCTGAAAGCTGTACGGCACAGCGATGGCAGGAAAAAGAACAGCACAACCAGTGCAGTGACAAGCAGCTGCCCTGGAAGCAAGATCGCTGCCATTTGAAGAAAAAACACAGACCCTCCACCACGACAAGCATGCACAGCATCGCAAGCGGCGCAAGCACGTAAAACACAATCCGTTTAACGGGTAGGGCGCCGCCGCTGTCGCTGCTGACCCGCAGCAAGCAGTCCGGAGCTTGGGTTTCGGGCGAGGCGCCAAACCAGACCCAAGCAACAGCCTGCAGTGGCACGGCCAACGAAGCCGGCCAGCTGACACCGACACTCGCCACAATGATTTGGTACTGCATGAACAGCACGAGCGCCTTGAGGAGGCTTGACGGGCTCTGTTGCAGTGGTCACACTGCTGCTGTCGGCAGAGCCGGGGCCGGCACCAGTAGCTGCTGCTGCAGCAACAGCAGCAGCCTGCCGTGTCCCACGTAGGTGTGCAGCACTCCTACCAGCACTGCTGCTGTTGCTGGTGATGCTGCTGCCGCGGCTGCCTTCAGCCGTTGCGAATGCACACAGCAGCTTGTTGATGAGCAGCATGACGACTGCAGCCACGATGTAGAGCCCGAGCACAGTAGACGACGGTAGGCAATGGCGGCAGGTGAAAGGCTTGGTTGCTCCGGAACCAGGCTTGCACACACCACACAGGTTGCCAGAGTAGCCTGCAGTATGTTTCACAGGCGACAGGATGTAAGCTTCAGGCAGAGGCATGCCAACTGGGCACGGCGCCTGCGGCACCTCAAGAGAGAGGCTCTACGCTCAGTCTCGCATGCACACTCGCACTTGGAGGCATCTGATCTGATGTGGGATGGTTTTCAGGATGATGTTTGGTAGGAATAGCTCTGTTCCCTTTTTCCTTTTTTGGCTTGCTCTTGTTTTGCTCTTTGCCCAATGAGCCTGTCATTGGCTCCCCAAACGGACAAAACTTACCCATGTAACTTCCAAAATGTGAAATGTGAAATGTGAGCTGCCATGACATACCCTGTTATCCAGTATCAATGATTCAAAACATATTGTCAAGCACACCAGCTGGCTCACTAGCTCATTTCACGCTTGCCGGCCCTACTAGATAGTATCTGAGCTGCCCTGCAGTGCTCGGCCTGTTCTCGCCATATGGTCAAGACACAAATGACTTTCGCTTTCCAAGCAACCTGCCTCTTGCAAAGATAATGTAAGGAGCTATGAGGGCGCATTGGGCAGCCTTGCGATGAGCTTGCCCATGTACAACTGCTGCTTGTTTTGCTGCCTAAGTGGTCAACTTCAGGCGCATCGTCTGCATGTAACTTCCTTGCCTCAACAATTCGTTCGTACCTGAGCTGCACTGCAGTGCTGAGAACTGGCCCAGGCCTGTGCAGGTCCACTGCGGGCCGGCAGGGCTGCTGCAGCTGGCCAGCAGCGTGGACCTGTTGCCCTCACAAGCTGCCGGGTTGGGACACCTGCGATCAAGCAGCAGCAGCAGCAGCAGCAGCAGCAGCAGCAGCAGCAGCAGCAGCAGCAGCAGCAGCAGCAGCAGCAGCAGCAGCAGCAGCAGCAGCAGTTGTAAAAGATGTTTGTTGCACAACCACTCTGAAAGCAATCCTTGGACGTCCTTGTGAGGTCTGCATCGTCATCAAACCGCACAGCCCGCTGCTACAGCCAACAGCATACCATACACAGCTGATGCTCGCATGACAAGATGTGCTGCACGATCCATCAGCTTACCTATGGATTTGGTTGGAGCGCAGCTCCGATGACCAATAGCCGCCTTTGGGGACAGTGACCGTGCCCCCAGGCGCGACGGCCCCGGCCGGTGCCCCGTCGCACGTGGCATTGCTTGGGGCGAGGCTGAAGGTGCCTGCCAGGCACTCCTCACAGGCATCCGGCGCTGCTGTGACCTCACCAGGGATGCAGCTGCGCACATGCAGGTTCATGTTGGCCGGCCCCGGCGCCTGCAACATCTGACTGCTGTTGCTGGTGCTGCTGCTGTCGTTCTGGCCGTCCGGCACAGCGGAGTTCTGCTCCAGGAGCTCTTGCATGAGCCAGAACGACAGCTTGTAATCCCCAGGAGGCTTTCTGACCTTCAGGCTGAGATGCACGTGGCCTGACGCGTCTGTCAGGTTGCTGCCCAGAAACAGCTGGCCGTCCAGCATCGCTCTTACGAACAAACCCTCGCAAGGCAACTCAAAGGCGCCAAACACATGCAGCAGCACCGGCAGGAGACCCTTGGCGCTGCTGACATGACTCACAAAGTTGCTGACCGATGCATTGCCAACAACTGACAAGCGCGTGCTGAACACGCCGATGTTCTGATCATAAGTGGCCGTATTTGCACGCTCAACATTGGACAACCCAGCCGAATCAAAACTTTGGGAGCTCAGGAACAACCCGCCAGCTCTCTGTGCGGAGTTGCCGGCAATCCGGCTGTCGGATGACGCCAGCAGTGCGGCCGCATCATAGGCGCAGCCGCCACCACCCGTACGTGAAGCAGCATTGCTTGACACCAAGCTGTTGCTCGACAGGTTCAGCACCGCCGTATCCCGCACTACAAACCCTGCACAAGTGGCAGCCGAGCTGGCAAGGATGTGGCTGCCGTTGCCAAGCGCAACACGAGCTGCATTTTCAACCACAACAGCACCGCCTACAGGTGCAGAGTTCCCACTGAAGCTCGTGTTGCTCACTGTGAAACTTGCGTTCTGGCTCACAGCCATCCCGCCACCGTGCACTGTGGCTGTGTTAGTCACCACTCTGCTGTTCGTTACAAGAGCGACTCCAGAATCAATTACACACACTGCAGCACCCTGTTTGGCATGATTGTCGATCCATTCCGTGTTGACTGCAGTCAAGGAAGCAGACTGGCCTACAAGTGCTCCACCACCTTCCCCATCGGCTGTTTTTGTGGCAATCAAGGAATCGCGCACGACAACGAGGCTGCGTGCATGTGCAAACAGCCCACCAGCGTGCTGAGCACTTTTGTGCAGTACGCTGCTGTTGCGTGACAGTTCAAAGTTGGAAGCATCCTGAGTGATGAGACAGCCGCCGTAGATGCCCTTGTTACGAGCAAGGACCGACCCTTCTACAATCACCCGTGCTTGGGCAATCATGTAGATACACCCACCGTAATCTGCTACGTTGTTCTCACATGTAGAGTTAACCATATGCAGCTCACTGGTTTCCCGCGCAAAAAGGGCGCCGTAGTGTCCCTGTGTTTGCGATACATTACTGCGGGTCAATGAGACCTTTGTCAACCGCCAGCAACCACAACACCTCTATCAACAGCCATATTGTGGCTGAAGTTGCAGCTCAGCATGCTGGCAACTGCCCTCCCATCCACCGGCTGCACTGACGTTGGCCTTGTTCCATTCGAAGCCGCTGCCTGTTATGTTCACAACCGTAGACGCAGATGCAAAGACAGCGCCACTGACGCGACCAGCAAAGCAGCCCTGAAAAGTGCAGTTGGTGATGTCTGCATGCACAGTGTCTGACACCAGCACTGCCCCGCCATACCCAGAGGCAGGTGAGTCAGCTGCATTGTTGCTCAGCACGCAATCCGCCATGCTCAAGCTGCTGTTGCCACCCGCAGCAACAGCAGCACCACCCTCACCATGTGTGTTGCCAGACATAACAGCTCCCTTCTGGATAATAACATTTGCCTTCTCCATGAGCAGTATCACAGGCGCACCGCGGTTGTCACTGAGCTGCCTGCCTGTCATAACGACTGTTACTCTGCCGCCAGAAGCAATGATGCCGCGTTCTGTTGCTATGGCCTGGTTGGCACCGTGCTGGCGAAGCCCTCTTTGCTTCTCTGGCGGCCGCCAGTCAAGTTGACGGCCTACAGCAATGCAATTGCAGCGCAGCAATTCAGAGTGCTTGCTTGATATGTTCACATTACGATGCAGCATGTCAGGCATGCCCTGCTTACTGCTGGCTCACGTAACTGGCACAAGTCCACGCTGCCTTGTGCCCTGTACTTATTCAACTGCATGTTGCCTGGTCTCCTCATTAAGCCTGATGTTGGTAGAACGATGCAGCTAACTTTGCAGGTTGGCCTATTGCAAGCAGAACAATGCCTGGCGTCTGTCTTGCTTGATATAACACGACAGCTTTGGGTTACAGAGCCAGCTTGCATGTGCCAGGGCATTATGCAAACTGCCAAGCGGTATGTGGGGCAGTTGCAGCACAGCCTAGGGAGCCGTTCGAATCCGTTCTTTCCCAGCTCCAACCTTGAATGATGGGCGGCACCAGCTGTACTGCATCCTCCCCACAAAATGCCAGCAAAGCCTGCACCGGCCGCCCCGCCTGTGCTGTCCATTGCTCTGTACAGTCTTTGATGTCTAATACGTTGACACCTTTGAACTGGCTGGCTTGGGCCAGGGATATCAGGCTGCCATTGACAGCAACAGTAGCGGGTGTGCTGGAGCTTGTTGAGCTACAGCTGAGCCGTGCAGTGAGAGCATTGCTGTCGTTGGAGCGTTAAAGTAGCAAGCGCAGGCTGTGGAAGGCCGTGTTGCTGCATTGCACGCCTCGAGCAGCAACACGGCCAAGCACAGCACAGCACACCAGCGGTGACTGGCGGCCATTCAGAAAGGTGAACGGCTGATAAGACATCTGGCGTCGTAAGCCCTATTTGCTGAAGGGCGCTGCTGAAGAGAAGGGAGGCAGTGGCCATCTTTGGGCCATCTTTCTGTTTTGTTTTTCCGATGCAACGGTTGAATTGAACTGCTGCCGTTCTGTTCTACAACTTATCTGGCATTGCTGAAGCAATTCAAGTGGATAATGACATGCATTTACTGCCAATATAAATCAGTGCGCACAAGGCAAGTATGAGTGATTGCGGCTTGTCACAGGGGAAGGGCGGGAGTCCCGTTGCATTGTCACTGCCCTGCCATTTGCGCTTTGTTAATTACGCTCCCTGACAGCTGCGTAGACACTTGTAGCTTGTGAGTGTTTGGGGCAGCAAATCAGCCCTCTAGGCCTGTGGCACAGTCCCAGCATCACGCATGCACAGTCGGTCAGCCCGCGAGCAGTGCGCACGCTTTTTGTTGTATGGAATACAAGCTTAACACAGCAGCAGCTGATCCTGCTGGATCGCCAACCGTTGAAGTTCAAGTATGACTTGCCATGGTGCTGGTGCCATGCATGGCACAAATGTCAGCTGCAGGTCAGCTGGAGTAGCCAAGAGCAGCCCGCAGGCATGCATGTGATGCGGGTGTGTAACCTCACACATCCCAGCTGCATACAACTCGTTGTGCTTCACAAGCTGCCGGTACAGCTGGACCCCAAGCGCTGTGCCATGGGTGACCCAGATGTGTTATCAACCCAGGGCCATGACTCAGTTAGTCTGGAATTCATGCGTTGCGCCGTGGTCGGCGTTGGCAACTGAGTGCGTGAACCTGCACCAACCAGCTTATGCAGTTGCATGTTTGCACTGAACGTGTACCAGCAGTAGCAACAATGTGCGATCACACTGTGACAGCAATTGTTGCTACACTGCAGTACATGTGCGCCAATGCTCTGCTTCAAAGCTGCATATGATGAGCTGCAGTGAATGCATTCAGTGTGGCCATGGCACTGAGAGGACGCCATTGGCACCATAAAGTGCCCTACCATGATGATGATAGTGACATGCATGCGTACAAGCTGTTGCACTGTGGTTCAAACACGTCCATCATCATCATCACATCATCTGGGTTGAGTAGCCTAAACTTCAGTTGCCATGGCTTGACTGCCTGTAGCGGCAAGACACCATGTGCCGTTGTGGCAAGGAGCGCCCATGCTCTTCAGCTCTCTTGGCAGAATGGGGTGTGAAACCGTTGCATATGTGGCTTCATCAGAGGGCTTTGGAGTACTACTACAGGATTCAGCGTATGCAGGGGGTTCGGCTGCCAAATCAAGTGTTTACAGCTGAACGGAGGCGTCCTAGTGGTGCTGTGGCGGTGACATCGTGGCACAAGTATGTGCAGAGCCTGCTGTGCAAGTATGGTGTGAGTGGTGCGACCGCGGAAGGCAGAGCCAGTGCGTGCAAGAGCCATGTCAATGAGCAGGTCAGGACACTACATGCTGAAACGATTGCATGTGAAACGTTGGAACACTCCCCTCTGAGTCGGTATGTGGCTCATGTGCATCCCACTCATGTTGATGCTGTGGGTTTCAGGAGGCCTAGGCCGCACTTGCGTTCAGTGGCAATACCACGTGGTATTGAATTGCTTTTGCGTGTTCGTATGGGTTGTCTGTGTGTACATGAGCGTACTAGTCAGTTTGGGGGTCGCAGAGCTAACTCCACTTCAGGATGTCCTTGTTGTGATGCAGAAGTTGAGTTTTTGTCACACCTGATGTTTGATTGCCCTGCTACTTCTGCTCAGAGGGATAGTATGTTTGCTGAGATCAGATCCCTGCCTGGTTGCGCTTAAAAGTTGCGCAGCGTTTTGCCCATGGCTGATTCGTCAATCAAGGTGTTGCGTTTTGTATCTGATAATATTTGGGGCAGTTCTGGAAGATGTCGGATGGTGTCACCGTGTATTGCTGCTTTTCTTGTCAAGTCGTGGGATGTGCGCAATGCATGCAAACATTCTGGAGCAGTGCTCCCTCCTCTTTCCGCCCCGGTGGGGCGCGGGGCCGATGGCGCTGATGCTATGGCTTGAATGGGTGATATGATGATGACGCCATGTGCTGCTGCTCCACGCAAGGAAACTTTGCTTCCAGATTATGCAAGCTGCAGTGTAAAGCGCTGGGTGCAGCTGCTCTTCAGAGAGTGTAGCACTGCTGCACAGCACATCGATGATATCACAAAATCATCACCTGCCGTCATATCAGCTGACGGCGTCAGTCACCAGACACCAGTCGGCTAGCTGCAGATGCCCAGCCACCACCATACTGCTGCAAGCGCACCCGGCACACGCCATATTATATCAAAGGAGCGATAAATGCAATCCTGGTGCTGCATTATGCTGGTTGCACATCGCATGCAGCAGTGCCGAAACTCCATCTTGAAAATGCTGACAGGCGCAGGCACAGGCTGTTGGGGCAACTGCCAATCCTGCCTATGCAAGCAGTACAGCAGCATAATTGAAGTGTTCACTGAATCCAGGGTTTTAGAGACATGCGATGAAAAGATCAAATCAAATAAAAAGCTTGCCACAACCTGGCGGCCCGTTGCGACACACCACACACTTTGTACCAAATACCAAATACCAAATACCAAAGTAGGGCCACCGGCCCACCCCGTAAGGAGCCAAACAAGGCTCATGGGGTCCAAAACATCGAGAAAAGTCAGCACAGCCGAAGGGATGAAGGGAGGCAGAGCAAGCACAACACAAGCAGCAAATATCATACTGTATCATTGATATCTTGCAATCACAAACTGAGACGTTGCAGCAGCCCAGGTGGCAAGACCAACACCGCTACAAGCAAAGGTGGGGGGCCAAGGTCAGCGCACGCATCAAACACTTTCGCAAGAACAAGGCAAGACGACTGCTGTGACAGCAATCCTATGCCATCAGACATATTATTCACGCTTGACAGGGCCACAACAAGTGCTAGCGCAAAACTGATTCAAGGTACATGCCCCGCTACCACCATCGCTATGCACGTGCCGCCAGCCATTGGCTGGCCAGTGTGTTGTGGCTTCCAGGCTGGAACTGCTTGACCAACGAAACGGAACGGATTGCTGGTGCCTCACAACACAAGCGGCAAGTATCATACTGTACCATTGACATCCTGCAATCACAAACTGGGACGTTTGTAAAAGACTGCTTCACCAGCAGAAGATCACAACTGGTCATGCTGCATGTATCTTTCCTATTCCTTTATCTAGATTTAGGCCAAGTCATTGATCAGCAATACACCCTTTTGTACGCTCGTGAATGGCTGTCGCAGCATCAGCTTGTTGAGAGCATCCCACATTCCTTGGCACAGGATCACAGTGGGCTCACTCAGCTCATCATAGACTGCACCAGGAATCACCAGGTGTCTTGATGGCTGGGGATCCACCGTGCAGCTCTGCCACTGCCGTCAGCCGCTCCATGAATGTGGCGCTGCCAGCTACGCAGGGGCGTAGCGGAACAGCAGGTCGACCAAGTCCACCGCGTGCCGTGCATTCCTGTCCCAGACAAAGTCCATGTGCGAGTACTGCAGCAGAAGTGCGAGGGCAGCAGCCAGCATGCATGGGAGGGGTGTGCAGGTGCATGCCGCTTTGCATGTGTACGTGCACTCCTGTGCTCGACGTCGTCTGTACAAACGCATTGCGCAGCATCTAGGGCAGTGTACCAGCCAATGCATGAGATCGTACGACTACTCTGCACACGTAGCAGTGAATTTGAAGTGCACTACTCAGCTATGAGAAAGCAGTGGCAGCAGCTTCCGACAGCACCACCAGGTCTCTCCTGATGGCTCCTGCCAGGCGTTCCTGTTGGTTCGCGATCCCTTGTGGTTACAGCATACCTTAAAATGCTTTGTAGAACAAAAAAGAAAAGAATAAACAACCGTCCTGCCAGACGCTCCTGTTGGTTTGCGCTCCTTGTGGTCGGAGCTTATATCGAATTGAATTGTAGAAAAACGCCGCTGTTGGTGGGCACAGGCATCAGCTCACCCGGGGGAAGACGGTCTCTCCTGCAAAGGCCGAGGGGCTGAGCCGCCGCTGCTGCTCCGCTGCATCCTCTGGTGTGGCCATCACGTCCAGCTCCGCTCCAAACAGGTACTGCAGCAGCATCATGCGGTGAGAGAATGCACAGCGTTTTGAGTCGCGGATCAACGGTTCAGATGGAGCACCTTTAGCTCTGTGGATGCTGCGCAGTGGCCCTGCTGCAGCGGCATGCCGACACACGCAGATCGTGTTGAGGTTGCTGCATGGTGTTACCAAGCAGTGTGTGCCGTTGCGCCACAAGCAGGGGCATTTAAACCCCGGCAGCACCATCAAACGCACAGCACGCAGGTCGCGCTGCGCACTTGCGGAGCTGTGTTTGTGCCGCAGTCATACGTTGGAGCTGCAGGCTATCACCAGTGTCAGCAGGTCTGTGGTGTAGCCCTACCTGAAACAGCATGGTATGGCCCTACCTGCAGCAGCATGACAACAAACTCCCACACCCTGCAACAGCAACCACTGTTTGCAGTGCTCATACCTGTGGAGCTGTGATCTTCCCGAGGTCATATGCTGGGGGTTGCATGCTGCCATACTTCCACTGATTGCAGGTCTCGTCGTAAGGCCGGTTGCGCTGGCTGCAGCTGCGGGGGCCGGCAGTGCACGGGCAAAGCGGCGCCGGCGACGCGGCAGCAGCGGCAAATGGTTCAGCACCACGTGTTGGTGAGAGCAGACCACACGAAGCTGCAGCTGCGAAACAGGCCAAACAACTTGAGATGCACCCAATGCAGCGCTCGTTTGTCCAGGCGGCCTCCTTGAGGTACGGGGGATGGATTAACAGCCCAGCAGCAGGTGAGAGGCAGGCGCGTCACCTACTTGGTGCCATGGTCGAAGCGCTGGAACCTCAGCTGGCCGTCTGTCAGCATCTGAGCCCAGTGCGCCATGTTGCGGCCGGAGACGGAGGCCGGCCAAGTCTGGAAGATGATCGGGTTGTCATCCGGTGATATGAACGTGGACGGACCTGCCAGCAGCAGCAGCGGCAGCGGCAGCAGCAGCAGCAGCAGCGGCAGCAGCAGCAGCAGCGGCAATATGGTGAAAATGTCACATAGCAGCAACAACTCACTGGTGCTGATGTTGTCAGGGCCTGGGCATTTGTTGGGCATGTAGCAGTAGGAGCAGCAGCAGCAGTAGTAGGAGGGACTACAGCAGCTGGATGCAGCTGGTACATCGGCAACAAGCCAGCAGCGCTGTTAACCTAGGACATGCACATGCTGTGGTTGGCAGCCGCCGCAGCAGCAGCAGCAGCAGCAGCAGCAGCAGCAGCAGCAGCAGCAGCAGCAGCAGCAGCAGCAGCAGCAGCAGCAGCAGCAGCAGCAGCAGCAGCAGCAGCAGCAACAGCGCAACACATGCAGCGACGCATGCATCAATATATGCAGGCAAACCAGCACAGCGGCCTTGTTTTGCTGCTGTCTGGTTGCAGGTGTCTGGTCCATGCCCTGCACTGTCAGCACACCGCTCGCTGCGTCGCACAAGGTCTGCGAGCACTGCGCAGCACCCACCATAGAACATGAGGTTGAGCGTGGACATGCAGAGCTCGCTCCAGATGTACTCTCTGCAAGTGTCGACGTACGGGGCCAGGAAGCGGTACCACAGAAACTCCCCGACCCAGCTGTTGTAGAAGAACTGCAGCGCAACAGCAGTGAACCAGACATGCCAACAGCACATCAAGGAGGTGTGTCACTTGAATTCTGGGACCCAGAGGCCCACATGACTGCAGCCTCAAACCATGCATCAGCTGCGTGCAGCAAATGCACCAGTAAAGTAAAGTAAGTAAGTAAACTGCACCAGCAACTTATGGCTGTTTACGCTCCATGCGTGCCGCACCGCTGTCGATCAAGGCTGGGGGTGGTCCATTTGAGGTAGCAGCAGAACACCCTGAGCCAGGAAGCTGCATCCGCCCAATGTTGATGAAGGGCAGAGGCGCAGAGATTGCGTTAACACATGCAGCTATGTCACAAGGCATCACCACCAGCTGGTGTGGCCTGTGCAGACGCACCATGTCGTTGCGCACTTCTGCATAAGCTTTCAGCAGCGGTGCCCTCAGGTAGTCCAGGAACACGACAGGCCCTGGGCCCCACAGTCACAGCACAGCAGAGGCGGCAACACACCAGTGAGGCATGGACAGAGTAATTAGCTGCCCAGCGTAGCTTGTGTAGGCGGCCGAAAGTTGGCACGGCTGCAGCCGGGCCTGGAAGCAATGCGCAAAGACGCACAGCATGAGCGAAGCTGAGCATCAGCCAGTTGGCTGCTTGACGACTGCTCCGCACGTGCGCCCAAATGCGCCTCAGGAAATCACACACAGCCGGAGCTGGCAACACACAGCCGCTGGCTCGGCCAGGTGTGTCCGCGCACAGCAGATGGATGAACAGGCAAACGGCGCCCGTGCACCTAAACAACTCACCCAGGTGCACCACAACAGACACCTTTGCGTTCATTTCGGCCATGGCCGCGAGCATGGCGTACGCAAGCGTGCAACCCTGCAGCATCACGGCAGCAGCAGTGACACAGTCAGCAGTGCAGCATGCATTCCCATGTCCGATCAAGCTTACACTGGTCAGCACAAATGAACTGTAGTCGGTAGCAGTAGCCAGCAGCATCAAATGTGCACAATCGAATTGCCCTGTGTTGTGCCTGCCTGAGCACTGATTTCATCCTTGACGGCAGAAATTTCAGACAGGGACCTCTCACCTGGGAGTGCCCTACAATGGCCAGCTTGGATGCTCCTGTCTTTGCAAGTGCTGTGTTTACTTGCGCTGGCAGATCGATCAGGGCATACTCATCGATGCTATGGTACCTGCCAGGGTGCCGCAGCATGCAGAGCACAACATGCAGAGTGCGTCAGCGGCAGCTGGTTGGTGTCAGAGCAGCCTTGCATTCAGGACAGTTGTGGCATGGGGACGTCAGCCGTGGCCTGCATGTTGCAGCACTGCCGCCGGCACCGCTGGGGCTGCTGCTGATGTTGCTGAGGTTGCTGCTACGGTCTGTCGCTGTCACTGCTGCTGCTACAGCTAATGTTTAGGATATAGGGTTTAGGCAACTGCCGCTGCCGCCGCTGCTGCCCGTACCAGTACTCCATGTCTCTGTAGCTGTAGTTGTAGTTTCCCCTGCTGAAGGTGTTGCCGCGTGTGTTGGCCATCCAGACATCAAAGCCTGCAGGCACGTCCCACACACAGATACACGCATCGGCAAATCACAGACATCACACGGCAGCATGCGTCAACGAGGCTGGACTCTGGCCTCATTCCGTGGGGTGTTGGCACTCAATGGAGCTCTGTGGTCCGTATAGACAAGTGTGCTCGACCTGCTGGCTACACACAAGTGCGCTTGCTGGATCTCCAGGAGTCTCTGCTCACTGACCTGCATCTGCCAAGATGTATGCTGTGCTCTCATTGGCGTTGAGCAGCGTCCAGCAGGCGCTGGACAGCGTGATGCCGTGGTGCAGCAGCACCACTGGGCGGGGCCCGGGCTTATTGTTCCTGTACTTGCCTGCAGCAGCGCGCAAAGTGCAGTGCAGAGCACCAAGCACGTCACATGGTTGTTGAATTGAGGCCGGGACGTTAACTTGGCGTATGCGCATGACAAGATACTGCTTGGAGCAGCAGTGTATGTCAGAGTGTAGACAGCATTTTTTACTGCTGCTGCCCGTTTGCATGAATGACACGTGACGCCAGCAGCAGCATCACCGCCGTATGCAACGATCGTTGTTGCCTTACTTATTAGGGTTTGACTGTGCTGCTGCTGCCACTGTCGCATTCAGATTCAAAATCTTTCAGAGCAGCTGCTGCCGCTGGACGCAGAGCTCGCCGCATGGATTTTGTTCTACACTATGGAGCGCATAGCCAGACACCACCGCTGCTGCTGCTGCTGGCGTTGTAATGGTTGCTACGCGCTGTACTCACCATATGGGATACGGTACATGTTGAGCACCCAGCCATCTTCAGTGTTCACTCTGTGCTTTTCAATGGGGTAGCCGTCGGGTACCATGTCTGCAAACAACCAGAAACGGCAACAATGTGGACGATGGGTTAATGACGTGGTGGTTGCACGTAGCAGTGGCTGTTCTGCTTATGTCAGGCTTTAATGGCCCTGGTGCATGCTGCGAGGCTGCTGCTGCGGCGGTGGGACTGCGGCTATAAAAAGGGTGAAAGATTCACGTCTCGGCTGACATGGTCTGGAACGTGTGGTCCTTTGTAGTGGTAGTACTGCAATGACACCATCGTCTGGCCTGGCCAGCGTGGCCAGACTGGCCAGCTAATACTGCTAGTGATACCATCAGCTCCGCCCACAAATGCTCACATGCGTAACGTGACATTTGGCAGGTGTTACCAAGCTGCCACATCGGTGAGCATTGCTTGCATACGCCGAGTGCCTGGCTAGTGACACGGGTGCAGTGCTACTGCTGGCATGACCGCGCTTGTGCTCGACACGGAAGCGCACTCACCCTCCATTAAAATGCCACCGAACTGAGTGAGTGCAGGCTTGTCTGCATTCTGTAACAGCTGTCTGGAATGGCTCGCTAGCTGCCTAGCCTGCTCTAGCCCAAACTGCTCCACACGGGTCGAACGCTGCCATGAGCCTGTATCCGGATGGGTTTTACTCAGACAACAACAAAACTGCACTAAAAAAACTAGTAGCACCAGCGTAGCTGCTCTGCTGCAAGCTGAATGTGCTGGACTTGGCAGCATCCTGCCCCTGCTTGTGCTGTGCTTTCGGCCTTCAGTACGCTATAAATACATACAAATAATACTTCAACATTTGATGGTGCGCGTTAATGCATAATCGACCGACGCAGTAGCCTGGAGCACGGCTATACGATCATCGCCCATGCCTCGCATGTTGCAAGCTCAACAGCATAAGAAAAAACAATAAAGCACTCAAACAACCGATTCTACCATCAACATTAAGCAGCTGCTACAAACACTGTTGTCAAGAAAGTGACAGCTGTGCAACGGTGACAAGGGAAATGCTCTTGCCCTGCAGGGCAGCCAGCCAGCTGTGCAGTGTGCAGTTATGGGTGGATAGCGGTGCCCGGGAGATGAACGGAGGAAGCGGGGGGGGGAGAGGTCTGTGAGAAGATAACCACACATGGTCTGTGCCCTGCGCGCTATGTTCAGCTCACGAGACATCAATTTGGTTACCAGTAATGGTACACCAGCGCCCTCTTGCCTGAGCAATGGTACACCAGCGCCCTCTTGCCTGAGCAATTGTATTCGGTGTGGCGTTGCTTGTATGGCTTGTATGTAGGTTATGACAGTTATGGCAGTGACTAATGTGGCACATGTCGTTCATCGAGATGTTGCTGCTGTCACGACACGCAGGACACCAGTTTTGCATGCATGTTTGCGGTTCCACCAGCTTGAAGCCTTTCAAGCCAGCTGTCCAGCGATTGAGCACCTTTTACGAAAGGATATTGCGGGAAGATTCAATTGAGCACATGCCACTTTCTGTTCAAATAATATAAGTGTGTAAACTTATCAACTGATAACAAAAAGCGTATCGTTTTCTGCGGAGCTCGCTGGTGCGTGGCCTGTGTCGGAAGGCGGGCTCTTGAGCATGCAAGCAGAACAACGCAGAGCTGAAGTGTTGACCATAGCTTGTGGTCCATGTGGTTTTTTGGACTTGCCCCAGCATCAGCCTTCAGGACCCCGTCACGTATGTGAGACTACGTGTGCGGTGCAGCCATCGCACGACGTCGCAGACGCTGAGCTCGTGCATGCTTTTCTACGGTCGATCCAGGGTCTGTTGAGCAGCGATGCTGCAAGGTTGTTTGCAGCAGCACCTCACTGCTGCTGCTCGTGCCTCTCCTGCTTGCAGGCCTCCCACACTGTACTCAGCACAGCACTGAGCAGCAGGAGCAGCAATAACGAGCCGCAGAAGCGCCATGATGGGCGTTGGCAAGCGCCTGGGCTTCGGCACAAAAGCAAAGCAGCACTTCTTAAAATCACTGGACCTGCAGGAATGCATCAGACCAGCAGAAAAGCGCGAGGGCCTTTTCACAGGTGATGCGCTCTGCCGCACGGTTGGAGCATGTTCAGGTGCCATGTACAACTATGCATTTCGCGCATGGCAGGCCAGCCTAGACAGCTGGTGTCCGGGGCATGGCTGACTCAGCCGGGCAGCTGTTTGCCTAGGGTTTACACCAAAGGCAGCGCGTGAAACAGCACTGTGGCAGTTGGCTGCAGATCATGCGGTGGGACAGACCGTCAAGTAGGGCGGTCGCAGTACATTAAGCAGAAGGCGCATGCAGCACGTGCAGCATGCGGCTGCGGCAGAGGGTTGCACCTCCTAGACCAGCGACCACTGTTGTGTAACTTGACAGCATGCATGAATGCTGTAGTCGAAGCAGCAGGTTGAAGTGTTGATGGTCAGTGTAGCCGGCTGCTTTTGGCAAGTAGCTGCCCGTGGCTCGGGGTGCGCTGCAGCAGCTTTACTTACAGCAGCGCTGTTTGCATGCCAGCAGCAGCTGCTGCTCACCCTGCTCGATCCTCCACTGCGTCTAGTTATCGCCTGCTGCAGCTTAAAAGCAGCAAACACCCACACGCACGTATGCCTTGGCGGTGTATGCCTTCATCCTCGGCTATCCTGCAAGCATCAATAATCTTCTCAGCTTGAGAATCGCAGCTGCTGCTGCTGCCGCTATTTGTCTGCCCTGTCCTACACTGCCTGACACCTACATTGGCTGTTTCATACTCTAAACAGCATTCTGTGTGCCATACTTTGCCCGTGTGCCATACTTTGCCCGTGTTTTCTTACCCTTGGGCACTGCATCCGTGCGCCCCGCTGTCTTTCCTGCAGGCACCAAGCTGGTGTGCAGCCTGGGCCCCAGCAGCCACAGCGTGGACGTGCTGGAGGGGCTGCTGGCGGCAGGCATGGTGGCCGCGCGCATCGACCTCACCTGGGGAGGGCTGGACTTCCACCGCGCCACACTCGCGGCACTCAACGTGAGCAGCGGCATGAGCTTCACATGTGCATTATGGGTGCTGGGGTCGCTTTGGCAGGGCAGTTTGAGAGGGGCCGGGCGCACTTGGCTGAGAGCCGGGCGCACTTGGCTGAGAGGGGCCGGGCGCACTTGGCTGAGAGCCGGGCGCACTTGGCTGAGAGGGGCGGGGCGCACTTGGCTGAGAGCCGGGCGCACTTGGCTGAGAGGGGCCGGGCGCACTTGGCTGAGAGGGGCCGGGCGCACTTGGCTGAGAGCCGGGCGCACTTGGCTGAGAGCGGCGGCAAACAGCACACGAGGCATGTGTGTCTACAGCAGGCAGCCTGTGTGCCAGCTGATGCGGCCTGTACTTGAAAGCTACTGCGATGCAACTTTGCTGTGTGCAGGTAGGGCTGCTATGTGCAGCTGCCAGTGAAATGCGCTGCTGCCGTTGCTACAGGCCCTTCTGCCTTCTGCTACTTGCTGCGCAAAGCTTCCTGGTCTTTTCATCTCATGCATCCCTTTGTTTGGTTGCCGCATTGTCGTGATTGCAGCAAGCTATGCTCAACACCAAGAAGCTGTGTGCTGTCATCCTGGACACATTAGGCAGGGAGATCATGGTGAGCCGCCCTGCATTGCCACAACCGACACAGCAGCAACAGCAATGGTATCTGGAGTGGCGGCAGTGCCAGTGGCTCTGCCAGCAGCAGCAGCAGCAGCAGCAAATGCACCGCCACGTGCGCTGCATGCGGCACAGCAGCAGTTACACCAATTGTGTTGAGCTGTGCAAGCAGTGTCTTTAAGGGCCAGCACGAGCAGCTTGGCTGCAGCATGCAGCAGCAGCAGCAGCAGCGATGTGAGTGCTGCTCATGAATTATGCTGTGTGCATTGTAGGTGCGGCGGCCCTGCGAGTTTGGCCCAGATGGCTGGCCTGCCCACCCCGACCCTGTTGATGTCGCTGCAGGACAGGTGCGTGTGCTCAGGTGCCGAGGCGGTTTGAGATGAGTGGTTGATTGGTTAAGATGTTAAACTTCTGGGCTTTTCTGGTGGGTTTTGCATGACAACACGAAAACAGCAGGATTAAGTCTACTTCTTTGACCCAATGCAGCTGTTTGGTGGCCCTTGCACTGGATCAGCTCGGTTGCCGCCCTGCACATCAAATCCAGTGCAGCAGCTGCAGGCGTTCATATAAATTGCTTGATCGCACAACCAGCAGGCCTCTACAGCAGCGACAACAAAAGTGCGTTGCGCTGTGGGCGACAAGGGCTCAGCCCACGGGTGCCATGCACACCGTGTTGTTTGGCGGGCGTGCGCACAGCACCCTGACGAGTATGTGCCTTGTCGCCGCTGCCGCGCCTGCTGCTGCTGCCAGACCGTCACGCTGACCACGCGTGCTGACGTGGAGGCCACGGCTGACGTGTGGCCGGTGACCTACCCACACCTGCACAGCATGGCGGAGGAGGGGGACACCATCTACATCGGCAGGTGCGCACCCCCTCGCTGTGTGCGTGGACGGGCTCAACAGCTCACTGCATGGCCCCGGCCTCGCTCCCTGGGTGCCTTTGCTCCCTGGGTGCCTTGCAACTGGCGTGGTTCCTGCTGCCGCCCTTGCTCAACGCGCTGGGCCGCGTGGGGCGGTTCTGCCGGCTGCTGCTGCTGCTGCTGCATGCCGCCTGGACTGCATGTGCAGTGACGTGCGTGGCCGCGCTGGCTGTCCCGTGTGCAGGTACCTGGGCGCCGGGTCTGACCGTGCCTCGCTGTACCTCACGGTGCGGGGCGTCGAGGGCGACGACATCGTGTGCGAGGCGCAGAACGGCGCCGTCATGGACGGCCTGTTGACGGTGAGCGTGCGTTAAGTGCTTTGTTATTCTAACTGTGTGCCTGCCGTGCGTGTGCAAGCGGGCTGGGCGGCATGGGGCTGGCTCCAGGTGGAGACCACGTGGATGTTTGTGTCGGGCATGGAACGGCTGTGGCGGGTTGAATTCGGACGAGGGTGCGCGTGCGCTGCAACGATATGCTTTTGCGATGGACAGAGTGCTGGTACGCAACTGTGCATGAACAGCCAGGTTCAAAAGCATGATTCGCTCGCGGTGCCGACAAGTGTCTGTGCTGCTCGTGGCTGCGCCAGGTGTTCCACATGGAGCGCAGCGCCGACAGCCTGCTCAACCTGCAGAACAACCTGCCGCTGTTCAGCGAGTACGACCGGCAGGCCATCGCGGCGTTGGGGCGCGAGTTTGAGGTGGACTACATCAACCTGGCGTACACCCGCACCCGGTGAGCAGCCCGCAGGGCATTGGATCATCAGCGCTGTCAGTGTGATGTCTTGGTGGCTTGCCAGCGCTCGTTGCTTCAGCAGTGTGCGGCGAGGATGTGGTTGGCACGCTTGGTTCTGGGTTGCTTCCCCGCGGCTCAGCAACATATGCGTGCCGGCGGCAGAGTCTGTCTGGCACACTGCCAGGTGACTCCTGGCGTCTAGTTACATTGTTTATGCTGCAGTACCTAGGCGTGTGCCATGCAGCTGTGCCTCTTGAGCTTTTGGGTCTCACCAACACAAAGTTTGCATCCTAGCCATACAATGCATCGTGCCTGCTTCACTTATGCTGCTGTCACTCTTGAATGCCCTTTTTCCTGCGTGCCGCAGCGAGGATGTGCGCGAGGCGCGGCTGTTCCTGGACTCCCTGGGCCTGACCAGCACGCGTGCGCTGGCCAAGGTGGAGACGCGCCAGGGCCTGCTCAACTTCAGGGGCATCCTGGCGGCAGCAGACGGCATCGTGATCAGCAGGTGGGGTGCAGCGGCCGAGTGCATGGTGTGGTTGGTTGGACTGTCCCATCCACTGCATGTGTGATGGTCAGTTGGCAGGGTTGCGAGCTCAGGCTGAGTCGTCAGCATTGCCGGGTGCTCAGACAGCACGGCAGCTGCCACTGCTGCTCAAAGGCATAAGCTGCCAATGCAGTCCAGCGGTCTGTGCTTGCGCTTGACGATGCTGCCGCACCACACGCCCTGCCGCGCCCTGCAGGGGCAACATCGGGCTCGACGTGGCCCCGAGAAGATGGCGCTGGTGCAGAAGCAGCTGGTCAGCCACTGCAACCTGCTGGGCAAGCCGGTGCTCATTACGCGCGTGGTCGACTCCATGGTCACCAACCCGCGGCCGACGCGCGCCGAGGCGACAGGTGCGGGGCGGGGCGGGGGGGCGGGGGGGGGGGCTTGCTTGCGCCTTGCTGGTTTGGGTGTGGGGGTTGAGGGGGTTTGAGGGGTGGGTGGGTGAATGCACAGCTATGCTGCCATGCACGTGTGCGTGGTGTGGGCCGTGCTGTCGCCTTGCTGGTTGGGGAGGACAGGCGCGTGCTGGGGCAGGAGGTGCGGAGGTGCAGTGCAGGGGCAGCTGTTGCCATGCAAGGGGTGCACAGCATTGTCTTGCCATGGCCACCAGGGCTGGATGGGCCTTGCCATGGGCCGACACGCGCCGAGGCGACAGGTGCCGGGTGCGGGCGGGGGGGGGGGGGGGCCTTGCCTCAGCAGTTGTGCACGCACGGTTGGGCGCAAGCCGGAGGCGTGACCGCAACAGCCGGGTTCATTGGTTGTCAGTGTTGGCGCATCGAGTGCTGAGGCGCCTGGCATCACCTGGCGTGATCGCACACCGTTGTGTATGTTGGTGATGCGGTGATGCTTTGATGCAAACGTGCCTGCAGCGGGGTCCACTTTGCGGCACTTGCTGACTGCTTACATGTGTCCGTTCAGAGTGGAACAGTCCTTGTGTGGACGTTGTCTAACGTGTTCTGCTGTTGGTGTGCTGACGCTGGCCGTCCAGGCTGCCACTCACTGACCATGACATGCCCCTGGACGGCCCATCCTACCTCACACACACCATACCAGCAATGCTGTGCTCTTTGACGATAGGCAGAGCTATTGGCTGCACCATGCACTTGTGTGCTTCACACCTGCAACAGCGGCTGGCACCTCCGTGGTGCCACCTCTGGCTTGCTGTTGGCATGCTCTCCCAACCAGCTCAGCACGCACTTGGTCACCCCAACTCCCAACCTGCCTGCCCTTTGTGGCCAGCAGCCAGTTTCTGGAATTATTGAGAAGGTTGAGGCTGGTCAAAAACACATATGCATGGCAGTGTTGCTCCCTGCCTGCGTTAGGAGGAGTTTGGATGACTAAATACCTCCCAGACCGCAGCATGCGGCGTTGACGAGTTGTGGCTGTGGCAGCGCCCAGCTTTGGGCAGACCCTTGATGCAACTGCTGCTGCTGCTGCTGCTGCTGCCGTTGGCGTGCACCGCCGCTGCCTGCCACTCCCGCCTGCGCCTGCAGACATCGCCAACGCTGTGCTGGACGGCGTGGATGGCATCCTGCTGGGCGCGGAGACGCTGCGCGGCAGCTACCCAGTTGAGGCAGTGGCGACCATCGCGCAGATCTGCAGGTGTGTGGGGCAAGGGACAGTCGGCCCATGCACCCTGCTTACAGTGACTCCTGTTCATGTGACTGCCATGGTAGCCGTAAGCGGCATGGCGGCATCGTGCATGCCCCTGCCTTAGATCTATTCCCCCTGGAGTATTCTTCTTCTTTCCACAGTGCGATGTGTTGTTGCCACCTGACACCTGCTTCTGGTTCTGACTAGCAGTGCTGTTGCTTCTCGGCGGACGCTGGTTGACTGCGCGTTTGCGTGTGCGTTGTTCTGCGCCTAACTGCAGCCTGTGAGCCCCTGCCGCTGCTCTGCACGCTGCCCACGTGCTCCTTGTGCCTCCCGTGCAGGGTGGCTGAGTCGGTGTTTGACCACACCTCACACTACGACCACCTGATGACTGCGGCAGAGGAGATGGAGGACGTGGTGCGGACAGCAGCAAGCAGCATGGCGGGAGGGGCAGGGGGCCGGTCCAGCGCCGCAGCCCTCGGCCACAGCGGCGACGGGTCTGGCTTTGGCCTCAGGGGCGCGGCTGCTGCACATGCAGCAGAGGTAGATGACGACATGATGTGAGTGGCAGCGTGTGGCTGCCTGGGGAGTGTGGCAGCTGCCAGAGGCGTGAGGGCTGTGCTGTGCTGTGGCGTCACGGAATTCAAATGCGTGCTGCATGTATCAATGGTGGCCGTACCCTTGCGCGCAGCATCAGGTGCTATGCCATGCTTACGTGCTGTTGCTAATCGACAGGCTGCACGCGGTACGTGTGCTTTGTGCTGAAAGCCAAGCTGGTGAAACCTTGGATCCCTGCTGCTGCGTCGTGCAACCCCAGCAGCAACATGTCTGCTGCTGTGGCATGCATGGATGTGCAATGCTTGTTGCCGATGTCGGCAGGCTGCACTGGGTTGTGCGTCGTACTTACTGGCCGTGCTGCGTTGCCCCGCCCTCTTGTGACTTGCGGCGACCGCAGCCCCAGCAGCGGGGTGTCCCCTGCTGGGTCCTCTTGGGATGTGCAAGGACTGGGCTCCGCAAACGGCAGCAAGACGGGCTTAGCAAACAGCTTCACCAATCTGCGGGTGAGTGGCAACAGGTTGTACCACAGCAGCTGGAGCAGATGCAGCAGTGCCACTGCATTCGTAGCTGCGTGGGTGTCTGTGGCTGCACCACCAGCAGGCGGCCTTACCAAGTTGAGAGCAGATGTGACTGCCAGGCTGGCTGGCTGACAGCGTGCTTTAGCAGCTGTTGCACCGTTGGCACGCGTGGCAGAGTTTTGAGACCACAGGGCTCACAAACGGCTGCTAAGTGTGCTCCACAGCATTGGTGAGTGACGGTGCGCATCGGTGCGTGCAGCAACGGCAGCAAGTACGCCAGTGTGGCGCACCCAATCAATTGCGTGCTGCCTTTAGAGCAGCATAGCTCTCCTGCATTCAAAGTCGCGCATGCCTGCCACAGTGGGGTGGTGCAGGCGCTCCTGAAACACTGACAAGTGCGCTCTGGTATCATCCCCCATATACGTGCTGCTGCTGTCTCCATGTGTTTTTGTCCCCTATGCAGGGATTGATGCAGTCAAGCAGCTATGCGAGCCTACAGGTGGGCCTCCGCAGACCATGCTGCAGCCATGTGGTCAGTGGCGCAAGAGGCGGCAGATGTCAATGCTACCACAATCTGTTCGTTCAGCTTATCCTTCCAGCATCTGCAGCTCCCAAGCAGCAGTGGAGCAGGCAGCCATCACTGTTTGCAGCCTGTCTTGGGACCCTTGACGAAACACTGTACGTCCTGCAGACCGATTTCTGCACAAGCTTGTGCGCGTGTGCGTAAGCCGTCTACATGTGCACCACACACTGTGTTTTCCTGCAGGCCGCGTACGCGGAGGTGCACTCCTTTGCCATGTACGGCGGCGCTGGCACACGCAGCGTGGCAGCAAACCTGCACACACTGAAGGGCGGCGCAAGTAAGATGAAGTCTTTATAAGAAATGCATTGCTGCTACAGCTGCTGAGCAAGCGTAATAGAAAGGACAAGATTAAGCACCATGTACAGAGCAACATGCTTCGTCCCTTCCGTACTTGACCATTGTTGGTGTAAGATGTATGTGGCCTTTTCACACAAAAGGCAGCGGCTGCCAGGAATATGCGCTTGCGCCCGCACAATGCTGATCTGTGGCTGATCGGCAGGTAAAGCAGGTCTTGTATCCTGTTCCTGCTTCCGCCTCTTGTTTGCCTCAACTGCTGCCTGCACTTGCACTGGCCACAACGCACTCGCGCGACAGCATGCACGTGCCTCAGCGTCCAGACCATGTTGTGCTGCTGCCGTGCCGCAGGCGGGCCGGGCCAGGGCAAGTCGCCGCTGGCACCTCGCGACGCCGACCTGCCGTTCATGAACTTGCTGGAGAGCCTCGCCAGCTCAGCGGTGCGGGCAGCAGGCAAGGTGCAGGCAGACCTCATCATCGTGTACACTGCAACAGGTGGGCTGCTGGCGTACTGGTCTGCCAGCTCATTGCTTTGCAGTTGGTTGATGCTGGCCAGCTGCATGGTGTAGCTGCTGGCAGGCCACCACGTGGCCTGTATGTTGACCCCTGGGTGTACCTGTGCTGAGGCGTCCCCTCTGCCCAAGGTTAATGCCATCAGGTGCTGTCAAGAGCAAGCACGTTCTTGGCAGCGCTTCCTAGTGCGACGTTGCCTGCTGCTCATTTGCTGCATGCTAAGCCACGCCACGCAGGCGTGCTTGCTGCGCCCAAGTGTTACCGCTGCTCACCAAAGAGTGAACGCACCTCCCTGCTGCAGGCCGCACGGCGCAGCTGGTGGCCAAGTACCGGCCGCCGATGCCCATCCTGACGCTGGTGGTGCCGCGGCTCGTCAGCGACGGCATCCGCTGGAGGCTGGAGGGCAAGTGAGCGACACGCGCCGCGCACAGCCAGTGCTTGCTGCAGTGCCGCTGTTGTCTGTGATTTGTTGCATCCATTGCACGGTGAGCGACACGCGCTGCGCATGCCACGTGGAGTTCTGCGTGCAGTTGCGGTGCCGTGGTGGCCTCCCCTGAACTGTTGCCTGCATGGCGCTGTCATGATTGATTCGCGTGCCAGCGCTGCCCCTGAGACGTGGTGTGGGTGTGGCGCTGCAGGGCGACCGCGCGCGCCTGCCAGCTGACGCGTGGGCTGCTGCCCATGCTGGCCACGCCAGGGCCCAACGGGGACGCGGTGCTGGAGGCAGCGGTGATCAAGGCGGCGATGGCGGGCCTGGTTGCCCCCAAGCACCACGTGGTGGTGCTGCAGCAGATCCACAACGACCTGTGCGTCAAGGTGGGTGCTGGCATGGGCTTCGTACACATTGTGTGCAGCTTTGCAGCTTTGCCGGACACTCGGTTGCTGTGGTTTGGATATTAGAGTTATGCCAAGGCTCACCGCTGCTGCCAGCAGGCACGCAGCGCTGTCAAGTTGTGGCGTGTGTGTGGCTGCCACTCTGTGTTGGCAGCAGTGCTGGCATGGTGGAGATCACAGCCGCGGTTTGGCGTTACTGCAGTGCTCGTGCTGCAGCATGTGTCTCCACGGTTGCTCAGTTCATCAGGTGCGCTGTCATGCGGTCAGCGCATGTGTCGTGTCGTGCTATGTGTGTCGGTTCGACCGGTGCACTTCAAGTGCGCGCATGCCCTGCTTGAGGCGCTGCACCTTGCCTTGTACCGCTGTCCTTGCCGAGTGTTGTTTGTGTCCGCTGGGCTGCTTTCTTGCCGCGGCAGATCATGTCGCTGGACTCGTCGGGCAGGCGCATCGCAGGGCCTCGCATCGCACGCGCCGCCAGGGGCATTGGTATTGGTGAGTCGAAAGGCTTAATGCCAGACAGCTGGGATGGACCAGGACTTGAGTTGTGGCCTTGATATATTTGCTTGAACAGCTTCAACGGCTGTGGCGGACTGAGAAGCAATGCAGCCCATGGCACGCGCTGCTGCCACAAAATCTACCTGGATTGTGAGCGGTCGCGCTTGTCAATGCACAGTCAGCCGTGTATGGCAGCTGCGTGATCTAGACAGATCTAGATAGATTGGGCAGCTGCCATACACGGCTGACTGTGCATTGACAGGAGTGACCCATCATAATCCTGGTTGTTGCCCCTGGCAACGCTGCTTGCAGCCTGCGCTCCCGTGCTGTGCGGCAGCAGTGCAAGCTCCTCCCTCCTGTCAGTGGCAACAGCAGCATGGATAGTTGAGGACTCACTGTGCTGTCAGTGTCTGATGAGAACGACCAAGCCAGCACGTTGCGATGTGTTGCTGCTGCTCTGCAGGCCCTCACACCAGTGCGATGTACCCAAAGAGCCCAAACCCCAAGACGCTGGCGAGGGGCGTGGGCACAAGCACAGGTGGGGTGCATATTCTGAGCTTCAGCGCTGGCTGCTGTTTTTCAGGATGCTGTTCCACCGCCTACTAGCCGTGTTGATTTATATGTGTCTTGTGTGTTTGGGGGGGAGGGGTGTTGTAGCCTGGACGTCCCAAGTAGCTGCTGCTGACACGTCACACTGTGGATCGATTCGAACTTTGACATGTCAACAGTACCAGCAGTGGACCTGCAGCGCCTGCAGCATCAACAGCTGCAAGCCCACTGCCAGTGGTGTGAACGTGCGCTCAGGGTGCGGCCATCCTGCTCCTGTTGCTGCAACATTATGAGCAGCGCAAGTCATTACCCATGCTGCTGCTCCTGCTGCTGCTACCTGCATCAATCTGCGTGTGAACTGTCTGTAGGTGACATGGTGGACAGTGATGCCGACGATGATGATGGTGACGCGGCTGCTGCGGGCCTGTTTGACGAGGGGCTGGTGCCGCTGCTGATGGGCCTGCCCGGAGACTTGCAGACATCAGCAAGCATGCTGTATGACGATGAGGTGAGCGCCAACTTCCAGCATCCGTCTTGTCATGTTGGCTGCGTAAATCTGCTGTACGTGTTTGTGTCTCGCACATGTGACACTTTGTGCTTGTTAGGCTGCTCCTCCTTCTGCTGCCTGGGTATGTTTGCCGGCATGCTGCTGATCAGGCTGGCTGGCGGATCACTTTTGTGCACTGTTCCATGCGTCATGGGAGTTAGGATCTCCTGTCAGAAGCTAGCAAAATGCTCAACAAGTATGTCTGCCGTTCTGACATGTGCCTGCACATATGCTTGTAGTCGTGCTGCCGGCTGGCCTGCTATGGCACCTGCATGAGCAGGCATGCCTTGCAACGACGCGGTGCATCTTTTCTTGCCTTGGTGTGCATGATCCAACCGGCCAAGGGGTGCCCCACGCATGTTTAGACACATGCAGTTTAAATGACAATGGGCAGGCTCAAGGGGGTTTCCTGCCGCCGTGCATTGCTACGTTACCGCTGCCTCCACTGCTGCTTGTGTTGGCTGCTGTTGCTGCAGCTGGCGCGCACTATCTCGGCAGCAATGAAGACGTCAGGCGCTCAAGCGCCAGTCAAGGAGGCTGACGTGGCAGCACTCAAGCCAAGCATTGGCGTGATGTCACCTTGACGCAGCACAGGCAGAACGGTGCTGAGTGCTGCGGGGACTGCTTGAGCGCGGGCCGGCTGGCTGGCCGGCTGACTGGCAGCTCAGAAGAGGCAGCGCTGTGCTCCTGAGTTGCGTGCTGGGCTGCCTGCTTGCTGGCAGCTGCAGGCTGGCTGCTCAGCTGCCTGGCAGGCAGCTCCAAGCAGCAGCCGAGGAGCTGTTACAGCAGCAGGCACCTACATGAAACGTGCTGCTTGTCGCACCTGGTGCTGCCTGGGGCCCTGGTAGTGGAAATATATAGCGGAGAAAGGCTCACAAGGCAGGTGTGTTGGACTGCGTTGTGTGTATAAACGTGGTGCGATGCACTGTCACCTGGTGTGGCCACGCTGGGCAAGCGACATCACAGCCGCCTGTGCACCACAGCCTGGCTGAAGGCAGCCCTGTGTGTGCTGGCCTTTGTGTGTCCATGCACCATGTTTGACGCTACTGGATATGCTGGAGTGTGCAGTGGGCTGCTGCACGCTGCAGCAGGCCGGGGCATCAAGGGTTTTGTTCAGGGCAGGGTGTTGGTGTGTGCTGCATCAGCGGTCGATGCGGACACCCTTTACCAGACAGATTTGGGATCACTTGGAGCACCGCAATTGGGTGCACTGACGTCTACGACGTCTATGGTGTTGCATTACCGCAGTCACTGCTGCACAGGCTTTGAAGCCGCGTGCTCCAGGCACGTTGGTTTCGCTGCGCGCGCCAACAGCATGCCATGAAGAGCTTGCTGTCGCATCCTCAACAACAATGCATTGCATCTGTCTCAAGGGTGCTGCAAATGCGCCGCATGAATGGAATTATTTGCAGGGAAGGACTTGCTGAGCAAGGCAAATAGTCGAGCGTTCGCGCTATCTCCTATGTCGGAGTGATGTGCATGCCTGGCTGTGGCATGCTGTTCTTGGTGGTCCCAGTTTGCTTGAACCATCCGCACCGTGTGCGCTGCTGCTTGTTGTGCTATGTGTAGCGGGAATCGCGCAAAGCAGCCGCAGCTGTGTTGTTGCTCAACAAGCATTCATCTTTTTCAAAGTGTGCAGTCCAGGCATTGTAATGTGCAGCAATTTTTGCATGTTGTGTTAATGCAGAAAAAGCAAATGCCTGCATTGCAGGTGACAGTTTTTGGCTTGCTGGTGTGGCGTGCTAGTGCGCAACAGCAGCGCGTGTTGCACCCTTTGCCCTCGCGTTATCAATGCATCAGAGTCTTCTGCTCAAAGAGCACCTTCTGTGCTGCCACAGCTACCACTGTTGAGGCGCTGTCTCCCACTCATGTACTGTGCGAGTTTGCTTTGTATTGTTCGGTTGTTGCCTACCAGTTGTGGTGCCGGTTGGGGCTTGCCGCTGTTGTCTTCCGCATGGTGTGTGTTGCAGCAGCCGTCAGCAGGTGTTGTTGGTGTGTTAGTCTACGTCCCATGGTGACAGCAGTAACGCGTTTGATGGGCGAACCTGCATACCCCCTGCGTATGTCCATGCATTTGCAAGCACCTGCCGGACATCTGCCATGTTTTGCCATGTGCCACATGCTGGTGTGATTGGCATTGTGATCCGACATGAGTTGCCTTCTGGCTGCAACTTTCTGCAGCAGTCTTTGCAAATGAGAGTTTATGTGTGCACCGCAGCATTTGTCTAATTGTAGTTGTAGGTGCCTGGCCGCAGCCTCTATGTGCTTGGCAAAGGCTGCAGTCTCGTTGCTTGAGTGCTGCCAATGGAGACAGGCTCGTTGTCTGAGGGACTGTCATTTGCCAACCCTCGGCGTCTCCCTTTGAACCCTCTGTAGGCTCATGACAGAATGTATTTACTCCTCCTGTGACGGGTGGAGAGTGTAATGCAGTGCAGTAAGTGCATCCATGTGCACATCGGCTCGTGCATGCTACGATTTTGAAAGGAGCCGTGCTTGGGTTGCTTCCTTTGCTTGGAGTGCGAGCTTGACGGGGTGCATAGTTTGTTGATTGATGGGGGCGGGGTGGGTGAGCAGGCATGTTATTTATTAGCCGTTCACATCTAGGAAGGTACATGGTTGATTGTGTGGCCACTGAGGCTCTGTTGCATCCGGGGTTTCAGCAGTGTGTGGCCTGCAGCAATAGTTGACTCTTGTTACCAGGGCGACTGCAACTGATGGCTCAACCAGGCTTGTGCCTGGCTTGCGCAGCTCATGGGGCGTGTCTGCTGAGTAGAGATAGCTGTCGCAGGGATGGCTGCGACAAGCGCAGGGTGTGGCGGCTGCCCTGCCACGTCTTGCATGGACAGGTTGGTTGCATGCTGCCATGCACGGGGAGTCACTGCCTGCACCCTGGCGTGATGCTGCCGGGTCACCAGTCCGCACCAGGTGCACTTCACCTGCAGGATGGGGCGCAGAGGGTGTCGGCGCACCTCATGCTTGGATGCTTGGTTGGGCTGGCCTATACTATGTGTAGTAACACGGCTGCAGCTGGGAGCGCGGTTGCTGCCCTTTGGATCTGAGCCGTGCGTGATCTCATGGGGCGCGCTCAGCATCAGGTTTGCCGCTTTTTGGACAAGGTTTGGTGTTGTGAGGTCGCACGCAAGCATGTACAGCAGGGGGACTTTCTCTTCCACTGTTGTTGCAGCTGTTGTAGTCACCAGTAACTTTCACTGCCAGTGAAGCGCCGCATCGTGCTGTGTTCTTTCCCTATGTGTTGTCCCAACCTGCGGCTCAGAGTATTCGCCTGGTAGCTGGTGGTGAGTTTGAGGAGACAAGCGACACGCATGCTGCCATCATCATCTGGTACCAAGTCATATGATGTCGAGTATGAAAGCAATCAAACGGTGCTGGTGCAAGTGGTGATACACTTTGCCTGGTTGCAGTCAAGGTGACACCAGCTGCAGTGCTGCAACGGAGAAGTTGAGGTGCGCAGCAAGAATTAGGTGCGCAGCAAAAAAGCTGCCTCGCCAGCTCTGTCAGGGATTTCTGTAGAGTATCGGTTGAATTGCATGTGCTGCAAATGTTGCACTCACCAACAGTCAAAATCAGCACTGGTCACTGCTGCCCAGCGCCATCCTACAACAGATAGGGCCGGAGGCTCCTTTGCATGCATCCAGTGCTGATTCCTTCCACAACAGATAGGGGGTGCCAGAGTGCCAAACTTTGTGGCACAAGCAAGAGCAAAGCAGCAGCCGTGGCCCGTCCATCTGAATCCACTCAGAGCACAGCAGACTAGACACAAGTTCAAACAGATCCTCTCACAGCACGACAGCAAGTTCAACGTTTGGGGGGACGAGGTTGACATGCTGAAGGATGCACCCAGTGATACCGTATGGCAGGCAACACAAGGATTACTACAACAAAACAATGGGTGATACACAACACAGCGATATGCAGGTATGAGGGCAAACAATCATCTGGCAGGCCATACATGAGGTGCAGGTGTTTCAGCAGTGCGGAGAAGGGAATGAAGGGTACCTTGCATGCATGTGGCAAAGATTATTAGCCAATGTTGTCTATCAAACATGCGGGTGCTGAGCATCTGGCAGTGCCAGCTAGCTCAGCAATTCAGGCACGGCTGCTGCAGGCGCGCGCGGGCAGTCAAGCTCCAGCTGGCAGCGCACTAGACATAGGGTAGCCACCCTTTGCTGCTGCTGCTGCAGGGGATGCATCATTGCAGCCCCTGGACACCGCCTGCTGACACAAGTGCTGTCATAATGTGCTGAAAGAGGCCGGCGTGCTCGCTGCAGGAGCTGCTGTGCATCAGCATCTCACACCATTGCTGACAATCGTCTTGAGCATTGCTGACTTGCTGGAAAACATTGCTCATGTACAGCAGAGGAGCTAGTCTCATGAGGCTTACTGGGCAGCCTCTGCAGTCAAACCACATGCGACACATGCTGCGGCTGCACCAGCAATGGCACTGCCGCGCGAGGTGGCTGGCACCAGTGTGCCACGCGCCCACAGCAAGATACTGCTGCCACAGTTTGGTGGTGGCACACCTGCTGTTGCGCAATCGGCTGTGGCACTGCTGCTGTTGGCGCTGCTGCGGCTGCGGCGCCAGAGGCGCATGCGCCTGGAGCACGCCACTGCTGCTGCGGCGCCCTGCTGCCACAGCTGCTGCCCTTGGACAACCTGCAGTGGCACTGCTACAGCTGCCGCGGCTGGCAGCATGGGGCACTGCACCTGCATCATGCCACTCTTGCCGATTGCAGCCCCTTGAAGCTATCGCATGCATGCCATCTGCTGCTGCTGCTGCTGCTTCTGCACGTGCTGCAACTTGATAATGCGATGTGCCGCTGCTGCTGCTGCTGCTGCTACTGCTGCTGCTGCTGCCGGGCCTGCATAGGCTGGTGTCACAGGTATTCCGCAGCAGGTTCTGCCACTGTGGCTTGTGCAACAACAGTTGCTGCTGCTGCTGTTGTGCCTGAGCCGGCTGCGGTGTTATACGTGCAGCCGCAGCACCTGCATATGCTACAGCATGAACATCTAGGACTAAAAGATTTCAAAGAGATCAAACCACATAAAACCATTTACGACATTGTTGCTGCTGCAACCAAAACCATATCTCTAGTCCAGCTTTCCAATCAAACACTTGATAAAATCCTAATGGGCTGCAGCTCCTGCATAAGTCAACAACTTGTTGACAGTAATTCCTGCTCTGCGTACCCGATGCTGGCATTGCTGCTGCTGCTGCTGCTGCTGCTGCTGCTGCTGCTCCTGCTGCTGCTGCTCTGCTGTGCCAGCAGTACTGCCGTTGCCCTGCTTTGGAGGAGCCATCTTGAGTTGCTGCTGCTGTTGCTGCTGCAATGCTGCTCTGCTTCACAACCAGACCTGCAACCATTCTATTGGGGTTAAAAGCGCTGCTGAACAGACAAATTGCTGCTGGTGGAACTAGCACTGGCAGTTGGTCATCATGCAACAGCCAGCTGCAAGGCTGTTGCTGCTGCTGCTGCTGCTGCTGCTGCTGCTGCTGCTGCTGCTGCTGCTGCTGCTGCTGCTGCTGCTGCTGCTCGTCATGGTGCGCTGAGCTGCGACATGCTACTGTTCCGGTGACAAGAGCACCTCAGGTTGCTTTGAACCACGACACCTGCTAACAACTGTGGCGGTGGCACCTGCAACTGTTCACAGTGGGCTGCAGGATGCCTGCCGAACTTCACGGTGCAGTGCAGGAGACCTGCCCTGTCAAGTTCCTGGTTGTGAAGGACGGATCAATGGAGCTGCAGGGAGTGCAGGCCAGGTTGGCAGCACCTGAGGCAGCAGCAGCAGCAGCAGCAGCAGAGGTTCCATGTGAGTGGTTCAGTCACACTCGTAAGAGTGACATACAGTGGTGCTTGGCAGAGGGTAGCAGGGAAAAGATCACAAGAGGTGCGTAGTGAGGGCTATGTGCATGAATCTCACACAAGAAGTGGTGCACAGAGACACACGACAGCTGGCAGAGGGTAGCAACAAGGTGCGTGAGCTTCCTGGTTTGAACTGCGTGATGCGTGTCGAAAGTCGCTCATAGTAGTCAGCAGGAGCCAGTCCTGTGCTCATGCTCATGCACCATGCGCAGAGCAAGGCTCATTGACAGCAGAAAACATGATTTTAAGTAGAACTGCACTCAATGCAATGCAGACTTGCAGATCTTCACATGCTCCATGACCCCGTGCATTGCCAAGACCGCGTCATCAGCATGCGCCCGTACCTCCCGGGCTGAAGCTGTTGATCGGGCACGGCTTCACAAACGCGCGCGTCACTTGGTTGTTGACCGGGCCATACGTCACGTTGACCCAGCCCCACCCCGGCTGCAGCACACACGCGGCAGCGCTCGCGTACGCCTTGACCGCGCCGCTGGCATCCCTCACCGCTGCGGCGTCCAAGGTTGCGGCGCAGCTGCTCCAGGCGCTGCCTGCCGGCACACCGCTGCAGCTGGTGACCATGTTGGGCGCGCAGTTGAAGCACGGCACCAGCGCCACGCCGTACAAGTCGCCGCTGAGGCCGTAGTACGAGTCGCTGGTGGGGCAGTAGAGCGCCTGCAGGCGCCAGATGCCAGTTGCCGCCTCGAAGACACGCTGGCTAGCCATGCCCCTGCGCAGGTCTGCGCGATTGCGCCAAGATCAGCAGCGGGAACACCAAACAAGCAGTCTTGAGAGGGTTTGAGCGACAGAGGAAGACACATTCGTGCCCTGCTAGTGCATGCAGGGGTGACAGCGGCAGGACTAAGGAGTCGCAATGAAGCAGGAGGCCGAGGTATGAAGCATGGTGGGGTGTAAGCCTCCCTTGCAGCGGACGCACGGGCGGCGGAGGTAAGTGCGCAGCCATCAACAACACCAGCCAGTTCAAACACTGATGTTCTGCATCGCCAGTGATGCGGCAGCCCCATATCGAGGTACACCCAGCACAGCATGCATTGCACCCAGCCGGCCAATCGGCATCATAGCGACATCCACCCTGCAACCTCCAACAACAGCCGCTGCACACAAACAGAACCAACCCGTACTCACAGCAGCACTCCGGACTGCCCCGCACCGGCTCCTGCCGCAGCACCATCCCATCAGACGGATCCAACACCTCCAGGGTTACATTCCTGTTACTTTGCCAGCCGGCCGCCGACCCATCAATGACACCCCCAAAGCCGTCGGGCTTTTTGTAGGGGTTCAAGCCGCACTTCACGCAGCTGGAGCTGCGGTCCCAGCTCTCTTTGTACCAGCCGTCTGGGCACTCGGCCAGCGTGCCTTGTCCAGGCACGACGTAGTAGCCGGGCGGCGCAACTGCAACGAACAAGGAGCAGGCAGACCAGGCCACATCAACGAGATACCATGGCACAACCGCAAAAGGCAAAGGCAGCATGTGCTGCTTCAAGCACATTTGAATTACAGCAGGCAGGTGAGTGGCTGCACACACAAAGCAGTGACTACAAGGGGAGCAGGCGGCTGCACATGCTGGGGAGAAGGCAGCCCATGCCTCAACAGCACACCTTGGATGCAAGCAGAACACACCCGCTGCAGTCTGTTATTCCACAGTGACAGTGCACCTCGGATGCAAGCAGAACACACCTGCAGCAGTCTGTTAATCCACAGTAACAGTGCACCTCGGATGCAAGCACAACACATCTGCAGCAGTTTAACATCCCAAAGTAACAATGTAGCACACTCTCACCGCACTGGTCGACTGAGACGGCGCCCTGGCTCTGCGTGCGCAGCCCGTTGGGGCAGCGCTTGGGCACGCCGGAGCCTCCCTCGTAAGGGCTGCCGCCGCTGCAGTAGTGGTCCTGCGGGCAGGGCTTTGCACTGGCGATGGCGCTGCCTGCTGGGGCGCCCGCCAAGTAGATGAGGCTGCTGTCACCTGCCGCTGCATAGCCTTGCTCCACCCCTGGGCGCGGGAGGGGGAGGTGCAACATGACAAGAGGGCGCAGCACGGGCAGCAGCATCAGCAGTGGCGGTGACGTGCATTGCCTCACAACGCTGAACAAGCATCCCTCCTCTGAGCAGTGCTGCACGGCTGCAGCAGCTGTGAAGAACACCTGACCCATCCGATGGTCACAACCACGCTCACATGTGCAGCGGTCGACTGAGATGGCTCCAGCTGTTTCGGTGGTGATGCCGGGCCCCTTGACTGTCGAGCATCTGGTGCAGGGCACGTAGTTGTCGCTGTAGCTGCTGCTGAAAGTGCCTTTGCCGCAGGGCGCGACCATGCTGGAGATCATGCGGAATCCGGGAGGTGCCACTGCAACACACACGCCAGGACAGCACGCATCACAGCATGCAGAAACTTGCTGAGGGCATGGCAGGACATAGCAGCTGTTTAGGTTCATTGGCCACAGCATGGAACGATGTGTTTGAGATCACGAAGAGCCCAGCCGGCAAGAGAGGCAAACACGTTGCCTTTGACGCGACGCAGCTAAAGCCATGCCAGAGACAAATTTAAGGTCGTCAGCAAAGAGTAGGCATACAACAGGACGCTAGTCCTCGTGTGGGGCGCTTGCTGGAAGGGCTTTTGCCATGCAAAGTTTGCAGGAGCCGCTTGCAGGAAAGGCAGGCAGTGCAGGCAGCACGCATGTCACCAGCCGCTTCTACAGCAAGTGAGGGCAGTCAAACAAAGCTGATCACTCACTGCACACGCTGACACTCTTGTGGCTGCCCAACACATTGTCGGGGTTTGTGGCAAAGCCATTGGGGCAGGGAGTGCACTCCGTTTGGAAGCGCAGCCCCAGGGTGTACACATCCTTGCCGCAGGCTGCAGTGCTTGGGCTGGTCTCACTTGGCACATATATGTATCCGGGTGGGTTGGCTGCACAAGACCAGAACAGACGAGAGAGAGAGAGAGGGGGTCAGTAAGTTGTGAATACAGCTGCTTCAACAGGGTTAGTTCAACACTTGCACGACAACTGCAGGACGCAAGGGGCATGCAATAGCTGTTGCCCAGATCCCTGCTGTGCCAGCATGCAGCACGTTGCTGCTGCTTGCGGCCATTGGCTGCGGCAGCTGTTGCGGGTGGCCAGCACAGCACAGCAAGGGACCGTTTGCGCTCTGGCTTGGCTGGCTCCAAGCTTGCACGCATGTCAAGATACACCGCCATGGCTGTTGCTTCCACAGCTGTCACAACAGGCCTACCACACTGCCGCAGGCTTGCTGCTCCCGGGCCTCTTGTGACAAGTCTGTTGGGGCACGGCTGCGGGTCTGAACCAACCGGGCAGTACATGTTGACGGGGCAGGCCCGGCAGCCCGTCACCGCCGGGTACTGCCCAGCAGGACACACTGCAGCAGAGGGAGTTTGCAGGAAAGAGCAGCAGCATGCTGTGGGCCAGAGCGCTATGAAGGTACCTTGCGGGCCGCATTGCGTGTGGTGAGCGTGTGCATGGAGTTGCTGCTGCAACAGCATGTTGATGTAACATAGTCCTGCCGATGGGGCTTTGCACGCACAAGGTGCGTGTTGACTGTTTGCACTGCGTTCAGCACCTCCTTACACGGCTAGACAGAGCCACACAGCAACACATTGTGAGGGATAGATGGCTGCTTTGCAGCTGCTACTGCTGACCAATCAGCATTAGCAGCACTCACCACACTGCGCCCCGTTCCTGATTGATGCAAAACCATGGGCACACTGTGCACATCGCCAGCCACGTGACCTTTTATAAATGCACGCTGATGGAGATGGTGAACAATGATCCACCGGGCAGTTGCTCAGCTGTGTCAGAGCCCGCACAGCTTCTGCGACAACGACGCGCGCAGCAGCAGCTGGATGGGGCCCGGGTGATCACGGCCCAGCACTGCCGCTCTCAGGTAGCGAGAAGCGATCTTTCAGCGTCCTGGACGAATATGCACAATCTGCTGTGCTGGCAGCGGTCGCGGCATTGATTATCACTATGCAGGGAAGCATGAATTCATACTCACAGCCCTTGAAAGCCATCATATGGTAACTATTACCTGTTTCTCGAAGCTGATTCAATATTGCTCCCGCCAGCAGGATCCATACGGCCCAAACTGGAGCGCACCCAAAACGTCTCCACTTCATGCAGCATGCAGGCTGCAGGCCAGGGGTTTGCTTTGCATGCACTGTACTTCATACATCAGGGGTTGCAGTCTGTGTATACTCGCCGGCAAAGAGTCACATAATTATGCTTCCGACACCGCCTGCTTGGGTAGATTAGCAGAGCACTGACGACTGAAACATAATACTAAACTTTGACTCGGTACCTTTAAGAAAAGGTGAGCTGGTTACCTGGCAACATCATGCCAGACAGGGGCACGACACATACTGCCGACTGACTGACATCCATCTTTATATAAACCCTGCCACCAAATAAACAGATAAAACGTTAATATCATTTTTGTCGGTGCCTATTAAGCTGTAGTCGATGTGCTGAACGGACTCGGTTGGTGGAGTCACATCGCACAGGTGCACCGTGCACCACACATCGGCTAATCGGCCTTACAGCCTCTTCATAACTTGCTATCACATTTCCCTTAATGTCATGAAATTAAAAAGATGTCAGTGCTGTTTGTAGATGTGTACTTGTTCATCGTGTACTTCGTTGCGATGAATGGATTTCTTCAGCACCATCTTCGCGGCCTATCAGCGACGCGCGTCAGGCAATAGATTCAGCACAAAAGCTGTATGTCGAATCAGCAATTTTAAAGGCACTGAACGAGCTGGAGGCTTCAGACTGAATAGCATACTGGGTGATCATGACCAGTGGGCCCACTGCTGCTAGCACCCCGGGGTGCCGAGTGCTGCTCGGCAGTTCTGCTGTACTCGAGTGCACTACCAACGCTACCGTAACATGACTACTGTATTTTTTTTGCTGTGGTCATTGCAAGTAAGCATGCTGCAGGTCATCTTCCACAGATGCTGGCGCCAATGTTTTCCCTCAATTTAAAGGGAATACCCCTTGCATATGATGCATCTGCAGTATGCTGCAGTCTAGGCGCCTGTCGCCACGGTGTGTATGAGAGGACACGGCACTAGCATGCAGTACACTGGCAGCCCACCCAAGGTGTGTAGGTCAAAGCCTTGTGACGATTGCTGCTTACGCTGGCCAAAAGGGACACACAAACAGGACATGCTGTCCCCAGCAGCCATGCACATCAGTGATGCTAGGGATATCAGCACCATTCCGCTGCACAAATGGCACGAAGACACGTGCACACATTCAGCAACAGACCTAGTCACCTAGACAACGCATGTGATCGTTCTGCAAACCAACTGCGCTGCACAAGGCGCTGACCTGCACCACGCCATGACAGACCTGCAAAGCTCACTGCGCCGCCTGATAAGGTGTGGTGCCCAACATTCATACCAGCCATGAGCATGTGTGATACGGCAGCTACTCCTTCATATGCATGCCTGCTAGCAGCAATCTACACTTGAGAACGGAGACAACATGTGAACTTGCATGCACCAGCAACAATTGCATCCCAAGCCGTGATGTGTCAACAACAGCAGCCAGAGCCATGAGCAGGCAGAACCATCATCAAGATGCCGTGGCATTTTTGAAGGGCCGCAACACAACAACAAACGCTGTCAGTTTTTTTACTTCTGATTGTTTGGTTGATCCTGACAGGCGTTGCATGCCTGTGATGGGCGGAGCAGGAGAAATGCAATGATGGATTGCTGCACACATCCTGCAGCAAGTGTCAACACTACAGCAACGTAACTATCCCTGTCCAAGACTTTCCAGAGCATTCAACACGCTGTGTAACTGACATAATCTTGCCGTCACTCCCAACACCCCATATCAGCCTGGTGCTAACATATCAAGCAAGCAGATCATTTGCTGCCAGCAGTGGCTGCAAGTGCCAGACAATCATTCATCCACTCTCCTCCTCTCAGGGCGACGCCGGCGCAGCGTTGCCGGCACTACCCTCCAACCCGCTGCCACCGCCGCCGCCAGCAACGCCAGCACCACCAGCCCCTGGTGCAGCCGCAGCACCGCCGGTGCCGCCAGGCCTCAACGGGAAGCTCCTACTGGCTCGCTGCGGCTCAGCAGCCGGCTGCACGAGCATGCTCAGGCTCTGCTGCCTGCTGCTGCAGACCGTGTTCACAACAGCGACCCCAGACGCGCCCGACGGCCCTGCTGTGTGGATGCGCTCAGAATCAGGCAGGCTCGTCGGCGCGCCCGCACCAGCAGCACCAGCAGCAGCTCTTGCTGGCGGGGACGGAGGGGCGGCTGTGCCGTTGACGGCTGCAGCACCAGCGGTTTGGGTCGTGGAAGGGGACGGCGGCGTGGCGCTTGAGGCGTTGTCGGCAGCAAACGCCTCAGGTGGTGTGGCAGGCACGACCACCGGGTTGAACAGGTCGCTGCAAGCAGCAGGCATGAAGGGCAGCAGGCCAAAGTCCTGATCACAGCACTGGGGCGCCCGACGCTTGTGCGGCAGAATGCAACGTGAACTGCCTTCACCTGGCAGTGCATCACTTTGAATGTACAACATGTTACTGTTGGTGCAGATCAAGCCACGCATGCTTTGCATGCCGTAGCAAGCACACGGGCCCAGGACATCACTTTGCTGCTGCTGCCGCTGCTGCTGCTGTCGCTGCTGCTGAAACTCCACGGTTGCTGTGTGAGTAAGCGCAGGCACGGACGTGCAGCAGCCGCAGCCGCACCTGCCCACGCCGCCTGTGGACAGTGTTGTGGTGGGTGCGGAGCCGCCCTGGCTGCTGGTGGTCTGCATGGTGTCCCCGACACTGCCAGAGCTGAAGGAGGACGCACCAGGGCCAGACGTATAGGAGCCTGCACAGCAGCGCAGCGAAGCCAGGCGCGTGCTTCATCCAAGGCGCATTGACTTTATGATCATCTCAGTTCAGAACTGCTGGCACTACCATGCCAGAGCTGAAGGAGGAAGCTGCAGATCAGTGGGAGCCTGCACAGCAACAAAGCGCAAGGAAGTGCGTTGAGCAGGCAGAACCAAGTTGGGTGGGGTGCTGTGCAAGATTGATTGGTTGCTGGAACTGTTCAGGATTGTTCATGAAGAAGAAGAAGCAGGACCAGATGTGTAAGAGCCCACACAGCAGCAACAAAGCAACAACCATCATGAGTTGGAGATGGTATGCATACCGCAACACAAAAAACGAAAACAGATATGCGGTACGCAGTACGCGGGAAATATAAGAATCACCTCAATTCAACAGAGCAGAAAGAAGAAAGGACACAGAGCACTGCTGCTACAGCCAGACCAGGTGGCCGACCTACCAGTTGCCAGCTTGACATGAAACAGCGCCCTGCGTTTGCGTTGTGATGAGCTCTCTGGCGTGCTGGTGTTTGCATGGCAAACATCATCCAGCCATACAGCCCATCACATGGCCACTGGCAGGTCGCTGCTGCGAGGTGCAGTACACAACACAACACGCTGTGCATTCTCCACCGCCCGCCTGCCAGGTATGGTACCTGTAGAGATTGTGCCTTGAGGATTGGTGGTGGTGGTGGTGGCCAGGGGAACTCCCTGAAAGGCGGATGGCAGGCCAATTGTCCCAATTTCGGGAATGTCTTGCAGCATCTTCCGGCCTGCACCGGAGCCAGGTGACCCTGGCGGCGCAGGCAGATGCTCCGGAGCAGGAGACGGAGAGGCACCTGCGACGTTAGTAACAGGGCTGTCGACGGGTGCAGGGGGGGCGAGTGCGGTGACTGTGGTGGCGCCGCCTCCATTGCCGGCTCCAGCAGCGTTGGCAGCATTGTCCACGGCAGCTTGCTCCCTGATGTTTGAGGTGCTGCTGCCTGCGCTGGTGCTGTTGGCTGCTGCTGTGTCTGCGTTGGCAGGAGAACCAGGGCTGGGCGATGCGGTTTCAGCGCCAATGCCACTGGCGCCGTTGCCAGCCGTTGTGGCTATGGCTGCTGGTGTTGCTGTTGCTGCTGCGTTGGTCGCAGGGTTTGGGGAGGTAGCGGTGGCGTTGTCCAGCGTTCCGATGTTGGGGGGTGGTGCGACTGCAGGCGTGCACAGCAGCAGCAAAGCCCGTCATGGCATGGAAGTATGAGCGTCATGCACGTACAGCTGCTATGGAGTGTGCAGTGGGTACTGCCATTGCAATATACTGTTTGTAGGTCGTCACCATCTGACAGCTGCTTCTCTGCCAATACAAATCATCACAGCTGATTTTTTTTCAGAAAGCTCACACTGCTGTGCTTGTTGCCTGCAGCACTTCTCACCGACATGTGCTGTGGGTGCCGGCTGTGGCGTGGTGGTGTTCTGGATGTCCCACTGCAGCGCTTGGTCGGTGGCGTTGGCACCTGCAGGTGGCGGGCACCGGCAGCAGCAGCAGCAGCAGCAGCAGCAGCAGCAGCAGCAGCAGCAGCAGCAGCAACATCAGCATGCCATGATCCTAGGTTTGTTAAGCAGGCAGTTTGCCCAAGTTTTGCTGTTGCAGCAAGTCCAAATGCTTGGTGCCTGCAGCCAGGTGGCGGCCCCCAAGACTACATGCTCGCAGTGGAAGGCATGATGAACACACGGCACTGCTGCGGGGAGGGCAGCCGCGCTCAATTTGCTGGCAGGGCAGGGTTGGGCTACCACAGAACAACAGCATGGACAGCACCCATCCATTGCAACCTCAAGGTGCCTGCAGCTACCGCCTCTGGCTGCAGCAGCCTTGCTCGCACAAGCTGCTGGTGCTACTGCTGATTGATGCCGTATGCTGTAGGGAACCCACAACCGCATGCATGTGCGACACCACGCACTATCCAAGCTACACACAACACGCATACTCCAGCAACACCTCCTGCAACCATCACAACGTGCATGCCACAAAACAAAACTGGCTTCCATACCCCGCCTGACCTTGCTGACAGGACAGTCGGCCGTCCACAATCACACCGCAGGTCCACTGTGGGTTGCTGGCAGTGGCCACCACTGGCTCCACCTGCCCTGGCTGCACCAGCTGGCACTTGCTTTCGCCCTGCTGCTGCGCATTGCCAGCTGCAAAGCCGAAGCCTCCAGGGCCAAAGATCGAAGGGGCCGGGAAAGGAACAGATATCTGCAGTGTGGTTGCACACGAAGCAGCGGCGGCAGCAGCAGACGCAACAGCAGGGGCAGCAGATTGACTAGAGACTTGCTGGGCTGCATCGTTGGCTGCAAGCATCACATCCTGCAAACCATACTAACAGCATCTGCAGCCCTGGCGGCTGAAGGTGATGCAGCAGGCAAGCATCTCTGAGCGCAGCTTCCGAGCATTAAACATACGCAAACAGCTCTCATCAGCACGCAAGGAGATGCAGCGCCGTTTGCAACACCAAGCGCCGCTTCACCTCAGAGCTGACATAGCAGGAGCCGGCCGTGTACTGAACCTTGGACAGGCCGCCAGCTGTGCCGGTGATGATGCTGCCTGCAGCACACCGCCAGCAACACCCACAGCACAACCCTTCGCTACTGGGCAGGTGACAGTTGTACTACAGCTATTGAGAGCTGTTTGTGCACTGTGCCGCTGGCGCCTGCGCTGCTGTGCAGAAGCTGCTGCTGCTTGCCGCATGCGGCGCGGCGCGCTGCTTCCCATTGTCATGTTGCTCGCTGTCACCGCGGTCCAACTTCCCCTCAAGCGCATCAGTGAACCACTGCTGAAGCGCCTTCACAATGCACACCGTGGTTCACATGACTTGCGCAACCAGTACTAGCAGCCCCCATTGATTTATTCCCTCAGCACATTGTTCAAGCAGGTCCTCCACGTGCTGAGCATTGTAGTGACCGATGGCGCACTGCACAGAAGCAGCCCGGGCGACGAAGGCCATGCACAGTGCCAGCTCAGACCTCGTCCCTGCTCCTCACTTCCTTGCTGTTGCCGCCTACCTTGGGGCACATCAGCCACCACTGTTGTGATGCCTCCAAGCCGCACAGTCAGGTTGGCAGGGGTGGCGCTGGCAAAGCAACACTGCCGGTGGCCACGTCAGTTACGATCTCTGCCTGGTTGAAGGCACCAGACACTGAGCTCCCAAGCACCCTGCAGCAGCAGGCGCAGGGCAGAAGGAAACATCAGTGCGACGGCCGCAATGCAGTTACAGTGACGACCGTAACAATAAAAGGTTTCATCACAAGCCCTTCGTTTCAACCACCAGCAGAAGCTTCATGACTGGCAGCAGTTGGCCAGCAGTTGCTGGCTGCACAGCAGCACGCAACATCTTGGCTCAAGGCCGCACAAGCAAAACTGGAGCGGCAGCGATGCAATGCATGAGCACCTGCTTGCATGAATGCACGCTTACACCCTCTTTCACAGTCCCTACGTAAGCGTGTGTTCAATCTTCCGCCAGAATGGCGGCAAAGAGCAGGCATGAATGGACAAGGTGTTCCCCTTTGGCAAAGCGCAGGCTCACCCATTGGATGAAAGGTACAGCGAGTCTGCTGTGAGGTTGAACGCCTGGATCGGCCCAACAGTGGGGGCGGACAGCCGCAGCGATGGCGTGCTGTGGCCTGCAGAGGTCGGCACGATTGGCGGTGCAGCAGATGACACCAAGCAACGAGCAGCAGGGGCGTGTATGAGGGGCAGCAGTATGACGGTCAGACGCAGAGCAGAAGGTTTGTGGCGTGCAAGTAATTGAGGGTTTGGCACAGCAAGCCTTGCAATGTGGAACACCCTTCAGGTCCGGAATTTGCAGGACACCTGCATGTCTGTGCAGATCGGCGCGAAGTACGGTCGTGTTGTGGCCCTGCAAGCGTTGCTGCAGCAGGGCAGCCAGCAGCAAGGTGCCATTGAGGGCAGCAACGTCAACAGGTGCAAAGGGGGCGCCTGTGCATGTTCAGACGCCTCTTAAGCTTGAAGGCCAGGCATGCCAGCAGGCTAACAGGCAGAATATCAGGTGCGCACGCACGCTGCGCGGCAGGCGCGCTGGCCATGCGCTGGCCATGTTTCACCCCAATGAGCCTCTCCTTGGCTCCTGAATGGGGTTCCCACTCCTCGTTGGGTGGAGCATGTAAAGTAAAGTAAAGTAAAGTAAAGTAACAGGCAGGTAGCCAGGCAGGCAGGCATGTGGCGATGGTGGGCAAATGTATAGCAGCTGCCACAGATTGCTGCAGCAGGCATCGCACATGTGAGCTTGATGCTCTGCCAGCGCTCACAGCCCATGTGACAAGGACCCTCAAAACCAAACAAAACCTTTCTCTGCTGCTCCATACATGAAACATGATTGAGGCAGGGCATCCTCTGCAAATGCACCCACCAGGGCCCAGCACAACCGCCCCAGAGCCGTAGTTTGCCACATAGCGCAGCTGTGAAGCAGCGGGCATCACGATTGTGAAGTTGATGGGGTGCCTGCTCTCAAAGCCGCCCGCCAGGGACAGGCTGAGCACGTCGTCCTCCATGGCTGCCACTGTCTGGTTGATCACGGCATACTCGGCTTGGATCAAAAGCGGCCGCTGCTGCCGCCAGAGGGAGGCGCGGTGCTGCCGGCTGCGGTGCCGTTTTCCTGCAAGCAGCGGTGCAGCTAGTGTGCAGTTTGCCTCCTGATTTGCAGCTAGTGTGCAGTTTGGCTCCTGAGTCGTGAAACTTCCAAACTGTGATTGGGGTTCCCGCTCCTTTGTTGGGTGGAGCATGTAAAGTAAAGTAAAGTACGCAGTGGGTGGGTGGGGTCATGCGTGCAGGGATCAGCTGTCGAGCTGTTCCTGCAAGCAGCAGTGGATGGGGAGTAACAAATGCAAGGAGGGCAGTCCAGCTGTGCTTGCAAGGGCCTGGGGGGGTGAAGACGGATGCAGGCAAACGCAGTAAAATTGTAAGAGAACAGAAGTCAGCAACTCCTCGGCTCCAGGTGACTGCACAGCTGCAGGGAGCATGCGTTTGCCAGAAGTGAGGAAACCAGCCAGACAGGTGGATCTGGGCGTAATGCCCTAGCCGCCATGTCGTGGTTGCAGAGCAGCCATTGTTCTGGCTTGCTGCTGTGGATCGCTTGCTGTAATCTGGCATGAAATACTAGCATGCATGCATGCATGCATGCATATACACGATCTTGCACCCGTCCGAGGTTGGTGATTGGGCATGCAGGCTGCTGCGGTTAGCTGTGCTGTGATAGCATGCAGGCGCTGCGGCAGCCGCAAGCAGCCATCAAGTGAAGGGAGCGCCTTCCTGTAAGTTCCGCAATGCGATGGCAATGCATCTGCTCCGAATGCAGCAGACCTATGTGCAGCAGCTGCTGTGCTGCCTCGCGTGCAGCAGCGATAAACACCAGCGCACAATGAAGACACAATCACTCCGCCCACCTGTGGTGCTGCCAGCAGAATGTTGAAGGGCAGGCACGATCGAATGCCTGAGAAGGGTGGGACTGGTTGATCAACATTTGACATATTCAGCAGTGTCCCATTGTCAGTCCCATTGGCACTTGGGGTGGCAGCTGCTCCATTAGCAGCTGCTGGCCCTCCTCATTCAGCCCCACAGTGTTGTTGGCTGCCGGTGTGGGAGCTGCTGCTGCTGCTGTTGCTGTGTTGCCAGCGGGTGGCGCCTGCGCTAGTGCGTGAGGGTCAGCTGCCAAGAACAGGAGTGCTACAGCAGACAGCAGCAGTGCTTGCTGCCGAAACGTGTGCTGACTCCTGCTCATGCTGACTTCCAGGAATCAAAACGCCTTGTTGGAAATTCGTTTGCTGTGTGGTGCTGTAAGGGCGTCAAAGTTGTGTCGGAAAAGTGGATGCACAGGGCTTTTGGCGGTACAAGTAAGATTCTCTTGATTGAATTAGGCAGGCAACATGTTGATGCGCACAGCGCATATGAGGGCTGCACATAGCGGTGTCTGTCGCGTAGAGAAACTGAAGTGCGCGCCAAGCAACTGAAAAGTCATCCTTGGACAAATCACGATCAGCAGCTGGTCTACAGGCCATTACCAGGAGGCGTCCAATCGTGTGTTGACCAACCGTCGTGCAGCACCAGTTGGGTCCATGCATTTTTGTGAGTGCCATGTCCCGCCGTAACACTTGTCACCGCAGCATACAATGCGGCAACTGGAGGCTTGCCCACAGCCCGCAGGTAGGAGGGAGTTGATGAAGGCTGTAACAATATTGTACAACAAACATTTACTTGACTCAGTTCAAGAGCAGCCACAACCTGCATGCCACAATGTCGCAGCACTGGCAGCACTCTATGCGACTCTTGATTCACCAACACTGCTCGGCATGGCCTCAAGTATGTCGTCAAGCTTACGGTGCAGCTGCTGGACTAATGCGAGTGCCAGGCTACTCTACGGCAGAAGCAGCACAGCAGCAGCAGCAGCAGCAGCAGCAGCAGCAGCAGCAGCAGCAAGAGCAGCAGCAGCAACCACTCACAGGCTCTGCATCACACGCCAGAGTCACAGGGGTAGATGCAGGGAAACCAGAAGATACAAACAAATACCTTGACAGCAGAGGCGAGCTCACTTTCTTTGACGAGCCACTAGAACTGCAGCAGCAACACCCAGGAGTTGCAGCTGTTGGTGGATTGCAACCAAACATCACCAACACCAGCAGCAACCACAGCAACAGCAGCAGCAGCAGCTACGAGGACAGCAGTAGCATCAGTCAGGCAGCAGATCTGGAAGGCCAAAGCATTCACAATCAAGTGAAGCAGAGTGAAAATAATGTGAGCTGCAAGTGCAAAGTGCCAGTGGACGGTGGCATGGCAGAGCGTGATGTGCATGCATCAAAAAGCCAAGAATGCAATGGTTGCTGCATCGCAGAGCTGTCAGGCCTAGGCAATTTACATCAGCAGTGACACGCGTAAGCTTCTGCTTGTTTGCGGACAGGATTCCTTTGTTCAGACTGTGCAGTGCACCATCAGTGCATGAGAGAGGCCACAAACAATCCGCTGCACTGTTCACATGCTTGTACTGCTGCTGCTGCTGCTGTTGGTGGTGGTGGCGTGTTCATGTCTACACCTGCTGTGCAGTTGATTGCAGCGCGGCAGGTCAAGGCAGCTGTGTCTGCAATGCAAGGAGCCAACGAGGAAGCAGCAGTGCAGCGCCGCCGCAGCCGACAGCAGCAGCAGCAGCAGCAGGCAGACGCAGGTGGCGCTGCACCTGGCTCTGACACTCAGGCAGCTGCTGCACCCACAGACGCAGGCATTAGTTTGCAGCAGCAGCAGCAGCAGCAGCCGCCCCAGGGAGAGCGGCAGATAGTAGCAGACCTAGGCCAGGAAGCGCTAGCAGATTACAAGCGCAGCATGGCAGCACAGCGGCGGCAAGTCAAGTCTATGGAACATAAGCTGCAGCTGCTGAGGCAGGCATGGATGGATGCTGAGCCGCCAGGAGTGCTTGATGGCATGAAGATTGTCAGCAGCTTTGAAGCAGCAGTGCAGTTCAACATGCAGTACAGGGCACTCCTGGACGACATCAAGCAGAGGCAGCAGCAGCAGCAGCAGCAGCTGCAGCAGCAGAGCCGGCCAGGTGCTGATCGCAAGTCACCAGCTGCTGTGGGCGGCGGCAGCAGCAGCAGCGGTGAAGCCAGCACAGCAGCAGCAGCAGCAGCAGCAGCAGCAGCAGCAGCTGGTAGCAGGCGCATGGAGTTGAGTGCATGGCGGCGCACGCGCGAGTCTGTGCTGCAGCAGATGAAGGTGAAGGAGCTGCAGGCAGTGCTGGAGGCTGCTGGCTGGGAGGCGCCCAAAAAGTCAGCCAAGTCGAAGAAGGCGCTAATGCAGGTGGGCAGATGACGCAGCTTGCTCTCAGTTGAGGGGCTCGGACAGGCAAGGGGAGGCAGCAGCCTTGTGAAGGAGCATTGTGCATGCACACCATGTGCAGCGCACAGGCAGCTATTGTCAACATGGTGCCCATGAAGCACGCAAAAGCTGTTGTGTCTGCTTGTCTGCTGCTTTCATTTTGCTGCAGGTGATTCTGGACAGTGAAGCAAGTCATGTGGAGGCTCTGCTGCCATGGCAGCTGCCAGCAGGCTGACAGACAGCAGGAGTCCTAGGATCCGCCGCAAGCGCAATGGTGCAATGTCATTTGGTTGTAAGCAGCCGCGGAAAGTGGCAAGAAGCGCTGACTGCGGCGACAGTGCCACACAGCGGGTCACACTTGTGTGCTCTGGCAGTTTGTCACACAGCATGTGAACTGATGTAACAATCGACGACTGCCCCTTTCCAGAGGTCTCTTTCACCTAGCGTGATACTTGGTGCAACCAAATTGCTGCAACAGAACTAGCGGCTTCTACAGCAGAGCCGGCATCACCGCAGGGGATATGAATAGGCAGCTCGAGCGCAGGACCGCGAGCAGTGCTCGCCGAGCACCCCAGCGCACAGATCCTGCAGCAAGTGTGTAATTGTTGCAAAAATACAGGCCTGAAGTCAAGAAGCAAACTTGAATCTAGCCGGTCACTCGCCTGGCCCAGCCAGCCAAGCCTGTAAGCCAGCCAAGCCTGTTGCTGTGCCACAAGCAAACATCAATACATCAACGCTGCCGGCCCGAAATACCCGCGCAGGACGACAGGATGCCCGGCAACACTAGAACTTGCATCCTATATGATTTGCTGTTGGAGGCTTTGCTGGGCCATCCAGGGTCAGCGAGGACACGGCAGCTCTGGCCAGCCTCTTGTGCAGCAGCAGGCAGCTGCAGCAGGCAGCACACCGACACTGTGTGGGGCAGGTGCATGCCCGCTGCTGTAGTTCTTCAGTGGGAGACCTGATAGCATTCACCAGGTGGCTGGCACGCAGTGGTCACCTCGCAAAGTCGGTGCACCTGCAGATGGGCCTGGACGCACGGGGCAACGCCAGCATTGTCAGGGACACAACCTGAGAAGCAGCTCTTGCAGGAGCACTGCAGCGTGCAGCGCTGGCAGCACCCCACGGCTTGCAACTGCAGTTGTTCGCCAGCTGGGCCAGCAGCAGCGTGGTGCTGCGTTCGCTGCCTGCCAGCCACTTGACAAGCCTGCGCCTCTGCCAGATGAACGCAGTGCCAGGCAGCAGCGTGGCAGATGTCGTGGCTGGTCTTGCAGGACTCACAGGGCTGCAGAGGCTCTGCCTTGCCGGCTGCAGCAGCGGCAGCAGCAATGCCAGCAGCCCCGCGCCAGGAACTGTGGAGGCATACCTGCCAGCCCTGCCAGGCCTCACCAACTTGTCAGCCCTCAGACTGAGCGGCAAACTGGAGTGGCAGCTCCTGCACATCCCTGCACTGCCGCAGCTGCGCTGCCTGTGGCTGGCAGTGGAGCCGCGACCACAGCAGCTGCGCCGCGAGCAGGCGCTGCTGCTGGGGCATCTGGGAGGCGTCACCCAGCTGCATCTGGAGTACACAGCCGTGCAGGACAAGGACGAGCTGCCCCCACAGCTGTGCAGCCTGCACAGCTACAGTGCGCTCTCAGTGGAGCTCTGTGCAGCCTCACGCTGCAGCGGCTGGTCGTGCACTGTGCCAGCTCACATGCAGCGCAGCTGCAGCAGCTTGGGCGGCACGTGGGCAGCCTGCGTGAGGTCGGGCTGTATCACAAATCGGCTCAGCTTGCAAACTACAGCGCAGCAGGCTGGACAGCGCTGCCACTGCAGGTGCTGCAAGTAGCCGTGAGCGAGTCCACGTCACACAGGCTCAGGCACAGCACGCTGCAGTGCATCGGGCGCGTGCAGGGTCTCACCTACCTGGACTTGTCGGGCTGTGATGTGGCTGAGACAACAGAGTGGCAGCTAGCAGGTGTTATTGCTCAGCTGAAAAACCTGAAGACGCTTGCAATGCTCAATCTGCAGTTCAGGGAAGAGGGAGCTGAGGCGGAGGAGGATGCCCAGGAAGCAGCAGCGGAAGAGGCAGCAGCGGGAGAGGCAGCAGCAGGAGAGGCAGGCCAGCAGCAGCCGGCAGAGGGTGCAGCGGGAGCAGGGCCAGTTGTGCCAGCAGTCGCAGAGCAGCTTGCTGCTGTGGCAGCTGCAGCACCTGCTGCAGGCGAGCCAGCAGCAGCAGTAGCGGCAGGCGACGCCACAGCAGTGCAAGTGGCGGTGCCCGACATGGTTGGCTGGCCAGCCATCCTGCGCGTTGCTGCCGGCCTGCCGCAGCTGCGTTGTTTATATTATGGTGGACCTTTGGATGCCGCAGCAGCACTGCAACTGGCAGCAGCAACGCAATTGCACAACCTGGTCATCATCAACCCCCTGGCAACAGAGGATAACTGGGTGCAGGACAGCCCGAGTGAACTGCTGCTGATTGACCTGCTGTGCTGCTTGACAAGCCTGCGGCGCTTGGTCCTTGACGACCAGCCATACTTGAGTGATGCAGCGATGCCCGTTCTCCGCAGGCTGCTGACTCAGCTGACGTTCTTGTCATTCAAAAACTGCAACAGTGTCACCCATGCGGGGCGGGCGCACTTGACGGGGCTGCGACATCTGAAGCAGCTCGAACACTGACATGGCATGCGCGGAATTGACAAGGTCAGGAGCTCGTGCAGCTGGCCGAATGTGGCTGTGTGGCAGGGGCTGGAGGTGCGCAGCGCACTGCACCGTGCCAGTGTGTGCAGCAATTTGGACTGGTCTGGTGACGTTTGGCGAGATATGAAGAGAGAGACTTCAGGATGGTGGATGCCAGTTGGCGGCTGGGCAGGAACGCTTTGGGTGCAGCGCTCTGCATGTTGTCTGGCACCTGCGTTGCGCATGCTGCTATGGCAATAGCACAGCAGCACGCGTTTCCCTGCCTAATCTTAGACGTGTCTGTCGGTGGGCGGTTGTTATGTCGAGCATCATCCCGTATGATGTTGTAGTCTTGCGCCCTGGCTGGCAGCAGCAGCCGGCTGTGCATGAGGTTGGGCGAACAAATGGCCATGCGTAGCGTATCTCATGTGATGCAGCACTGCATGCCCCTTGCTATGCACACCTGGGCTCCAGCCAAATTGTGTTGCAGCATCATGGCATTTTATGAAGGGTATGATGGGCCAATTGCAGCCTGGAAGGGTGCTGTGTGGATGGCTGGTTCCATGATTCAGAGCTGGCTGCAGCACTTGCTTTCAGTAGTGTCAGTTGCGTGGAGTGATGACGGCAGCAGCAACAGCAGTGAACTTCACTGCTGCTGTGGTTCATGTCCATGGTAATTACCACCTGCTTATAAGCAGGCCTGCCTAGGCCTTGTGACAGTGAATCTGTGATGTTGTGGTGGGAAGTGAGTACCAAGGGGCATATGTTCCATCAGACTGTTAGTTAGACACTGTATACAAGTGGGGGGGAAAGCTGGGTGGGGAAGCTGGTTATTCTGTGTTCTGGTGGTTGGGTCTCTGCAGTGATGTCGGCTATTGGATTGATCTTTATGGCTGTGCCACTGCTGTTGGTGCTGCACCACATGCTGTGGTTACCCTTGTGTGCCCCGCAACATACTTAACTGCAACTTTCCCAGCACCTGCAGCTTGTTGACGTGCATTTTGCTGTCCTTGATTGTCCCTGATCAGCAAAGGAACGCAGACCTGTTGCCAACTCTTTGAAAGAGTTACAGGAGACACACTTTGCATAGCACAATGCGTTAGAGTGCTTCTTCTTCTGACAATGCAGGAAATGCGTCACTCAAATGCTAGAATGAATGTTGTGGTTCAACACATATTGACGCTTGCTGCAGCGGCCCTTGCTATCTGTGTTCGTGCTACCATTCTCACCGAAACATGTTGTCACAGGTGTGGTCAGATTTTACAACAGCATGCAGGAAGTTGCGCAGCATTTTGTCCATGTCTGATTCATCAACCAAGGTGTTGCGTTTTGTTTCTGATGATATTTGGGGCAGTTCTGGAAGATGTGGGATGGTGTCACCGTGTATTGCTGATTCTTCTGAAGGCCTGGAATGTGCGCATTACTTGCAAACATTCTGGAGCAGTGCTCCCTCCTCCTTCCGTTCCAGTGGGGCGCGGGGCGATGGCGTTGATGCTATGGCTTGAATGGGTAATATGATGATGATGAGCCTCATGCAGGATGAACCGGAGGTGTGGGCCGCCGTATTATATGGGTTTTAGGTTTGAGGGACATGGTGCTGTGTGGTCCGTGATGGCGGTTCCTTCACGGCGGCAGCACTGCAGCCTAGCAGGGCCAAAAAGCCCTGAAAAGCAGAGTCACTCTGCCTTCCTCAAGCACGCACGGCTGCGCTGATGTGTGAGCCAGGCATGTCAGAACTTGCTAGTGGCCTTGGAGTCCTGATGCCAGCTGCGTTGCAAGCAGCAGCCAAGTGGTTCTTGACCTTTAATTGTTGCGTGTCCGCTGATTGCAGTGGAAAGGTACAGCAGGTAACCCAGGGATCCTGCCCCCTCATTCTGCATCCAACGCTGCCTCGCTATGCCTGCATTACGATGCACTGGTTAGGGTTTCCTGCTTCAAGCAGGGTCTTTGGGCCACCTGTTGTACACGGCTGTGCCTAAGATGAAGCTCTGTTGGCTACAGGTGATCAATTTAGCTTTGAAGCTGCAACGGCATTACCATCACACAATGATCTCAACTCTGAGGGGCTCCAGGGCTGACTGCTAGTTACAGTGTTCGCAGCACCAACACTCAAAGCCGCCTCCTGATGGCGAGGGCACGAAGCCTACTAGAGTTGCTGGCCCTACCCAGTGCTGCACTGCATGCCTGCAACCTACAGAAATCACGGGATTCGAAACAGCCTAGCCACGGACTGCAGCAACGTAGGGAGGTCTTGTTGTCACATACAGCATGCACAACAGGCATGGTCGTTGCCAATGCATGTGCGACGTTTTGCACTGCAAACCATTGATGTGTTACCAGGAGACGCAGCACCACACAAGGCAACACGCAGTAACTTACAAACCAGGCTGCCAGGCGGCAGTGCATCTGCACTGTGCAACGAGTCAATGTACATCAACCTCATGTCATGACATAATTATAAAACCACATGTGTACAGTGCACAATGCTGGCAGTGCAGGCACAAGTACTAGTGCTGGGTATACAGTGCAAAACATCAGTAACACATGACATATACATCCAGTGCTTGATGTCCTGTCGCAACCCATGTCTCAATTGGGTTTGTCCATCTCAAGACACCAAACATATTCCGTACATCGCTGGACACCCCAGATACATATTCCCTGTTTTTCTACAGACGTAGTAGAACCTAGGTCAGGCGAGGGTGGAAGGAAGCTTCGACACAATTCACTGCCTAACCAGGCACAATTCCACATAACACACGTACCAAGTCCTGCCTAGTTGCAGCACCGGCAGTACCTGATGTGACAGTGCCAGGAGCTTTGTTCTGTTGGGACACGCTGTTAGCTGAGCCAGGTCACACAATCAACCAGGTGCATGCATCCGACACGGCCGCTCCTTTCACACAGCGACTGCCAAGCACAACAGATCATAGCCAGCAGCCTGCGCAGGCCGCAAGGCTGTCGCACAATGCAGAACCAGTGACGCTGCCCAGTCACTATGAAACTCACCATCAGCATACGTGTGCGTGGTAGACCAACTGGTTCAACTGGAGACAAGCTCGTGCACGGTGGTTTGCCTACACCAGCGCGCAATGGGTGGCCTGCGACGTGATGTCTACTCTGTGCTCAGTCACCACTGAAACCAACAGCTGAAAGCAGCGCTGCTAGCAGCTGATACCAATGCCACAACAGGTAGAGCTTCTACAGCAAGCTGAACAGCAGCTGGCATTGTTGCACGTGTGCAGACCAAAAGTGCAGCCAATGCTCCAGCATTGGTCACAGGCAGCACAACCAGGGCAACAAACCTCCTGCATTTCTGCCTCACCTACACACTGGCTGCCAGCACACATCACAACAGAGCACTACAAACATCAACAGATCTGACACGTGTCAACATGCCGTTTATGCAAGAACCCAAGCCAACAGTCAAAGCTAATAGTAGGAGCAACAATAGGGCCACCAGCCAAATGGGCCACCAGTCAAAGCTACTAGTAGGAACTATTAGTAAGAACAACATTGGGTTGCCTTTCCACAGCTGCTGGTAGCATTCACACACAGCTAGGCTACAGGACTTTATTTGACTCTACAGGTGCATTCAAGATGCTTTGGCTGGTGATAATCAAGCATCAAGAACCAATTATCACCATAGCGCTGGCAATAGCGTCAGTGGCTTTGCTGGTGTACCTGCTGCATTACAACACACTATTGTGATGCAAGCCACAAACTCAATGTACACAAATGGCGTTTTGAGGTCCAACCTCCAAAGTGCATGGGATAGCTGCCGGGGGTATCCTTGCTGCATGAAGGCAGCAACATTATCCAAACTCTGGTTGATGTGCGACCACACCACACGCTGCAGTGGCTGCCATGTGATTGAAGGCTAGAAACAATGCGATGCCTGAATCCCTGTACACAACTCAGCAATGGCAATGCTCAGGACCAAATCAAGCGGGGCATTCAACGCTGTGTGGGCTACAGCTTGTCAAATCCCAACTGCACTGGTGCACCAACAGTCCTACAAAACAGCTGTTGCACTGCCACAAGTGCTACAACAGCAGACATTCACAGAGCAACCACCATCTGGCCTTTGTCTCGGCTGCACCGCACCACGCGGGCCGAGCAGCAAGTTATACCACAAACAAAGGTTTACTACAACGAAAGGGTCAGCAACAGCTCAGCATGCATTGCTGTACGCTCAACCTGTAGATGCTGAAGCACAGGACAAGCAGAACATCGCATATGCCAGTACTGCTGAAGGTGCTGATACTGCTGTCGACTTTGCGGAAGTCCAGGTCTGTGAGGTATCTTGGCAGCTTGTATCTTGTGTGTCTTGCTGCATGCTGATGCAACCGCATGTGCCCAAGCGCCCAGACGCCAAGAACCCTTGCTGCCAGGGGCCACAAGCAAAGCGCAGCTTAAACAGGCACATCTTGAGGTATGAAATGAACCAAATGGATTGCGACGTCCATCACAGCATGCAAAACCATATGCTGTTGTGGGCTGAATACTCACAGCTGTGCTGAGGTGCTCATCCCAACCTTACACCATGCCGCAGAGCTCAACGAGTCAGTTCTTGAAGTCAGCCGGCAGCGTGTCTGCTGTGAAGTACTCTTTCGCCAGCTGCCTGCGGCTCACAAAGCGCACCAGGGCAGCATACTTGCGCAGCAGCGGCTTGAATGCCTCCCAGGGTGCCTTGAAGATCCAGGGGGCATCCACAAACAGCACTTGGCCAACCCTGCAGCGGCAGCAGCAGCAGCAATGGCGCCACTGTCTTGAAGCCTGTCAGCTTTGTCAAGGGCCGCAGACAGCATCAGCACCAGCCGTGGCATAGCAGCGGGTCATACAGTAGGCAGCAACGCGCCAATGCGCGTCCATACCTGTACATGGCAGTCTATGTCCGTGTCTGCGCCCAGCCCTACGTTGACCTGCACTGCCCCACAACTAAAACATTTGTATTTTGAGACTGCTTGCAATGCTTCCTGCACATTCCATCCCTCTGCACTGTACCGTGTATGCAAATACTGTGCCACAGCTGTGCACAGCTCTGTCTCACCGCTTGGGGTAGCACTCCGGCACGGCCTGCAGCACAAACATGACAAAGGCCAGGTCTATGTTACTCATGGAGATGCCCTGCAGGTCAACGATCCACAGGATCTGCTCCTGCTGCTGCTGCTGCTGCTGCTGCTGCTGCTTTTGGGGGTGTTCATGGCGCCGTTGCGGCTGCTGCAGCAAGCTGAGTGCACTGTCGATCATGTACGCGCTTAAGCGCTTGCTCTCTGCAATGGGGAACTGGCCTGCAGGCAGCAGCGCAAGCAGCAGCAGCGGCGCGGGCAGCAGAGTGGGGCAGCTGCTTCAGGCTTATCTGTCACCAGGTTACACACCCTGCCAGGCCTAAACATGCACGTCATGGCATAGAACATACACATGAACACTGGCAGCAACTTGCAGCACCATCTTGCAGCGACTCAGCGGTAGATGCACAGCAGGACCATACATGCAACCATATACTCATGCAAGGCAGCAGCGCAGCACTGTTCATGCAGCTGCAGCAGTAAGAAACGATGGCCGCACGTCCTCACCTGAGATGTGCTTGCGTGCGCGGATGACTACTGTTGGCCTGCCTGCCAGGTCCAGGCAGCCGTGCAGGTACGCCTTGCCGGTTTGAAGCTGCGGGGCCACGTCGCCATGGCAGACGTTGAACAGCCTGCAGAGCAGCGTGCGGGGAGGGTGCTTGTGCGGTGTGTTGGGGGTGCGGTGCAGTGGTGCAGTTGTGCCTGGGAGGTGCAATGCTGCGCGGCCACATCTTGTTATTGCACGTGTAACAGCCTGCAGAGCAGCGCACAGGGACTGAGTGTGCTAAACAAGCGAGCAGCTATGCAGGAAAGGTGCCAGTGCATAAGGTGCCAGGTTGGGAAGAAGGGCGGAGGTTTGCGGAACCGCGGATGCAGCTGCTATGCTGACGGCTCTTGCCGCACCTGTTGGTTGTGCGCCAGGTCAGCATTGCCTTCAGCCGTGACTCTGCAGCATCAACGCTGAAGTCACTGCATAAGCAGCCGCGGCATACACAACAGCGATGCAGGACAGTACAGTCAGGCATAGCAGCACATTGGACGTTGGACACAGCCGGCCTGCCGCCGACTCCTGCAGACCCAAGGAGGATTGAAGTTTAGTTAGTAGTAGTTTAGTTGAAAGCATGCATGCTGGACCGCCGATGTCAGTGCCTAGCACCATCTACCATCTGCGCAAACAGCGGACCATGCACATTGTGCACTTGCCAGGCACACCCAGCACTGTGCTGAGAGAGCGGTAGGCTCCCCAGGCAGCGTTTTTCTGCAGCGATTGGGTGATACAAAGCTAGAGGCATGGGCACTGCAACACCCTGGGCTCCGCGGCCCCTACCTAAATAGAATGCTTGCAGCTTCTGCAGTCAACAACAGACAGCTGAGGTGGCGCAAATGCTGCCAGCTGCCATGACATCCCTGTGCCGTACACACCCACATCTACAGCAGCCGAACTAGGGCTCACCTGTCCCGCAGGAACCATATGAGGGTGGCCTCGTCTGGGCAGCCTTGGGGGTGGTTCGACAGGCGGCGCTGCACCTGCTGCAGGGCCTGCAGGCACGTCACACCCACAGCACAAGATGTACAGATCAGGTACACCTCAGCTGTGCTGGCAGCAAGAAAAGCATTGCTGTGCTGCATCATGGACATTTTGAGCTGGCCTCTACAAACTGGTGTTAAGAAGAGTATTGCAGCAACACCAGCGTCGCGGTGATGCATTTGTAGCAGCAGGAGGGTTGGAGGCGTGCTGCTGGTGGCAGATGGTTAGATCACGATAACTGTGACGCACCTCCTTCCTGCCATACAGATTTTGGAAACAGCTGCACCTGGTAACTTGTACCTTGATTACTCGCATGTAACTAATGTCCTGTAAGTGTGCCTGTTGCTGCACTAGTGCTCACCTGGATGTTACTTGCACTGTCTGTCCATGGTTCTGGCGCAGCAAAGTCGTTGCTCCTGTGCTGGCTGCTGAGATTGCAGGGGCTACTGCTGCTGCTGCAGAAGAAGCTCCTGGCACTGTGCTTCAAGCTGCCTCCAAATGAGCCGCCGGCTTCTGTAGCAGCCTGGCTAGACATGATGGATGCGGCAGCCATGGCCCGTAACAACGTCCGGTACTTGCGCTAGGCGTATATATTTGGGCTGACTTCACTTTTAGACGCAGATCTTGTTTGCAAACACGTCAAACAGAACAACAGAACTATGCTATGCTGAAATGGCCGTTGGGTTGGTGAATGACTCTGCTGCTCAGGACATCTTTGTCAGTTGCGTTCCTGACATTTATACACCCGCAAAATAGGGTATAAATATGTCGGCTTTACGACGAGATGGCGCCGGCCGAGGGCCCAAGTCTTGGCCTCGACGACCAAGGTGGACGGTTTCGGCAGCCAGCGCATCCAAAAGCAACCCAAGAGAACCCAAACCATTCAAAGTCCACAACCTGAACGTTGAACCGGAAATGGCAGCAATCCTGCCTGCCACGAGCAGAGAGAGCTGCGTCACAGTGCCGTGTTACCGCAGATCAGCACGTTAGAATCCCGTTGCACGACCTTGCAGCCTCCAAATAGCAAGAAGAGGCGCATTCGGCCTCTCACAATGACACAACGTACACAGAGATTCGGGGAACGGTACAGCATGTAAGCAGCTGAGTGTTGGCAGTTTCCTTGCACCAGCTGGTGCTGCAGCACAGACTGACAGACATGACAGAAGACTCGGTACTGGCACTGGTCACAGTGACTCATTGCGCCGCAACGTTGCTCAGCAGCACCCAGACATCTTACACATAACAACATTGGCCCACTTGCCGCATAACCTCAAAGCATGTCAACCCTCTGTGCGACACGTCTGAGCCTCAATCTTGCAGTTGGAAGACATGTCACCACATGCTCAGCCCCTGAAACCAGCTGGCAGCGTGTCTGCTGTGAAATACTCTGCTGCCAGCTCTCTTCTACTCACGAAGCGCACCAGGGCAGCATACTTGCGCAGCAGCGGCTTAATCAGCTCCCAAGGTGCCTTGAAGATCCAAGGCGCGTCCACAAGCAGCACTTGACCCATCCTGCAGCAACAGCAGCAGCAGCAGCAGCAGCAACACGTCAGACGCAAACAACAGGACGGGTGTGATGATGTCGGCTACAAACAGCAAGTTGTTGTGAGAAGCAGCGTCACAGCTGCTGCCACGACTACTGCCCGATTCTGTGCATATGACCCCAGGTGGATAACAGCGGATGGAACCAGCAGGCCTGCCGCTGCAGGCCCGCCCGGATTCTCACACCATCACGCTGTTACCCACCTGGGGTCATATGCACAGAAAATGACATTGAATGTAAATGCATGCTGCGAACAAACAACACCCTTGCTGCACAAGCTGACGTCATTTCCACTGTTCAGAAGCAACAATGTCTGCTGCAATGCGCCTCTGCTAGCAATGCTGCAGCTGCTGTGCTTTGTCTACCCACAACAAACATAACGTCTTTGGCCTCACCTCCTGGGGTAGTAACAAAGAAGGCATCCACCATGAACGCCACAAACGCCAGGTCGATGTTGCTGAGGCTCATAGCCCTCAGGTCGATGAGCCCCAGGATCTGCTCACGCCCCTGGGGCAGCTTTGACAGGCGGTGTTCAGGGAGTAGATGCAGAGCCGCTTGCTGTCTTCAATGGGAAAGTCACCTGATACAGGGGTAGACAGGAAAACAGTGGCAGCAGCAGCAGCAGCAGCAGCAGCAGCAGCAGCAGCAGCAAAGCGCCAGTGACAGCTGGGACAGGCCAAGTCGAGGGAGAGGTGCTTGCTTATATATTTTTGAAAATCACCCGACCATGCATGCAGCACAGGACGCAGCAGCAAAAGGGCAGGAGAACATGCGGCCAGGCGCCATGGTGCAGAGGCACCAGCCGCTGGTCAAATTATTTTTGCACAGCGATCAGCTGTTGACTATGAGAGAGCTGCCGGCTGGTGGTGCTTGGTGGCGGCAACAGCAGCACATGGCAAGGGACAGACAGCAAACATGCACGGCCGTGCAGAGGAGTGAGGCGATCGTTGCAGGAGGCACCAGCACCGGCCATCCAGTAAACACCTCGCCTGCAGAGCTAGCCGATGCATCACTAGCATACGTCCTGCCATGCAGCGCCGCTAGCTGCGCGCCTCAGTAATTCAGGGGATGGTGAGGCAGCTGCTGCATGTTGCAGTGCACTAGTGCTGCTGGGTCACCAGCAACCTTTACGAGGTGCTGCATCACAGACCGCATCTGCCACATGCAACCTCCACTCAGTGGCTCACTAGGGTGCTCCCTAGCTCATGAGCCTCACCACCCCCCTGGCATGGGTGCAGATGGGACTGCAGTTCCTGCAGCTGCAAGTGGCAGTACCGATGAACCTGCTGGTGCATCAGGTGCTCACTGGGGTTGTGTTTGTTGGCCCGAATGATCAGCACCGGCCGGCCAAAGTTGTCCAGCCTGTCATGCACCACCGACTTGCCGGTGGCGTACTCTGCTTGCACATCGTCCAGCGTTATGTCATCTGCCCTGCAGAGCAGGTGGGAGCGGTCGTTGATGCGAGTCAAGCCAACATGGAACCTGCCAGCATGGCGAAGAGAGACAAGTAACTGCGAGCAGTGTTCAAATGGCATCAACAGGGTGACAAGTTGCACGCGAGTGTGAGGTAGCCCTCGCTGCTGTGCGCAGCATTGGAGTTGCAGAAGGCACCAAGGCGTGACACGCGCAGCATGCAGAGCTACCCTGCTGCTGCTGCTTACTTGAACATATGCCTCCACTTGAGTGTGGCTGTCAGCTTCTCCTCTGCCTCATTGACATCAAAATACCTGCTGGCAGCAATGGCAAACAGCGCAGGGTGAAAAGCAAGCACACCTTGAAAGGCGTGTGCCACAACTCGGACACCTGGCATCAAGGGTTGTATGGCCGTGAATGCATCATATGCTGGCGATGCAGCGCTCATGAAAACGTCATTTGTTGGCTATGCTGCGCCTGCTGTATGGCTGCTGTCCGCCTGTGCGCTGCCAAGCAGCAGCACCACACCATGCGTGCAACCATTGGGCTTGGGAGCCCACCACCTGCTGTTTGCTGTTGAGCCCACCACCCTGCTGTGTGCTGCGGGGTGACGCCACCCTGCTGTGTGCTGTGGGAAGGGGCCACCCTGCTGTGTGCTGTTGAGCCCACCACCATGCTGTGTGCTGTGGGGTGACGCCACCCTGCTGTGTGCTGTGGGATGGGGCCACCCGGTATGTGCTGTTGAGCCCGCCACCCTGCTGTGTGCTGTGGGATGGGGCCACCTGCTGCTTGAGCCCACCACCCTGCTGTTCGCTGCGGGGATGAGCCACCCTGCTGTGTGCTGTGGGGTGACGCCACCCTGCTGTGTGCTGTTGAGCCCACCACCCTGCTGTGTGCTGTGGGGTGACGCCACCCTTGCTGTGTGCTGTGGTGGGGGTGTGGGAGCCACCCTGCGGTGCTGTGGTGGCTGCTGCTATTGAGCCCACCACCCTGCTGGTTGCTGTGGATGCGTGGTGTGGGTGACGCCACCGTCTGGCTGTGAGCCACCCTGCTGTGTGCTGTGGGGTGCGCCACGCGGTGCTGGGGGGCTGGCTTGCTATTGAGCCCACCACCCTGCTGGTTGCTGTGGGATGACGCCACCCTGCTGTGTGCTGTGGGATGGGGCCACCCTGCTGCTTGCTATTGAGCCCACCATCCTGCTGGTTGCTGTGGGATGACGCTACCCTGCTGTGTGCTGTGGGATGAGGCCCCCGTCAATGTGCTGTTGAGCCCACCACCCTGCTGTGTGCTGCGGGGATGACGCCACCCTGCTGTGTGCTGTGGGATGGGGCCACCCTGCTATGTGTTGTTGAGCCCGCCACCCTGCTGTTTGCTGTGGGATGAAGCCACTCAGCTATGTGATGTTTAGCCCACCACCCTGCTGTGGAGATGGCGCCGCCCTGCTGCTTGCTGTTCAGCCCACTTCCCTGCCGTGTGCTGCGCGGCTGTGGGCGCTCACCTGTCGCGTAGGTACCACTTGAGCGTGGCCTCATCCGGACACCCCTCACCGCTCTTGCTGATGCGTGCCCGCAGCTGCTCTAGGGCCTGGCATGAGAGGTGTGGCCGGGTTGGCAAGCAACGCAGTGTTGGCAGGTACATGGGCAAGCACGGCTGAGTGAGCACACTTAGGTAAGGCTGCTTGTTCACACGTGCAGGCAGGGGGCACATGGATCACAGGCACTAAGCAGCAGAGACGGATGTGGAGCAAGTGCACAAGCTGTAAAGTTGACTGCTATTGTGCATGCTTCTCAGCATCAAACACTAACGATCTTCACCAGTACTGCTGATACGCAAGCAGCATACTGCTGCTGCTGCTGCTGCTGCTGCTGCTTGCTGACGGACAAGCTGCTTGCACACCTGCAACTGCTCAGGGGTGCCCTGCCATGGCAGAGGAGCCAGTCCAGTTGGCGTTGCTTCTGCAGTGTTGACGCCACGAATGCGTGCCAACAATCGTCTAGGAGGCCGGGCGTTGCAGCTCTGTGCTGCAGCAAAGCTGTGCGGTCTCCATGCGGGCTTTGGAGAGTGCAGCGCGGAACGAAGCATGCTTAAACGTCTCAATGTGTTTGCTACAAACGTGTTGCACCATGCAGCAGTGACTGTAGGATCTGTGTCAATCACGCGGTGCGATGTTGCACACCGACGACGTCTGGATGCCGTTCAGGAAATGATTTATCACAACTTGTAAACACTTGACATCTGCATAAAACTTAAAGGTAATTGTGTATTGCAACTTGCGCCATATAGGCTAGGGTTTCTTCCCTGCACCTGATTTTCGTGGCAGTTGTCTGCTGACAGTGGCCAACTTGCACGCACTGGCCAGCGGCATCATGAGCTGCATGGCACCGCACACAGCAGCCTCGCAACACCCAAGCAGAAGCCATTTGCTCTACATGCCAGTTGCTGCGCTAAACTGCACAGGTGTGCTAGTACACGCCTGTGTGTGGTCCAGCCGGTGTTGCAGCACGCAGTGGAGGGGCTGGCGCTGGGTCGTTATAAGTGTGCTGCCAGCAATTGCATACTGCTGTTGTTTCAGGGCAACGCAGCACCATTACAACCGGCAAGCTCATCGGTGCCTGTTGCAGCCGCTGTGGTACTATGGCAATGACATCATAATAACAGTACTGGTGTCATCACCCAGTTTGACATGACCCCAGCCAGCAGCCACTCTTATTATACAAGGTGCAAATTGATTACTTGCCAATGCAGGGAACCTGCTATAACGGCACTAAGATTGCAAGCAGGAGAATGTAATGGTCAAAAAGATGCTGTCAATTTGGTTTGTCGAGCTGCAAGTGCATGTGACAGGCCACGAGTGCGCAACCAACAACGCACAGAAACAGAGCACAGCCGCGCACAACATGCACGCGCTTCAGCTGACGTATTGCTCCTGCTAGGCTGGCTCTGCTTAACCAAAACAAATTGTATCACTCCACAGCGCTGTGCTAGCTGCTGCTGCAAGCGTAAACAAACATACCGCACAACTGTTTGTAGCCACGACACACACAGGCTGGCAGCAGCCAGGGCCTAGCACATCTATGCTACCAAAACACACACAAAGTCACAGGCATGCCAGCAACACTCTCCGCGTGTTGCTGCAGTGTACGGCCAGCTATCACTGCCACATGTAATGCAACGTGAACTGCCAGCAAGCCAGCTTGACGGTGTCAAAAACAGCGCCATGCAGTGACCGCACTGCTTGTGTGCAAACCCCACCAAGAATGCTCACACCCCAGCACTCTTCAGCATGCATGTATATGAGGACACAGCGCCGCATGCATGCAAAGGAGCGATGTGGCTGCCCTTTCTGCGCCATGACACATACTTTTAGACAGGAAGCTGGTGCACAACGTCGTAACGGCAGCTGCATGCTGCCGCAGAAAAATTGCTGTACAAGCAATGTATGACTACCATCGCACCACGCCACAAAAACACAAACATAACCTCTCAGTTGTATGAACAGGCCGTGCTGATTACAGTCGTATGGACAAGCCGCGCTGATTACCACAGCGAATATATGGCACGAGCCCTGCACCCAGACAAAATTTCACCAACAACCCTGCCAGACATCCACAGCATAGCCCTTCCAGCATGCGTCCATGCCTGGAGCATCCCAACCATATTACACTTGAAAGTTATGGAGTCATCTTTTGTTGCATGTGTGCAGTAACACACGCCAGCATCAATTTGGTATAGTTGTTATCAACATGGAATTGCACAACAGCAATTCCCTTGAATTGTCAAACCAAAGCTGCCTGAAGATTATGCGGTGACCTGTACTGTCACACCAGCCTTCTCCTACAGCCCAAACACCACGCAGCAGGCAGCAGCACCACGCAGCCAAGGGTTAGCTGGCGCGTCGCCGACAGTTGTATGGAGCCGTCACATGGTTGGCAGTTGTATGGAGCCGCCACATGGTATATGTCAGGGTACATGCAGGCACACGAGGCTGCAGCTGGTGGCAGCAGCAGCTGGTGCAAGCTATGGAATACCCAAGACTTGCCGCCAGATGTGCCAGCGTCACTGACTTCGCTGCCTCCTTATGGGCAAAGGTCGGTGACGGCTGACACAATAGGAGACATTCGCCACAATACCAGCAGCACAGCAGCCAGCCAGGTTCTACCTTGAGCATCTCACCGGTTGCTGTGCCGCCTTCTTTGCCGCCTTCTTTGTGACCTTGCTGGTCTGGTCCTCAGCGGCTGCCACATCCTCATCGTCAAAGATGATGGGGAAGCTCTTTACCCGCTTCATGCTGTTGGGCCACAGCACCAGCAGCAGCAGCAGCAGCACGGTCAAGTGCTGGTCAGACGAAGCAAGTCAAATACAGCAGCACAAGCAGCTGGGGCAGCGCTCAGCATGCTTTGTGCCAGGTCTTGATGTGGGTGCAGACGAACGCGCTATGCAGCAGTACTAGCAGCAGTACCAGCAGGGCGCATGATGGACGAAACACTGGCAGACGATGATGAGCAATTCTCCATGCACTTCAGGTGTCAGCAGCAGCAGCAGCAGCTGGAGCAGCAGCAGCAGCAGCTGGCCAAACTCTACTGACTCAGCGCTACCATAGCTTGACCAGCCAGCAGCACAACCCACCTCATCTTCTTTGCCATGCTGTCCCATGTGGCTGTGGCGCCCTTTGACACGCTGCTCACTGAGTTTGAGGCAGCATTTTGCACCGCCTTGAAGCCCTCAGATGTCTTGGTGGCAGCAGCAGATGCCTGCAGTTGAGAGAATTTCACATGCAGGCAAGCAGTTGGTGAATGAAAGTGCAGGCAGGTTTAAAACGGAAAGTCTGCATCGGTCTGCACTGTGCCAGTGCGTGCAAGGATACACACCAGCATGCGCTGTGTGGGAGGTAGTGTGTCAACGCAAAACAAGTCTACAGGCAGGTAGGAAGGTGGGCAGCAAGGTCTGTTGGTAAGCAGAGGACATGCTAAACTAGTTTAGCATCAGCTAGGCAAGTTGAACATACATTGCAGCCTGGAAATAGCAGCACGCATGTCTGCGCGACTGTGCAAGCATGTTGGGCAGCAGCCCTGGCGCTGCTTGCAAGGCAGCACCCGCTTCTCAGCAGAAGCTGCAAGACTCTGAAACTCACGGTTTCTGAGATCTTGGAGTAGCTGGCTGATGCAAGCTGCTGTGTCCTCTCCCTGTGGTAGATCCTGGAGTCACAGCCAGCAGCAGCAGGAGCAGCAGATGCATGTCAGCAGGGCAGACATGCACCGACGTTATTGTTGCAAACGTGTTCATTCGTTAGCGGAACCGAATCATGCTGCCTCGGGAGCGACTGCATAGGAGCTGTCAGGCAAGCAGTGCTGTTTGGTGTCGCGCATACCAGAGCAGCTTCAACAGACACTAGCTGCACGCTTACGTCGCAACGTGTTTCTCAATGCCAACTTGTGTCTTTTAAACAGCAAAATAGACCGCGTTGGGCCTGCTTCCGTAAGGAGTGCCACTAGGGTGCAAACAGCTGCGTGACCTCGTGCTTGGGTGCGCACCCAAACGCCACAACTCCAGCAAAGACGGTTGCTGTTGCGCCGATCGCGATGGTCTGCTCCCTGGTTGGTGCCATTGCTGTTGTAGTAACTGATTGGGTGAAGCAGGGCGAGTGCGAGATAAACGCTGAGAGTATTTGGTGAAGAGTAAACAGCTTAAAGCAGCGAGACGTACTGTCCAGCAGAGATGGGCTGCGCAGCATCATGTACGGAGCAGCGAGGTCAACAATAGGACCCTCGCACAAGACAACCCTACTTCTAGTCATGGGCCCCAAGCCGTGATTATCACTGTCAAGTCTTTTGCAGCAGCCAAAATACCAAATTAAACGACACCCAGCGTCGTATCAACACGCCGGCACACCTGGTGTGTGACGGTGACCGTCAACCCCCTGCACACATGTGCAGCACGGTCAGAGATGCCAAGAGGATTCCGGCGCATCAATTGTGGAGCAAAGTGCAACAGCGGTTTCAACAGTTCGTGTCCTATGCTGCCCTGCCATGGCGTGGACCACACGGCCTCATGAGGCTGATCAGCTGATGGGGTTGCCCAACACACAGCTGTGGCTGGTGGTGGACGTGGGGGATTCACACGTGGGGTGGTCTGCATGCTAGTGACGTTTACTTTTACAGCTGTAGTAAAGTTGGCTCGCTGCTTCCCGCCCCAATGCAAAGGCTTACTCTGTGTAAGAAGATGCATGCTGATATCCATGACCAAATTGCTTGGAGGTACGCGTATACGCAGCTGTGTATGTACCTGGAGCCCAGGAGCCGTTTAGAACTCGTTCTTTTTCAAATGTTAACATTGACTTGGCACGGACCGCCAGCTGCAAGCACCTCACAAACATCCTCAACAAAGCAGCTGCGCAGCGTGCTGCGACCTTACAAACAACAACAGCAAGCCACGTGCACTCTAGAGATCTTGAGTGCCAGCGGCTGCAATGGCTGAATCAGCTCTGGGCCTTCACGCACAGGCCAGCCTCCTCTGCGGTTGGTTTCCTGAAGACCAGCGTCACGTGGTTGATGCCCCAGCGCTCGTTGTTACTCTTCAGCGCATTCATGACAGTCTTGAACTCCTGCAGCAGAAGCGACAGCAAGTGCGGTCAGTTCCACATGCTGCAGTGACAGTTTTGGGATACTGCAGCTGCGACAGCACAGCAGCAGCAATTCAAGGAAGATGCGGTGCGTCCTGACGGTCGCACAGCAGCCACAGCACAACACATGTATGTGCAAAGGGCTTCTCACAAATCACCTGACCCCAAGGCAGCCAATCATGCAAGGTATGACTTACACGATGCAAGTGCAGTAGCTGGAGATACAAGCATCACAGCCAGCTATCATAGCAATGGGGAAGACGCATCACACATGTAGTGAGGTTCCCTGGAGCCAGCACTGGGATGCCCACACCACAATTGTGCACAACACAGGCAAAGGTGACGCCGCCAATTTGCACTGCTGTCACACCTGACTGATGCTGTTGCAATAACCATGCAGCTGTTAGCCTCAATCTGCCTCATCCAACAGGTGCAAGTGTGGCACTTTCATACTGCTCGTCTCATACTGTCCTGCTAACCAACATGTCACTCTGTCAAGTGGCAACAGAGGTTTCAGGAAACAGGGACTCGAAATCAAATCCTGTTGCTTGAGATGCACTGCAAGCACGCCTTCATTTTCACAGGTAAACAGCCAAAACACTTGCTACGGGTATCATCATCATCATATTACCCATTCAAGCCATAGCATCAACGCCATCGCTATGCTACGGGTATCCAAATGTCACCTCCTTGGAAAGCTCACCCGCCCATTGCAATCGATCATGATGTCTCCCAGTTGTCGTACGGCCGCTGCCCATAGCCCTCCCTCTCATACTGCCCCTCTTTGCCTGCCTTGAGCACCACTGCACTGCACTGGTCCAGCACATCACCTACCTGCAGTACACGGCGATGGGTGACACAATTGGATCGTGGTGTGCTGTGTGTTTTAAGGCAGTACAATGTTGGGGTGACTGCGTGATGCTCCTGTTCTTTCCCTCCTTGGCACCACCACTCCACTGCACTCATTGAGCACTGACCAGCGGCAGAGCACAGTACGGTTCAGCGCAACGGCAGACTGCTGGACATGCAACGGGCATGCTCCGGGTTTGAAGACATGGTGCGTACTGAAGCGACGCAGCCACAGAGAACAGCACTTGCCTGACGTCTCGGCTGCACATGGTGTGATAGATCTGCTGCCCTGGCGGCTGCTGCCTGCCTAGCCAGCAACTAGAGTGTTGTTATGTAACACTCGTATTGGTATAACTGCAGGGCCCAGCGCTGCATGACACGCCTCAGCTGAAGCTTGTCTGGTGGCGTCGTGCAAGTAAACACACCTGGACCTCCCCGCACTGGTCGGCATTGGAGCCTGGTGTGACCTCCTCCACAAAAACAGGCCTGCACACGCAGCAGCAGCAGCAGCAGGCAAACCGGAAAACAATACAATACATTCAGGCATCACCAAAGCGTCCTCCGTAACTTCCCGCTGCATTACTGCGGGCAAGTGACAGCAAGCCGGTGCTACAGCTGACTCCAGCATGTGGTGCTCCAGAGTGCGATGCGTGCATATGTGTAGCTGACGCTGCAGTCCTCAAGGTATGTCAAGCTGTTCCTGAGATGTGTGAGGGCATGCTGGTCACAATCTGCCAAAGATGTGTGGCTGCTGCTTAGGTGGCGTCAGTCACAAGTGCTGCAGCAGGTAGCGGGACAGCACCCTCATGTGAGGCAGGCACAGCTGGCTGCTCACCCGTTCTTGTTCTGCGCAAAGACAATGCCGACAGGCTTGCGCAGTTTTACGGATACGCCTTGTTGATGCTGCTGCGCATCCCTGCTACTGCTGCATCCGCTGCGTCTGCTGCTGCTGCCACGACTTGGTACTGCAACGGGGAGCTGCCCAGTGCCTGCAGGAGAGCACGCGTTCAGAGCCAGATATGAAAGAGAGTGTGAGATTATGCGCCTTTGCATATGAGGAAGCGCACAGACGTTGCACAGCCACTCACTGCAAGTGTAACTGTGCAGCATGCAGTGGGGACTGCCTAGGACAGGATCGCACTCTCGATCTGCCAACATGCTTTAGCTGACTTTGTACATTAAAGCACTGCATTTTCAACAGTGTTGATCTTCTAGTTGTGGTTGCAGCAGCTGGCTTCAATCGGAACGACTGAAAGAGCTGTTTGGTGCGCCTATTGGTCCGCACTCGAGGATCAGCAGCGACAACGGCTTAACATCAACAAGGGCTCGCTGAATGTAAACTAGGACATCCTTGCGCCCTTGTCGCCAGTAATTCCAAAGCCTTAAGGCCCTGTCTCGTGTTGCCCTGTTATGGGTGGGGCCCTGATTTCGGCCACTTTGAGTCTGAAGTGCTCAGTGCATGTCTGCCCCTGAAACTTGCACCGAACGTCTATATTCAACAGTAATACGTACCAGAAACAGAAAGAATGCCATTGCGTGAGGTGAACACGGCGCCCACTGCTGTGTTGCCAAATTTCGGCCACTTGCGTTTTTTTTTTTTTTTATTTTTCTGGCCACTTGCGTTTTTATTCTGACCCTGATCTGCAACTCCTGACATTCGAAAGGATATTGCTTTCCAATGGCACCCTATAATCCTATAATTAAAACCAATAATTAAAATCCTTTAAAACCCTTGATTGAAACCCTATTAAAACCCTATAATTATAATGGGATCTACGGTGTTCTGTGTGCGAGCACGAATCACGTATGGCGGGTTGCAGGCAACGGGCTCGGTTGCTGGAAAAGAACTGGCTGGGCACGGTGTTAGCCCGTAACGGCTGTGTGGTGATGCACAAGATATGGCAGTTTTCAGACGCTGCCTGCATGGCTATGCATGGCTGTGAGCCTGCTACAAACAGTTAGTGCGGGGCGTGTATGTGGCAGAGGACACCAGCAGGCAAGTTTGATCTCTTGATCCACCAAAGGCCTACACGATGCTTGGGCATGCGCCAAGCTGTTCCAGCAAGCAAAGAGCGTCGCAGCTCAGGTGTAGCAGCTTAGGAAACGAGCAGGTGCCACATGTCACGACCTGTCCATCTGCTTGTCTGTTCATGCTGCTGCTGAGTTCCCCCTGCCACATGCAACAGGAAAACACACCACATGGAGGCAAAGTTAGGGCAGCTATACATGCGAGGTTACGTGCACTGCAGCTGGAAGGCTTTACTGCAGTACACATCTACAAGGGGCCACCCACCATCCATGGCAAGCAAAGTGCAATACGTTGGTCAGTCCTTCCAGCAAACGCTCTGCAGTTGATTAAACACAGCAACCATCCGTCATCAGGCCTGACCGGTGCAACAGCTGCAGGCCTAGGCCTGAGCTGCACAGAAAAGTGCTACTTCTTTTGACAGACCTCCTGGGCTTAATTGCTGTTTTGTGAGGTGCTCAAGCGCCAGCTAGGAAAGCAAGAAGAAGAAACAATTACCTATGGTGAGCTACGAAGTTGCAGGCACAGGTTCAACATGGCGCCTTAAGTCTGGTTCTGCCTCTGTCCAGCATCCTACTGTACTTGTACTGCTCAGCAGTACTGCAGTCACGCTGCACTCAACTAGCTCATCATCAAGCTACATAAATAAATGTATACATTGCATCGACACATCACTTTGTCTCCGTGCTGATTGTATGGGTCTGCCCGTGTTTAGGTTCTGGCTCCTGTTCTCTTGCGCCCGCCTCTCTTGTGCCCAGTGCTAACCGTGTCCGTCTAACGGCTATCGTGACCCGTTACTGCCATATGCTTAATAATATACTACACATTCCGCAGCACGCTCGATGGCACTTAACCACCTCAGCCTTCAACAGGTCATCAGCATTGCAATGCACGCTTTCCTGATATGCTAAGTTCTCATCTACGGATCTTACGCGTCTCTTAGCCCGTTACTTGCTGCAGCTTTAGCTCGTGCAGCAGCTCGTACTGCACCATCAGCGTTTCTCGAGACTCCGAGAAGCTGGTTTCTCATCGTCTTCCGCCACAATTGTCACAGATGCCTTATTTCAGCCATTCCTATCAACGTGACACCTTGCAACCAGCCGTCCGTCTTGGTTCAGTCGACAAACAGCAGTCATGGCCCTGGCCTTCACCTGTGAAACTGTACATACCGGTTGCCCTGATGACAGCAGGATGACACACTACT